>CM032230.1:134355000-134760000 GCA_019009955.1 Riptortus pedestris
ATTTTTGGGTCTCGTATTACACGTACTAGAAATAAATAGTATAACTACATTTTCTCTGTAATAGTATAAAAAGGGGGTTTCTAGCGCAATTTTCAAAATACCCTAAATCCCCCAAAAAATACGAACGTACTAATTCCCAAATAATCGTTAAAAAAGTTTAAGTAATCTAAATGATTAGATTACTTTAACTACTTAAACTTTTTTAACGATTATTTGGAAATTAGTAAAATTAGTACGTTCATGTTTTTGGGGGGATTTAGGGAATTTTGGAAATTGCGCTAGAAACCTCCTTTTTCTACTACTCTGTTGAAAGACTTCCAACTGTGTTAACGTATGCAAGCCTTGTTATTCCAATTCATTCAATTACATTGTCGTTCTTAATACATTTATCATTTTGTACCCTGTTGACGTGATCTGTAACATAAAAGTTAAAGTAAACATTAATATATTGATGTTAATAATATGTGAATAATAACTGTTAAGTGACTTTTAATCCAACCAGTAATTAATAGAATGATCTACAACTACAAAGTATATGAAAGATCATTTATAAACACGACTTCACTGTAACGTACTCATGAAGAAAAAGGTGTGAGTTGAAGGAGCATCACCCAAGCTTATTGTTAAGTTAAGATTGAAATCCAACATAGGTTGAATTAAGATCATATATCATAACGAAGGAAGTATTTAGTTAGTCATTCGTTTGACAGGCCAATGAGGTAAGTAAACAGACATGGACTAAAACGTAAACAACCAGTTCAACTTCAGACGGGCTTGAAGATAGTGCCTTTGCATCTAAAGCACAATGCCAGCTGTACTCGATCATCAGCCAGTGATGACGGTGTTCACCGACAGGTATGATATTATTATTATTATTATTATTTACGTCCACTTTATGCTACTAGGCTAATTGCGTCGGGTTATCTACAGGTTACCACCCTTTTCTGGCCAAGGTGGGCTCAAGGAGTTTATTTAGTGAGTCCGTCACTAAAGAAAATTCTACTGCCCAGGGCGGCAATCGGACTCGCTACTCTAGGTCTACCTCGCACGGCCAACCTGAGCCCCGATAACAGTTTTGAAAGGACCTCATTTTCATCATCAGGGTAGAATCGGTGGACATTTTAAGAAACTCTACGAAACCCCCACAATGAGCACTCTACCTCGATAGCTGGTTTCCATTAAGAGCAGTCCACTAAAAAAAAAAGCAAATAGTGGGAATGCCGGATGAAAATCCCGCGATTTCCGGTTATTTCAAACCACTTAAAAACACATCAATTTGATGTTAAAAATAACGTATGAAAACAATTTTATACGTACGTCTGCAAAAGTTCCCAAAGACGCAGGCAGATTTATTCCAATCGATCGTAAAACTATTGGCTTCTTTACGTTTATTATAAATATTCTTAATAGAACTTTAAACCGTTCGTCACATTGTGGCCAAGGCGTTGAGTATAAAGCATCCAGAATCTCTTCGCTCTAGGAAATTGAAAATATAAATTATACTTAAACCTATTATATATTATTGATCTAGAAATGAAGGTAATAGTGTATGTTATTGTATTTTGAGTTTGCTAACGAACGAAATCAGTCAATGAAGATTAAGACTTTAGTTAAAGGAGAAAGTGTAATCGCAAATACCTCTATTTCTATGCAGGTATCTTGGTAAAGGGCAGTTCAATATTTTCGGTTGTTATTTCCTTCATTTGCAGTTCCATAAATTGTGCTGAATCCAAGTATTATTAAAGTTATTTGTATTTGTATTTTATAGTTATCAGCTTAAAGTGAACCCTCGCTCCTTCTCTTCACTTTCTTGTATCAAGAAATGCCATACTTATAAACAACAACTTGTAAAACCGTTAACTAAAATATGGAGATGCACAGCCCTGTGTGTTAGATGGCTAACTTCCAGACGTTATCCACTTAAGGGCATTTACAATGGCGCCCTTTTTTTAATGTTATTTGTCTTTCCAAATCATATCTTACGCTAATGACATAAATTAAAATATGAGAAGAGCGGATATTTTAAAATTTCACATGAAAAAATGTACTTAGCTTAAGGAGACTCTGTGCTTACAAATTATGTTAATGTGAAGGAAGTCAGTTTATAGTTCATATATATATTTAAAATTATTTATTTATTTATTTATTTGGAGCTTCGCAGCTGTAGCCATGTTGCTCGGGGGAAAAAACTGTATAAAATTAAAAAATACAGAACATGAAAAATAGAAAAGTAACAAAAAACAGAAATGGAACACAAATAAAGTCCGTCACGCAGGGGCTGCGTAAACTAAGCAGATTTCCCACGTGAAGTTTTACAATAGAGAAATCTGCCTAATAACAACTGTAGTAGTAAGAAACCTCTAAACCTAAAACATTATTTAGGGCGTAATAACCCAAAACAGTTTCTAGCCCCAAAAAACAGTTAACCTAACCTCTAAACCTATTCACGAGGGACGAGTAGTTATAGAAACGGCCGCCGAACTTGATCTTCTTTTTTACATAAAACGATTAAATACCGAGTTTGGTGACGATTAAACAAAATTTTCGACCGCTAGAGTGTTAACAGACAAATATATATATATATATATATATATATATATATATATATATATATATACATGTCTATCTATATATATATATATATATACATGTCTATATATATATATATATATATATATATATATATATATATATATAGATATATATATATAATTTTGAACGGACCTCATTTTCGTTATCTCCTGGGTAGGATCGATGGACATTTGAAGATATTTTTCGAAAATCGCGTCAAGAGTACGACCTCAATAGCTGATTTCCCTAAAGGGAAATCTGCTAAAACAGGAATGGAACAGAAAACAGGTACAGACAAACAGAACTGAAACGAAAAACAGGACTGGAATGGATCACTATACCAAATTGAAAAACAAAACAGAGAAATGGAAATCAAAAACAAAATGGAAAACAAAAACCAGAAATGGAACACAAAAACAAAATGGAGAAACAAAGACAGAAATGGAACACAAAAACAAAATACAGAAATGGGACACAAAAACAAAATGGGAAACAAAAACAGAAATGGAACACAAAAATATAAATAGAACAAAAACAGAAATGGAATACAAAACCAAAATGGGAAATAAAAACAGAAATGGAACACAAAAACAAAATGGAAAACCAAAAACAGAAATGTAACGCAAAACAGAAATAGAAAACAAAAATGGAACTCAAATAATAGAAATTGAACAATAAATTGGAATCGATCAATAATAGAAATCGAACTCAACAAATTGACAAAGAAAAGATAGAATCCAAAACAATTTAAAAAATTAAAAAGTGAGAATTGAAAAAATAAACTTGGATAATAGGAAATAAAAAAAAATATTAAACAAAATATAATAAAATATATAAATTGTTAAATAAAATGGGGGAAAAAACTTCTCCCTCATACAAACTCGTGTATCAGCGGAGTTGCATACTCAATGTGAGTTACTGACAACGAAAGTCATGAATTGCATTATGTCGGGAAGGGCGGAAAACCTTTAGTTTTGCTAGACAAAAAAAAAACGATGAAATATTTACTTTACATATATTCAAAGAGTTTATAAAGAGCTCAGCAAACATACAAGCACACTAAGAACACACATCCACACACACACACACACACACACACACACACACACGCTCGCACACGCTCACAAAACATTCACACAAAGACTAGAATCGCTGCATACATTTATTAGAAAATTATAAAATCTCTTTTAAAATGCAAGTATTAATTGTGAGTATTGTATATTCAAATTTTTGTGTATATGTTAATGTCTTTTAGATGTTGTAGTATAATGGGTATGTAAAATACTGTGGGACTATTTAAAATTATTTCTCAGTACAATGAATTATGTAAGCCCAAGCTGAGAAGAAAGGTAATTTTATCGTAGCACGATTGTCTAGGTAAAATATCTGTTTTTTCTCAAGAAGCCTTTAAATCATAAATTACATTGATAAATATTGTAAGACTTCCCGAACTAATCCCGATACCTCACTTAGATATAAATGTAATTATATCATCAAACTGAGATAATTGACGGAAGGATCAAAAAGGTCAAACACCTCCACTCTTAATACTTCTTTATTACAGGCAAAGTACTTTCGGGGGGGACCGTGCCATCATCAGTGCTCTAGACGAGACTCCCCGGAGATGTCGGCTCAATAGGGACCAACTCTAGAGCACTGATGATGGGAAGGTTCGCCCCGAAAGTACTTTGCCTGTAATAAAGAAGTATTAAGAGTGAAGGTGTTTGACCTTTTTGATCCTTCCGTTGATGATGGACCTCCACCAGCCAGCCCAAATCCAGAGTAAGATAATTGATTTCAAAGCAAGATTAAATAGTGAATCTCCTCAGAGCAGCCTCAGTTAAAAACTCTTATTATAGTTTAATATTAACGTACACTTTTTGCTACTATTGCTAATTGGGACGAGATATCCACAGTTTACCGCCCTTTTCTACCCAGGCTGGGACAAAGGATTTTATTTAATGAGTTCGTCACTAAATAAATTCCTTTTGCCCAGGCGTGAATCGAACTCAACACTCTAGGTTTCCCATGTGAGATTAATACCAACGCTTTAGCGCACATGGCTAACTCGAGCCCCCTAAAAAGACTTAATTTATTAAAAACCAATTTATTAAAATTAAGTATGATACCTTATCACTGACCAACTGCCCACTATAGCATATAAGGAAAAAGTTGATGATTTCCGGTGCACATGATATCATCAATGCCAGTTTGCTTCCAGGGTGCTGTAATGAAAAGTATATAATATAATAAATATTATATATAAGTAAATATTAATAAGTAATATAAGTAAATATTAATAAGCAAATTTTAGAAGGATAGGTTTACTTAGGCGAAAAATCACATATTCGTCATTATCTTTATTATTATTGGTTTTCTCGAGAAAATGAAAAGAAATAATTCTGTTTATGATAACAGTTCCGTCGTAAAACATTATTTACGTTTATGAATGTCAATGTTTTGACTTACTTCCGTTCGTTTCCTTCTTTATTCGAGTAGCTACTCAATTTACTCACTGGGTGGGTACCGGGGGAAATGAGTAGAATCTCAACCTTAAAGCATATCTAAAACAACAATTGTAGATCATCAATGGTTTAACAAGATAGGTTTTATAACATTTTTCGATACGACTCAAAATAACGGATATATTATCACAACCTCTCGCTCTAATTCCAACCTATTTCTGGCCCAATTATGATCTTTAGTGTTGAATGACTTGTTTAAATATCGAGTATGGTATGCTCAAATGAACGTTTTCGAGTGAAAGAATAAAATATTAATTGAAGACGTCAACACACAACGTACTTGAATGAATCTCTACATCTTTTGAAAACAATATTTGGATTTTGGATATGTTTCCCTATTCTTAAAGTGCGATTACTAAAAGTTGTGGTTTAGTGACGGCTAAAAACATAAAGAAATGCTAAAAATACTTGGTTCATATTCAAGAAGGGTAAAAGGGTATTAAATTTTAGAATTAGAAATAATATACTGAAATTCGATTGTCTCCCTCTCTAAACGCCTCCCTCCCCTGTCTGATTTCAGTCATCATCTGAAATATTCTTTAGTTTCACAAGAAACACTTATATATAGAGTTTTGAAATGACCAAACAAAAGTTGGGACAGCTAGACCGGTAAAGTATTAGACATTTGACTAATTTTTGAAAATCGCTTCATGTGTACCACCTCGAATAGCTGATTTCCCTTAAGGGGGATAATACAATAAGTCCTTTACTATTTGTTTAACACTTTGACTGCGGCTGACGACATGTTGTCGGTTTTGTGAGTTGTTCCCAGGTGCGGGCCCCGACAAGTTGTCGTCAGGTCATAATAGAAAGTTAAATGGGTGGGGATTTCTCCAACCTTTCTCAGACCATTCCGTATTTGACTCTAGCACAGTGAAAAAGGTACTTGAGAGAAATGCTTCTTCGCCGCAAGATTCCCTGTTTTTTTTAATTGTTTTTGACTATTTTACAAAAAGGTAAGTTTGAATGATTATTTGTTTTAAGTTTATCGTTAATAATAATTGCTAATGATAAATATCTATTTAAAAAGTAGCTAAATGAATTAAAACAAACCTATTTTGTTGGAAAAATATTATTTCAACCCCGAATTTATAATTCCAAATTGTTTTATATTTTACGAAATATAAATAAAAAATCAATTATAAATTACCGAATAAGTATTCATCAATCAGCGATTTGGGACAATGTCTTTATTGTTTAATTTTACGGTTTTCTAAGTAAAAATATAATAACTAAAAACGTGAATTACATTATTCTAGAGAGTATGGTGCTATCCCGGTGGGGTTGACGACAACGTATCGTTCAGCGGTTTTTTTTTCGCGGAAAACAATTAAAAGATGATGCAATTTATAATATACAGTTAAAGTAAAGTAAAACGAAACTAATTAACAAAAAAAAAGATTCCGCCCCACTAAAAAATGTTGTTGAAAATCTCCGCAGTCAAAGTGTTAAAGCCAAAGTATAAACCCATTATAAAGGATCTATTCACGATTTCGCAATTTACCGTTTCTATAAAATCATAATCAAGTACTCTATGGTGCTGAGGAAACACCAACCGACTTAATGACTTGATTCAGAGTCCGTAAATAATGAAGGAATTTAAGGCTAAAAATAACAAAAGTAAGCCCCGTCTCATACCAAATCATACCTATATTAAATTTATTTCAAAATGAATACGATTTGTTAAAGCTATTGATATTATTTATAATTAACTGATTGTCTTACCGAAATAAAAACCACAATTGATACAGCCATGTCAATGGAAGTGAAACTCACAGCCAATGTAAGTAGCGACTCAAAGTAAGGTCTGATAGCAGCACTAAACCTGGAAAATGTTAATCATACGTTATTTCATAATATTGTTAGGATGGTCGAACACATACATAGGAGCAGTCACACTAGTCGGACGGAATCATAGTGCGGTAGGGGCAACACACATCAGACCAACCACACCATCCCGTCGTGCGGGTTCAGGTTAGCCAAGTGAGTTAAGGCGTTCGTCTTAATCTCATTTGGTAACCCTCGAGTCGTGAGCTCCATTCTCACCTGGCAGTAAGAATTTATTTAGTGACGACCTCATTAAATAAAATTCTTAGCCCCACTCTTCCTAGCAATAGATGGATCATAAATATGATAAAACGAGGATAATACTTATATAA
The DNA here is from genome assembly GCA_019009955.1 of Riptortus pedestris. Lineage (NCBI taxonomy): Eukaryota > Metazoa > Arthropoda > Insecta > Hemiptera > Alydidae > Riptortus > Riptortus pedestris. The sequence goes on from CM032230.1 coordinate 134,362,256, forward strand.
ACAGATATATTTATATATAAGGAACTCCTGAATTTTCTGTTTTTCATTGATATAGGTTGCCTCAAAACTTAATGAGACATTTGATTAGATGTAATGGACATTTGATAGTATTCCAAAATTTTGTAGGGATTGTGCATTATGCATATATATATATACACACACGCACACACGAATTTGTGTAAAATCTTTCATTCGTATCATGTTGACAGTTAACAGGGATGCATATACGGAGTAAATGAAGGCCTTCGAACAGGCATTCTGAATGTAAGATTTCGCAACAAACAAACGGCTTGTACTTTGTGTGACATTTATATTCAGTGAAAGTCGATGTACTGCTTAGAGTGTGATCACTCAAAGTATGCGGCAGTAGCAGTAGGTACTTCAAAACCCGTTCAGCGTATTGTTTGTGAGCTCCCGACATAAGCCAATGATGATTATAATATACAAAGATTACGAAAACTACAACTTCAATCCACCTCCAGCCATGGATGATAAAAATTGGGCTATCGAGGAAAATGATATCGATGAAAAATAGGTAAACCTAATTTAGCCCTTCGTAAAAAAAACAAACAATATTATCGCTGAATGAAAAAATAACAGAGCGAGTAAATGTAAGAGGGATCTCTAAGCGAAAGCATTTTATGACTTTTTATGTTCTTTTTTTATAGATAGCCACTTTATAAAAAAGTCCGTCACGCAGGGGCTGCGTATACTAAGCAGATTTCTCACGTGAAGTTTTACAATAGAGAAATTTCACGAGAGCCGAGCCAGTCAAGAAAAGGGCCGAACTAGCTTTTGGCGGGAAAATAACTCTCGTCCGTTTGGCGGTCAGATTTAATAAAAAAGGAAATATCTCGGTTAACATGCAAGATAGAGAAAAAATGTATATAACAATATTTATAGTAAATTTAATTTGCAATAAGATTGAATCTGTACAATATTTCGATCCGACGTATAGTAACGGAGATATTTCGAATTTTCGAAAATTCTCCCCTCTAAACCCCCCCCCCTCCCACTGGTCCGATTTCAGCCGTTAACGAATGTGATCTTTCTTTTTACATAAAACGACGAAATATTGAGTTTGGTAATGATTAAACAAAAATAGCGACCGCTAGAGCGGTAACAGCCAAATATACTCGTGTATATATATATACAGTTTTGAACGGACCTTATTTTCGTCATCTACTAGGTATGATCGATGAACATTGAAGAAAAATTTCGAAAATTCCGTCATGAGTACAACCTCAATAGCTGATTTCCCTTAAGGGAAATCTGCTAAACATTTTGTAAATTCATAATAATTATGGGCCTAAATAAAGAAATATAAATAGGACTTCAACATATGAGCCCACAAGTCACTATGATAAAAATTTAAATCATTTATTAACGTCCACGTTTTGCAACTGAGGCTAATTGGGACGGGTTATCTACAGGTTACCACCATTTTCTAGCCAGGGTGGCACTCAGGATTTTATTTAATAAATTCCGTCACTAAATAAATTCCTCTGCCCAAGTGGGAATCGAACTCACCACTCTAGGTTTAACCATGTAAGATTAAGGTCAACGCTTTAACTCACATGGCTAACCTGAGCCCCACTCACTGAGATAAGAGTTTATATATATCAAACTGATTGTAAAATAATCACATGATCGGGGTTAGAAGAAAATAGGAGAATTGAAACATAGGCAAGGATGTAGGAGGGCTGAGTAACGGATCACCTAGGAGAGGGACTGCCGGAGGAAGGAAGGAAAACGGAAATGGGTGGTTTACAACCTAGGCACAAATAACTCTCGCGAGTTCTGTGCATATTACCAATAAAATAAATAAATAAGATGATGCTGTCAAACTTAATTTGAGAGGCACTGACAGTTATCATGTTAATGTTAAGTGTCTTTTCACATTTTAGATTGTAATAGTAAAGTTTTCCAATATACTGATTGAAAATACCAATGTCTCGAATTAACGGGGGAAAATACCCCATTAAAAAGAAAACATAAAATTACAAGTATAATTAGTTAGGCAACTGATCGTTGCAATTGACTCATTTGTGTTAAGATATAAAGTAGGTGTAGTAAAATGGATGAAAATTAAAATAAAATTAATGTCTTATGTTTTTTTTTCTATAGTAATTAGTGTATATAGTTTTTGTGTTTTGTTATTATTTAAAAAAAGAATTCTCTTTTTATGTTTATATGAAAAAAGGAAGAGGGTTGAACCCTTGCTATAAAATTGTTAAATTTTTATAAGCAATAAAAATATTCATTCATTCAAAATGGATGAAACAGAAATAGACTGTTTATAAATAAGCTTTTACAAAAACAGTAAAATTATAAACCGAACTAAATAAAAAAAATCGTTCGTCATACAGGAGCTGCGTTAACTAAGCAGATTTCCCAAGTGCATCACTTATTTGCATTTATCTGAAAAAGTAAAAGTTCAATGAGAACAACATTTCGTATTTAGGCTTCAAGTAAAGTGGTTCTTGATATAGATGCTTAGTGCTAATATGACACGAATAGGAGGAGTGGTGGTTTATTGATCCCAAAAAAATAAAATATGAAAACATCTCGTTTAATACTCAATATAGAGAGCAAATGTATATAATAACATTTATAGGGCACTATATTTGCAATAAGATTGGTTCTAAAAAAACAATAACAATAACGAAGACCTTTCGAATTTTCAAAATTTCCCTCTCTAAACCACCCCTTTCCACAGCCCGATATCAGTCGTTACCGAACTTCATCTTTAGTTTTATATAAAACCCTTATATGTCGTGTTTGGTAACAACTAAACGGAAATTGTCACCGCTAGAGTGGTAACAGACAAGTGTGTGTGTGTATATATATATATATATATATATATATATATATATATATATATATATATATATATAGAGAGAGAGAGAGAGAGAGAGAGAGAGTGAGAGAGAGAGAGAGAGAATTTCGAACGGACCTCGTTTTCGTAATCTTCTAGGTTCGATCGATGGACATTTGAAGAAACTTTTTGAAAATCGCGTCATGAGTACAACCTAAAATACCCACAGTTTTGAGGAAATTCGAGATTTTGCTTTAAAATTATTTACACTTAATACCAAGTATAGTAACCTGTAGATAGCACGTCCTAATTAGCTATAGTTGCATTAAGTGGACGTCAACAAGTAAATTATTTGGAACTGGTTATCAATATAGAAGGAAGGAACGTAGTTATGCAATGTCAAAAACATATCACCTACAAATGTTTTGACGTAAAATGTATGCAAGGTTGTTGGTGTATAGCAGCTGAAAACTGATATCGAATACAATCACGAAGCTTCACATTCAATGATTTGAGATTACAAGTGGTTCATCCAAAATGTCAGGAATTAAGAAACCTTAAGAAGACATGAACCATCTTTCTAAATAACTGTTAAATAATTAAGTAATTTTTTTTTTCAATCACTAAACATAAATTGTCTGATACCATACTTATGCAGAAATAATAGAAACATCTGAGTTACTAGAGCCTTTTTGAAAAGAATAAGCATATATATTTAAAAATAATTGGATTACAAAAGAAGAACAACATCCTCAGAATTTTTAGGAGTAATATGCTTTTTCACTTACCTCAAAAGTTTATGATGGTGTAAAATATTTTCCCTCAAGCAATAATAGAGATATTTGTGAAATTCGTTATTTTTGTACAAATCTTCATTCGATAATGTCCTGAATTTATCATGTTCGTCTAAAAATTTAACTCGTGCTCTATTCTCAATATTAGCAAGAGAATGCTTCAAGACTTCCATGTGAGCCACGAACTGTAGTATACAGCTCCAGAATAACTGTAAGTCACAAATGTACGTCGTGTACAACACACCAACAAACAGGCAGTCGAACGTAATAGATACTGTATAACCTAAAGCGTTTTTCGTGTCGAATGGAAAATAAATTGGAAGTGGTAGATATATATTGAGTGGATAATCATCACTGGTTTCTTGACCTGTTAGAAAAGCTCCTAAAATAGCCAGAAATATGTTGCTGAAAGCTGTGACGTAACACATTTTCAGACAGAGAGATGTTATCAATCTGATCTGATGTACTCTGGTTTTCTTGATTTCGTTTTCTCTTTGGTCGGCAACTCTGACGTCATAGTTATATATTCCTCTCCTGATGAGTTCCACTGCGGCTCGAAGGCTTTTACTGCAAACATGCCTGGATACGGGCAAGTAAATTCCGAAGAGTATAAAAATCAAGACGTGAACCGCTTGAATTTTGACGTGCGTTTCAATTGATAAGAATACTATCGTGATGATTGTCATTGCGCCCAGGAATAAATAGAGCACCAGTAATATAATAAGAAATATCATGTTGAGTAAAAAATGAGCTTTGGTCTTTCTCGATATTTCAAATCCGCCAAGCACCAACAGAGGCCACAGTTCTGTTGAAAAATCATGAATAGTTATCTTATCTATGTCCATAATTCTCTTTATTTGAAAATCTGAAACCAAAACATTTGATATCAATGGTGTAGCTAACAGTTTTATCTAGATAATCAATGCTATATAATATATTAAAAATTAAATTTTTAAATTATTTATTAACGTCCACGTTTTGTGGCTAAGGCTAATTGGGATGCTATCTACAGGTAGCATGATGGGACTAAGGATTTTATTTAATGAATTCCGTCTCCAAATAAATTCCAATTGCTCTGTCGGGGATTGAACGAACCACTCTAGGTTCACCATGTGATATTAAGGTAATCGCTTTGACTCACATGGCTAACCTAAGCCCCATAAATTAAAAGAGGTGTTCTCCTGTTATGAGCATGGACTTCTTTTTTGTATGAAATTTATACTCCAAAAACAATTTTTGTTTTTAGATTGTAAAATGAGAATTTTTTTAACCTAAAAATTCTCGACTCAAAATTTATAACCAAATTTGTTTTGGAGAATAAATTTCATATGAAAGAAAGAAATCCATGCTTTCATAACAGGAGAATACCTTATACTTCGTCATGAAAATACAAAGAATATGTTTGTCAGTATTCGTATAAAAATATAGAAAATAAGTTTTCATACTTGTTACTTCTTTATTGTGATTTCAGAGTACAAAGAGAATTACAACGGTGTCGCAAAGCATTATCCTGCATTTAAGGCTGAATGAATGATTGTAGCTCGCTAACAGTATGATTAATATCTGTTAACAATAATTATTGAAACATAAATTAAATTCTTTTCCTCGACGACCCTTGGACCACCAGTCTTGCCATATGATTTTAATTCTGTGGTCCAGTGGTTTGCAAGATTATTCCCCAGAGTAATGTAATGGAATTATAAACTATATATAGTTTCTGCCACGCAGGGGCTGCGTAAGCTAGGCAGATTGTCCTCAGAACCTACCTTAGACTTTTAATTAAATGGAGTGACAATACAAGAAAAACATATTTTAAAATATCTACATTACTAACTTACAGACAAGACTGCTCTCAATGCACTTACACATCAATAACGTACGTGCGTAAGTAATACATATGCAAAAATAAAGATCAAGTTCGTTAACGGCCAAAATCGGGCAGAGGGGGGGGGGGGATTTTGATAATTAGAAATATCTCCGTTATTATACGTCAGGGGCTCAGGTTGGCCGTGCGGGTTAAGGCGTTGATCTTGATCTCGCATAGTAGACCTAGAGTGGCGGGTTCGAAATTAACGCCTTGAGCCCACCTTGGCTAGAAAAGGGTGGTAACCTGTAGATAACCCGTCCCGATTAGTAGCACAATGTGGACGTAAATAATAATAAACAATTATACGTCACATCGAAAATATGTATAGAACTAATCTTATTTCAAATTAAATGTTCTATAAATGCTGTTATCTGTAACTTTTCATTGCCTTGATTATTAACACAGGTATTTTCATTTTCGGCCTTTAGCAAACCCCTACTTCCCCTCATGTCATATTAACAATAAGCCGTTATCTCATGAAGCAGTTTACTTGAAGCTTAAATTCCAAATATTGTTCTCATTGAACTTTTAATTTTTGAGATAAATGCAAATAGTGACGCACGTTGGGAATCTGCTTAGTTTACGCAGCCCCTGCGTGACGGGCTTTTATTCATTTGTATTGTCTCATTTATAACCCATTAAATATGATTTCATTGAAACATTTCATTTAAAAATTGCGTCTAAATTTTACCTTATGCTCTGAACTACCTTATGGTTTCGGAAAGATAAGATGTTGAGCATTCAAATGCCTACAACACGAGTAGAATGACTGCTTTCAGGAAGAGAGGAGCATTAGAACAATCAATGGTTAATATCAATATTAAAGAGGCTTTCCCTTGATTATAAGCAATTATCTGGATTAGCATTCCATTAACCTCTACTTAATTGATTACACTTCAAACTACCCCTTGCTTTAATTCCTGTAGAGATTATTTTCCTGGTTTATTATTATTTCAAGAGCTAAATCAGATGTCCAGTGATTGACATTGGGTATATTTCAAGTATTTTCAAGTAGTCAAGGCTAACATCCAACCAAACCATGGCAACGAATCGGAAGAAGTCTTAAGTCAGACGCATGCGTACAGACGAAATTATGTTATTTATTGTACTCCACATTCCAGAAGCTATCCAATGTTGCTGCGTGCCTTGTGTTATTGTAGTTATTTATACTCAAAAACGTGAAATCTTCTGTTTGTTCACACACAAAGACTATGAGTAATAACAACATTTTCAAAAATATATGCTATTCATGGGGTTAAGTGATCTCAAGACGTTTAGAACTAACCGTTAGGTGTTTTTATTTTCACATTATGTGAAATTTTCTATTCCTAAAAAATTTTGTTTATGATTAATTATTCAATGTTTTGCACACACTCTGTGTGGATCACAATTGCCTATATTACGCAATGTTCTGGTTTTAAGACAACCTCAAAAACTGCTGTAGCATCTGGTTATAGTAGTAGACGTTCCCCGATCAGTTCGGAGTCTTAAAAGGAAACTTTTGCTACAATGCACTTCTCTAACAAGTATATATTAGAAAGAAGCAAAGTAAAGGATGAGGATAATAGGGGATTAAGAGTTACTTTTTAGTATTCTTTTGAAATAAGTGTTTCTCCCGAATGTTATATATACTTGAAACACTCTTCCCAGTAACAGTTTCATTGCTCGGATGAATTTTGCTTGTAGAAATATTTTAGACTGAAATTATTATAAATGAACTCTTATTTACTATATCTGATCCGAAACACTATAAATTATTTATGAAGATTATAATCTGTAATTAGGAATTCAATTATTTCCCAAAGCATTATCCTTCATTTAAGACTGAATGAATGATTATAGCTTGCTAACAGTATGATTAACATCTCATAACAATAATTATCAAGACATAAATTAAATTCTTTGACTCAACGCACCATGGAGCTCTAGGCTAGTTTCAAGTATGTGGTCCAGTGGTTTGCTTGATTACTCCCTGCAGTATTAAAATGGAAATAAAAAGCAAATATAGTTTCTGTCACGTAAACCGAGTAGATTTCCCATCTGCTGGAATGACACACTGGAGATGCCATATCATCATTCGCCATATTTTAACCCCCTCCTCTTAAAGTAAGAAGTCTATTTAAACAGGGATTGAAAGTTAAGCTGTACATGAAATGCTCAGCCACTCCAAGTAAAAATTCGCTCAGTAGAAATGGGTATTTACTGAAGGCTAGAAAACACAACTCGCTATATACAAAAAATGTATTTAAAACCAATTTTAAAACATTAAATGTTTAACAATATTGATTAAACAACATTTTTTAGTTGCACTAAAAATAACTGTGATATTTTGAATTTTCGAATTCCCCCTCTAAACCTCCTCTTTCCTGGGCCGCTTTCAACTATTAACTACTAGGTATGACCTACAGTGATGGACGAAACTGTTTAATATGCAGAGTGTTATTGATGAAAATCAGGAATGTAAACGCTTATTTTTTTTTTTTTTATCTGAGGCCCAGCATGTCAGTAGTAGGTTGTAATACGTTGGTGTGACCCACCGGGGGTAAGAAATGATAGTTCCCCTTATACTGAACTCTAGTTCCATTTTAAGGGAGATGGTAGTTTTGACGGGGTGTAATGGAACTGACAAGGGTGGGTGACCCGGTAGCTGGTGATACCGGGTGGGTTGTAATGGATAGGGAAAAAACGAAATAAGAAAGGATAGGGCTACAAGGAGAGGAGATAAGAAGAAAGATGTCCGCTGCGGCTAGTAAATAAACCTAGGAAGCCGTTTGTATGCTGTTAAAGGGGGTGAAGGGCGCCCAACTATCAGACTAACCTACACTATACTAAAGTAAATTAAACGAAATTAAAACTAAATAAACCTAACTAACCTAACTGTAAACGCTTAATTAAGACATAACACATTATATAGTATCTTATATTGTAGAGAATTGGGAGGGGGGGGGGGACTTTGTTAATGTCCAGGAGGGAGAAACGTCCGCTAGTTGAACAAAGAGAATAAAGATTGTTGAGTTGTCATTTTATGATCCTTTTCTCCCCTGAAAAAACAATTAATTTAATCCGAAAATACTTATTAAGGCTAGAGGATGGTGCAGCTTCTATATTAGCCCAAACTAATATGAGAAATACAAAAATCGAAAACATTGCTGTTTTATTTTATTTTTTTCACATTTTAAGTCTGAATTAATGCCATCTTGTGAAGTGAACTTTTGATTGAGATATCATGAACTTGAAATCCTACAGACTATCAGAAAATAATCAAGGAAGAAATTATTATGGAAAAACGCAATTTTATAGATCTCTAACCAACGTTTTGGCATTTATTGCTCGTTATGAATCTGTCCTAAGCGGAGCTATTACAAGCCGCAATAAACCAGACCACCTGTAGAAACCGAATGGAAAATATGTGAAATGTGAGTTTAAAATAACATATACTTCTATAAATATTAACATTTTTATAAACATTATTCCAAACTGGAAGAGGGTGGGCTTGGCATATGGTCTGCTATTAAGAAAAATAAATTTTTCTGGTTAAGAGGATGGAGTCGAACAGGCTTCCCAAGTAAATGTTGGATGGTTTAGCTTGTGGAGCAAAGAGGAAGGGCAGGTCCAGGTAATCTGAGTGAGGATTTGCGGAAACTTTTTACATTATCCTCCTTTCTGCCATTATAAGATTGATCTGTTATTGATTTGATTAATTATTGAAATGCTGGTCTACAAAGAGGAATATATAGTTATTTCTAAATAGTATGGAGTGTAGTATTATTGACATTATAACACGTTTGAAAGCCATTATAAAGATATAAAGGCTAAGCCTTGTAGTTCAAAGAGTTGAGTTCTTTCAGAAGCTGCTATTTTTTATTACTACGCTTACAGAAATCATTGGGGTGTTTAATGCCTTCGACGAATGGACTTCTCCCTATCCTCAACAATCCAAATATATTTGTGATGAACTCATGGTACATTAAGATAATCTTGCAGAAGATCTTGGGACGACATTCACCTATGTCATTTAGAACTTCCATGTATGATTTGAGTCCCGTCTTGATTCTTGTTTTTGTGAGTCTGTCAGAAATCCACATTTCCATTACTTCTAATCGATTATATTTTCTTTTGTGAGGAGTTCAAGTTACGCTCCTCTAAAACAATACACTCCAAACTTATAGCTTACTAAATATTTCTTCAGAATCTTTAAAAACGCCTTTTGTTGAGATATTAACTTTGCATTAAAAAGGTTGTTTAGCTAGTGATATTGTTTTATCAATTTGAGGTCCAAAATCATTGTCATCAGTGTTGATAAGCGCTTCACTTTTTTAGTTATGATGATCCCAATTTTTATAATTATATTTTCTATACTTCATTTCTTCTCTGCAGCCAAAGTTTGTTTTATGCTCATTTATCTAGAGTTTAAACTGTTCTAGAGCAACCTTTAGAACTTGCAGTACTCCCATCAATTTCTACTTGGCTCCTTCCAACCCGGGCATTGTCATCTGCAAATCCGAAGTAACAAACCGATTTTCCATTAGTCTGAATAGCTCCGGACCCTTTCGTTATTTTTGTTATTGCCTTTTTAATGAACACATTGGATTGATGAGACATTATTGTTGTTCACATTTCATATTTCTACCGTTCGTTTCACATTCATTTATAATGACTTGAAATCTTATGTTTTTAAATGTTCCAAATTCACCTTCTATCGTTCAATCTATTCCGAATTTTCGCATTTAGTCAAAATAAAATTTCAAATTAATATCAAAAGCTGATTGTAAATTTATAAAAGCTACCTATAGGTTGATTCATGCCCTTCCTTTGCTGCAATACAATCCTTAATACTAAAGTGGCGTCCCTCAGTCCTCTTATCTTGGTGAATTGTTTTATATCACCATAGTGTTAGTTGGCATTTTGAATTATACATACTAAAGGTTTACAGGTAGAAGGGAAATCGTTTTGAAAAGTTGTTTTCTTGAATTTCAAATTTCTCTCCTGTTTTACTGCGACTAAAATGTGAGGGTCCAAGCCTCATTCATCTAAAAAAAAGTATTTTCACTGTATGAAACCTAAATTTTGGTTTAAAATGCTAAGATTTCGACTTTATAATAAGCGTTATCAGTTCTTCCCAATTTGCCATATTCATCTACCAAATTACCATTTTCTTCTCTGTATTTATCTGTAATCTGATTATTAAGTTTGTCTTCCATACTCGCAACAACATGTAAGTTTTTATATTTTTTTTAACTAAAAAAAAGCATGAATATCAAATACGCGTCAAATATGTTTTCTAGTCACTACTTTGTTGTTAACTTAACATCCGACTGCTGAGAGATAGGCTTTTTTCTCCCTGTCGATTAGAATCTCTTTGTTTTTCCTATCATTCTTCTCCATTTTCTTGAAACGCTCCTTTAATGTTTAATATTTTAATGGCTCTAGGTTTCTTTTCTTTTAGGGCACATTTTGTTATATTTTTAAACTCGAATATTTAGTAATAATTAATTGATATTCATTACCTAATACTGCTCCAGGTTAATTATTACTACCTACTTCAGCTCCGGATTATTATGGCTTGCTTACAATCTTTTTGTTGAACTAGAAATTAAATTAAAACTCAAACAAAAAAGTAAAAAATTGTTCATGACCTTAACCTATAACAGACTAAAGCTTTCCTAAAATAACAATTTTTCTTTTCATGGGGTTAGTTTCTCAATTAACACCCTTCCTTCCCATAAATTTGGATTTCGTTCTCGTCATTCAACAGTGCTGCAATGCCTTAGCGCTGTAGATCGCATATCTGCATCTATCGAGCGAAAATTGCTCGTCAGCCTTTCTTGATGTAGTGCTAACTTTTGACAAGGTTTGGCATGACGGCTTGCTCTATAAACTCAAGCTACTCCTTTCCAGCATATTCTACCTTATACTTAGATCCTATCTTTACAACAGATTTTTTTCGAATCCATCGAGGAAATAAAAACTCAGATTACTATCCTGAGGATGCAGGAGTTGCCCAGGGCAGTGGCCTTGGACCACTACTGTATCTCATATACATATCTGACATCCCTACATCACCATCAACTCTCCTAGCTAACTATGCAGATGACACAACAATCCTATCATCCAATGCTTGGCGCATGAATATCAACGAAAGTAAATTTCACTATATCACTTTTTCCCTTCGGCGAACTTCCTGTCCTCGTGTTCATTTCAACAATATTCCTTTACCACAAGCCGATTGTGTACGCTACCTTGGACTACATTTGGACAACCAGACTTACTTGGAAATCTCACACAATAATTAAAAGACAGGAACTTAACAGACGATTCGGACAACTTTACGGAATACTAAATAGAAGATCTCTCTTGTCAACCGTAAACAAACTAACAACATACAAGTTACTAGCTAAACCAATATGGTAAGCACTATAAGTGTGGGGTACAGCCAAAACCTTCGAACATCAGAAGCATCCAGACCTTCCAATCCAAAGTCCTGCGCACCAAAGTAGATGCTCCGTATTATGTTACAAACAACATCCTCCTTAAAGATCTTAATATCCCATTTGTAAAGGAACTAATCCCCTTAAGTTTCAGAAAATTCCACAGCAGGCTATCTAATCATCCTAATCCAGAAGTCCTAGCCCTTTCCAGTACCACTCATCCATATTCCCCTCCACAAGACACAATGGCCCAGAAATCTCCTATAGAAGTCTAAAGTGAAGTGATAGCAGTGGCTATTTTCTTATCAAGTGCCATTCCTCCTTCGCTCTTGACTTACTTGCCAGGTAGGGAGAGGCTGCTCCTTTCATTGTGGTGAAGGTGTGTGTAGCTTCTGTTGGGAGTGATGGAGGACGATTGAATTGTACATTCACATTACCAAATGTATTTAAATATAGACTGTAATATTGTTTATAAAATAAAATAATAACTCTTATTTGAACTTTATCTCTTTATTGAGAACTTTGTAAGTTTCTCAATTATTATAGATGATTAATAAGGAAGATTAATCCAAGTATTCTGATGTAGGAAAATTCATTTGCAATCTAACTAAATTTACCAGTTTACAACTAACCGTAATGAGACAGTATAAGATTATTTATTGGTGCTTCTTGGTGCTAACAAGGAACGAATTTTGTGTAGTGGTTTCCCGTTGCCTTCTATACTCGTCGTGCGTCAGATACAATCACTACCCCAGTTATTCCAAGGGTGTCTCTATCATCCTACAATGTAGGCCGTCACAATGTTGCACGTGCCTGACCACGAAGAAGTAAATACACTGGACTCTCGGGCCGGACTTTGGATGCCATTGTTATTGTGAAAGTATAACGTTTAATGAATATGAGCTATGTTTCAAGTATTATTATAATATTATATCAGTATTATATTATGAATGGAATTTGTAACAATATATTTTATATTCAAAAGGCATTAAACCTTAACGCTCCTTGATGTAAAATTAATTAAACAAAATTAATACTTTATTGACAAGGTTCCCTTTAATAATAAATTATAGTGCTTGGGATTAAGGTTTTAGATATTTAAAAAGTCTTTAAGAAAAATTAAAAAATATTATACTTCATGATCCCAAATGTATACATAGTAATATAAAGTTTATATCAAAGTATCAAAAATGTTTACTCAAGACAACATGAAAACAAGGGGAAAAGATATATGACACTTATATCTTAGAAATGGATCTACTAATAACCTTCCAACAAAAACACTTAACTGTCAAATTGTAGATGCATTCTGCTGAAATGGATAAAATATTATAGAATAAATTCCTAGCCCAAAACTATAGTATTCAGTTTCCAATGTTCCAACGCTAAATTTCATTCTGTTGGGGCAGCACTGTCAGCTGTGATGGAATTATGTGGGGTTCTGTTAATCCTAATTTTCTCATTCGCCTCAGACTTGTAATATACTTTTTTGAGAACCCAACTGCAAACGCGGTAAAGGCAACTAGTTTAAAGTACAGGGTGAGGCATATTAACGAGCGATTTAAAAAAGCGCGCGAACCAAGCTGCGTTGGATGGAGGTGGAGGGGATGGCGTTAGTTACGTTTGGAGCAAAATAGCATTTAGTCACAATGGAGCGCTGGACCCCGTAGCATCGTGCGTACGCTGTCAAAGCATTTTATCAAAACGGTAGTTCATACCAGTTAGCACGTCGTGCATTCCGCAGACGTTTCAATATTAATCGGAATTTGCCGGTGCCGTCTGCATGTGCGATTAAAAAGTGGGTTGAGAACTTTGAAGGATCCGGCAGGAAGTTGGTCAAATCCCACTGGCAATGCTACGCAATGTGATGAGGCGCTTCAAGGTCCGGCTCGAGGAATGTGTGCGTCTAAACGGACGCCATCTTACTGGAGTTATTTTCAAAAAATAACAGACATTTTACTGTTGCAGAAAATGCTTTTTCATGTATTTTAATATTGTGATATAAACATATTTTTGTAACAAAATGTTTTTATTTAACAGTCTTTTAAAAATCGCTCGTTATTATGCCTCACCCTGTATTAGTTCCTTATCAGGTGGGTTTCATATAACAGTTGTTGTTAATATCTAGTTTGACTGAACTATCTTGGGCCTATAATGGGAAAAATGCATTAAGACAAAATGTTTCATATTGTAACAATGAAATATATCTCTTCATAAGGAACTATTGTGAGTGTGTGTGTGTGTGTGTGTGTGAGAGAGAGAGAGAGAGAGAGAGAGAGAGAGAGAGAATTCTGTAATTCTTGACTTAAAGGGAAATGTAAATAAAAGATACTCAATATTTATTTTAAAATTCTAATTTTAGAATCAATAATTAAAAACCACCTTAGCTTCTGAAGGCACAGAAGTAGGAGGTAATCATCATTCATGAACGCATAACATTCAAGATTTTATATCCAGTTCCAATAGTCTGAAACAAAATAAAATATGCACCAATCAGTGGTTGTGAAAACGATTCTGCTGAAAAATAACCAAAATACAACTTACTGACCCTAGCAAATGTGTCCAAAGAGGAACTGATATCCAATATAGAGGTTCGCATTATAATTGGCTTCTGAGCCAAAGTAAAGCCAACGTTGAGAAGGAGGTTGAAGTCACGGCCATATTGGTACCAAGGAGTCGAGTAGAGGGCATTCAGGATTTCAAGACTCTGGAAACAAATTTAAAAAAACATTAGTGCAATTCATAAGTACTCATCAACAGAAAATACTACAGAGGTAGAATGTATGAAACATTAACTTAAAAGGTCAGGAAAGTAATTCAGAGAAATCTATGAATCGAAGAGTGGAATGAAAATTATCTCAAGATGAATGCTCTGTTCAGCATAAAAATATATTACTAAAAATGGGTTATTTCTATTATTATTTTTATTGAATTTATTTTCTTTCTTGTTTTTTACTTCCTCTTCAGGAGCACACGAAAATTACTACTAATACCTAGTAGTTCACTAGTAGACCGTTCACTAGATTAGCATCATTTATACAAAGTAGGCACAACCTTGGCGCCACATGATGCCATAAATCGATAAATGGTGCCAATCGATATTAGTATTATAACTTTTTTAATTGTACTTGTCCGATGAATTAACGTCCAGATCTAAAGTAATAAATAGGTACCCATATTTAAATACAATTAATCACAACAATTTTAATCAGAAAATTCTTATTACTCAATTAGGACATAGAAAGAATTACTATTTAAGTTCCTCGTTTTAGTTTTTTTAATTAATTGCCATTTTCTACTTGTATATATATATATATATATATATATATATATATATATATATATATATATATATATATATATATATATATATTGTTACGTTTTTATTACCAAAACCAGTAATAAGCGTTTTTAATAAGAGTTCTTTTGGATTGCAAAATTAAATACTCGCATGTTTCACAGTTTTTATCACTGCACAATTTATTTGGATAATGCACAATAAACTTGGTAATTATTCTTAATTACTACTTACAGTATACACTGATAGCGTCACTGTTCTTCAGATTACACAGTCCAACAATTCACTTACGGTCACTGAAATTCACAAGAAGACGCCACTGCACTGTCCTTTACTTCCAGGCACTGCACTGTCTTAAACACGGCACTAAACTGTTACTTACAGTCACGGCACAACACTGTTCTTCTTATAAAAACACTTTACCGCACTGCACTAAGTCGCACTGTAGCACTGATGTGAACATCAAGACAGGTAAGAATAAAACTGACTCGCTCACGGCTGGCCGGTTCTTTATATAGGTCGTCGGCATACATCAAAGGGGAATTGTCTGGACCCTTCGACACTGGGCTGCACGGGTCTAGTAGGACCTCGATCCTCTGTCGGCTTCTTTGATCTACGTCACACTTCCCAAATTCATGTATTTAATTTTGGCAACAATATATATATATATATATATATATATATATATATATATATATATATATATATATTATTTCCTTCCTTCCTGAAGTAACCCTACAGGAAGGGAGTTTATTAGCCACACCTCCCGTATAATAATTATTACATAACGTGTGCTTGATACGTAACATTTTTTTTAAACTATGAATAACATAAAATGTTTGTACAATAAAATTATTTACAACAAATAAAAAGAAAAGAAAAACAAAAACGAATTTTGGATTCAATGGTGAATAATTAATTATTTAACTGTATTTCAGTTTTAAATAATTCAGGAAGTCATACACACACACACACACACACACACACACACACACACACACACACACACACACACACACATATATATATATATATATATATTAACATTAACATGACCAATTGCCTATAGGTGATATAAAATTGAATTACTCATAAGCTTGCCATTTGAAAAAGGTATAAATCACTACAATATAACAAATTAGGCCTCTCTTATCCCAAGTTGCTCTTTATGTTTAATTGGAAATAAAAATACAATGACTAGAGGAAATTTACAGTAAAATTCTTACCTTAGTAGTAATTAATTCTCCCAAGTAACACATAAGGAAATAGGAGAACAAAGATACAAGGCAAGAGATAATAACAGCGGCATTGATTCCAGGATTCTGAAATAAAGTAGAATAAAATAAAACTTTAGTAATGTGAATTTTATTCAAGATCATAATAAAAACTGAATTATTATTCCAGGGAAATATATCTGGAGCAGGAAAATTATCCATTCGGACTTTCAAATAAACATTTTTAATTAAATGCCTTTAACTCATCTGTAGGGGCGTGCGGTAAGCTTTAGCGGTAATAATAGAAAATGTCGGCACCAAAATGTAATGGCGGAAAGCTTGTGTTAAAGGCAAGAGTTGGGAGAGAATTTAGACTGAACCATTTGTTATTTCTCCTGGAGAGATGAGGGAAAAAGATAAATAAAGAAAACAAAACAACTATGTGAGTTCTCTTAAGAATTAGGTATATTGAATAGTTAAGTATATAATGAAATTTAAGCAGAATATGGCGGCCATAACTATACATACAAAATTAGCGGTGGGTCTTATAATATATATGAGTACTCATGCGATACTTGCGCTCATAATGCTAGCATTATTAGGTAGTTAATAGCGGGAATCATGCACTTCCTAGAGATGATGAAGTCTTGTTGCGGTGATAAATCTGGATGGGCACGTGGCAGAGAAGAAGAAAGGCGGGAGCAAAATGAACCTGTTGACTCTAGTAGAGGTAAACATAGACTATCACGGGTGACTTCCAACTGCGGTTGTCGATGAAGCGGTTCTCTATGAAGCGGTTATCTGTGAAGCGGTTATCTATGAAGCGAAGCGGTGATCTGTAGGGGAGGGAGGCCCCTCTGGCCGTATGAACGACCCCAACGTCTGAGAGCAACTGACTCTATCCTTGTTGCTGGCCGATGCCTTCTTGAACTGCATGTGTTTTTCCGCTGTAGCCACGGCCTTGGCGATATGCATGTGTGTGTGGCGGGTCTATGAACCCTGCGAGCGCGGGAAATTTAAAAATTCAAACTGACGACTGAACACATACGATAGATTTTAAGTGAAAGAGGAAAAAGTATTTTCACTGCTAATTTTTCGTATTACATAGAAAATAGAAGGCACAACATTTTCTGGCGCATCTTACGGCTCAAGAATTACGTAGTAAATAATGTAAGATAATTGGTGGTAAAGAGGAAAACATTTAAGACTTGTCCTCTTCCAATTACAGATCAGTCCTTTATTTATTAGTTGACTTACAAAAACATTCTTTTCCTTCCTTGAGCTTCCATCACGCGAGAATCTTCTTACTCTTTAGCAAATTTTCCCGAATTCGATGTATTCCTTGAGGATCTTAATGGTCTATAATGCCAACCGTTTTGTGTGTGTGTCTGCAAACGTTGTAGGAGTCAAAATAATTGTTGTTTGATTGTTACCTAACTAGATATTAAATTATATAAAACCTCTCTTATTGCTGTTGCAAGCCATTTTAGTAGTTATTTCACTTGTGCACCTCTTACTTGGCCTATCATATATAAAACACTATTCGTGAATGGCTGTCCAGTAATCGGGACACTAGAAGAGGAGAAGTAGTCCTCGCTCGTTTGAGGCACGGCCATTCACGGATAACACACGGACACCTCATGACTAGGACTGAACCACCTTTATGTTCACTCTTCAATACACAACTGACTATCAAACACTTACTTACAGACTGCAGACTAATAACTGACAAGAACTTACCCACCAACCTATCTGAACTACTACACGACGACAGCCCATACATTACAAAAGTCATGAAACACCTCAAAGACACGCACATTTACAACCAGATATAACATTAAATAATATAATAATAATAAATAGACTGCAATAATATCCACTGGAGAAAAAATAAATTACCGTATTTTTACCTACCTCTGTAGATTTTTTAACCTTTTTTATTGGTTTTTATAAGGTGGCTTTACCTCTACTATTTTAGAATCATAACAAGAAAATGTGTGAATCGCTTAAATTGCGACACAACCAAATAAACTAAATATATATATATATATATATATATATATATATATATATATATATATATATACATATACATATCTAAATAATTTTCTTAAATTTGGCCGAATAGGAAATACAACTGTAATTGTATTATACTACTGTGGCCAATTGGTGGGGAGACAATAAATTATAACGTAAAACTTATAAATGCATTAGCTTATAGCTTAAGGAACACACACAGAATGGTACGTCATTCACAAAGGATGAAAATGATCAACTGTCCAATAATGTTCATATGGTGAGGAAAGGAGAAAGAAGAAATAGAAGGCCATAGATGATTTGATTATATGGAGGATTGAATTCTGGGGATCTGTAACTGAACAATCATGATTTCGCAAGATATTGTCAACAAATTGCATTGTAGTGGCCAAGATCATTCATCAGCTGTAAAATAAGTTTTGAGCACACAGTAGCCATTGCATTTCCTATTCGAGGATTCAGTGCATAGACGAATTACAATCTTCCTGATACTATACCTACCTCCAAAAACGAAACTACTGCAGCAGCAGTGATGATAGATGAAAACATAAGACCAATAGTATTCGTCCCCTCGACGAAAACCCTTTGAGCTTCCTTAAATCTGAGGAAAAAAAAGGAACATTTATATTCATATGACATCAAGCGCATAATTGTTTATATCTATGACAGTAGCCTATAGTACATAAAAATTAAATGAACCAAATATTTTGTTTATTAAATTTACTAGGAGTACAATGAACTTATGTGGTGCCTACATCAATTTTTTTCTTACACAAAAATGCAAATACATATACAAAAGATGCAGTCGGATACATGTTTTGACTTCAAAGTAATCCCCCACTCCTACAGATCCTCATGCAGTCATATTTAACAACCAACCAGCAAACAAATGTAAATATTCCAAATTTATATGTACAAAATAACGTAAATACAAAAAAGTCCTTCCCGCAGGGGCTGCGTAAACTAAGCAGATTTCCCACGTGATGTTTAGTAATAGATAAATATACATACTGCTAACACAACACCGTGAATAAATACAAACGGAAATAAGAAATGTTTCATCCAATTTCAATAACCTGCCGACAGGAAGCGTTAGGTTAGAAATGTAAACAAACGGGGGCCGACCCGTTAGTTTACATTTCTAACCTAACCTCTGCCTCACACCGGAAAGAAAAACAATTACTGAAATATATCAAAATATAACACATTATTTTATTGAGAAATATTTACTATATCTAGTACTGTAATTAATAATGAGTCTGAATAATTGTTATCTCAATGAATAAAATTTTAGTAGTCCAAAACTTTAAGATGGGGGGGGGGAGTCAGCAGGGCATATTTGCATGTATCTCGTATAATAAAGGTCTCTTGAATACAATTTTTGGTATTTAAACTTCCAATAATGTGATTTATTATGTAGCAGAGTATTGTTTACGTAACATGAGTAGAAGTGGCGGTTTGCTGAAAACTGAAAAATGCAAATATCTCGGTTAATATTCAAAATAGAGAATAAATGTATATAACAATATTTATAGTACATTTAATTTTCAATAAGATTGGTTGTATACAATTTTTCGATTCGACCTATGGTAACGGTTATATTTCGAATTTTCAAAAATCGTCCCCTCTAAACTCCCCCTTCCCCTGGCCCGATTTCAGCCGTTAACGAACTTGATCTTTCTTTTTACATAAAACGACTAAATATCGAGTTTGGTAACGATTAAACAAAAATTGCGACCGCTAGAGCAGACATATATATAGATAGATAGATAGATAGACAGATATATAGATATATAGATAGATATATATATATATATATATATATATATATATATATATATATATATAGATAGATAGATAGATCTATATATATACAGTTTGGAACGGACCTCATTTTCGTCATCTCCTGGTTAGGATCGATGGACATTTGAAGAAAAATTTCAAAAATCGCGTCATGAGTACAACCTCAATAGTTGATTTCCCCTAAGGGAAATCTGAAGGGGGTATTTCTCGGTTTTCCAGATGTTAAAATATATATATATATATATATATATATATATATATTATATTATATATAAATGTGTCGTTGTTGAAATAATAAGTTACGCCTCGTAATTGTTTACGTCAACAAAAAATCATGATTTTCAAGAAAACGAAAAAGGGAAGAAAGAGGGTCATAAAAATGGGCAGTTGTTCCCTGTTGCCTGATGCAAGAGACTGCAGGGGTTGAACCATCACAAGCCAGTAGCATGTATAATATCATATGGTCATAATCGGCAGCTAGTTTTACCCATTGCTTGGGTAATAAGTAGTCACATGTGGAAATAAAACTCCATACATTTGTTTGTGAGTCTTCTAGTTTCGAATTGGTTTCATTTTTTATTTCATGACTTTAGAGGTGGTATGTGCAGCCTTTGAAATGAAAGTTTAGTGTGCAAATAAGTTCGCGGGCCGCTTTTAAAAGTAGTGCATTTCAAAGTAGTGTTCGTAATTATTAACGATAGATATCAGACATGAAATTATACGAAAATTTAATTATAATACAACTTATTAAAATAAAAAAATGAAATTAAAAAAATAGGTACATCATTACAATTAAATCGTAAAATATGGAATTATTACAAACAACGTAACGTAAATAGAGACACCGAAATCTATGAGATACTTGAGCTCGAATTTGGGAAACTAACCCATCGATGTTTGAATTAATTCCACTGATACAAAGACAGAAAGAATTTTCCAAATTAAGGTCAGTCAGCCTTTTAGGATGTTTTCATTTATTAGCTTTCATCATTGAAAAGAACTGTTCCCAATTTAATAGTAATAACAAACGCACAAATCTCTCCTCACCTTTCTCATTTGGAGTTATTAGTGTAATATTTTTCTTTAATTGGGTTTTCCCAAAAATAAATTGGAAACCAAATTTATCACAGCTTTCCACTAAGAATACATTAGATATTTTTCTGTTCTACAAGTCATATTGTGATTAAAATTGAAAATGATTTTTTTTAATTCATGACTTATAATTTTAATTAGCAACTTATTAATCCAATTTAACACTCTAAGATCGATCTGAATGGGTATATTTTTTCCACCCTCAAATTTGAGATTAATCTATAAACTTAAAATTGTGAAAGTTAAACTTGAAATTGTGAAAGTCTGCTTTACCCAAAAAAAGGCCGAAGGATACAAAATTAGTTTTTATATTTGTAACTCAACTTCCTCCAAATAAAGCAATGACTATATAAGAATCTATTTTACAACTATGAGCGAGGGTGTAAGTAGGAAGTAAGAAGGTAACTCGTATTTTCGACTGTAGTACAGTTTGTACCGGTTTAATCGAATAAAACAAATTTATTAATTACTTTGTACAACTTAGGTTAAATAGGTAAGTGTTATCTACGGTTACCACCCTTTTCTTGCCAAGGTAGGACTATATAGTTTATTTGATGAATTCCGTCACTAAATAAATTCCTATTGCCCAGGCGGGAATCGAACTCGCAACTCTAGGTTTACCATCTGAGATTAATGTCAACGCTTTAACTCTCGTGGCTAACCTGAGCCCCAATATATCGAATAATATAATTAATAATTGAACGTATTTTTCAATGTTTAAAAGAGAGTTTAATTTATAAAGTTGAAAAATTTAGACTTTCGACTTCTGTGTGACCTTTTATCTATGTACCTGGACGAAACTGTGAGTACCGATATAGTGGAACAATTTTTAATATTTCAAAGTAATGAAAACGGGTGTACCATTGCAACGTTCATTTTGCAGATATACCTACTGCTTTCTCACAAAAGCGGTAAGTGTAATGCAATGGAATTCTATGGAAATAGAATTTTATTGTGTTAGGTTAATAGAATTTGGAAAAGGTTTTGTGTATTAAAGGAATGTCGACTTTTGGTTCATCAATAATCCAATCGTCACATCAAATTTCACGAGCATAGCAACAGAAATACTAAACAGAATGAATATTTTTGTTTTTTTATGAAAGTAAGAATTTCCTTATTGGCTAAGTTTTTTCATTATATTATGGGATGGGATGGGATATGATTTACTTCAACCTGTCAACAGAAAATGAAAACATACGCACGAGCGTGTTGTGTGTGTGTGTGAGAGATTGTGAATACTCAGGTACTTGAAATTAATCATTCCTTATATTATAATATACTAAATGATAAATTAATGAATTATAATCTTCTATAGTGAAAATATACTTACTGCATTATTCTTTGGTGATGTATGATGTTTTCTTTTAAACAGAAGTAGACGCATCGGCGGAAGTCTTGTGTCTGATAAAAGTCTGTGAGAGAAGCTTCACCTACATTGGAATATTTGCTTTTTGACATTAAATAATAGGCCCTTTTGTCAATATTCCTGAGAGAATAGCTTAAAATTTCAAGTTCGGCAACAAGCTGCAACGAGCAACTTATGTAGGTCTGGGCGTAGCATGAAGCCGAAGTGTAGAGCACGCACATGAAGAGGCCGCAACACAAAAAGGCGACAGTGTAGCCAACATTTGATTTAGTATTGAAGGGCATGTAGACCGGAAGTGGCAAGTAAGGATTCAGGATCATGTTGGCATCATCGGTTATTGTCAGGAGGTTGATAAGCGGCATTGCAAAGACGTTGGAGATGACGGTCAGGACGGAAAGCTTTGTAAAAACCGAAGAAATAAGTCTGACCTGTTCGACTCGCGTCTTCTTTATTTCGTACTCCACGTCATCAGGCACGTTCACCTCGTAGCAGTAGATGCCGCATCTTATAAATTTGACGGCTTCCGTGAGTCCACTATTCGCCAACAGCCTAATAGCCGGCAGAAGTACGCCGATCAGCAAATACCCAAGAGTATGTACTCCCTCGATGACCATTTCCAGCTCGTTCAGAACAATTATAGAAAATATGGACATAACTATCAAGAAGACATAAAGTCCTAAGACGCAAACGACCATAATTATATTCAAAATGAATTTAAACGTTGATTTATTCATAACGGCGTAGCCACCAAATACCAACATCATCCGTCTCTCGGAAGAAAAGTCATGAAATATCTCCACGTCCATACTTCGGCCAACACTGAAAAAACAATAAATAAATCAATAATAACTCCGACCTATAAATGTCATTTTAGCAGATTTTCCTTAAGGCAAATCAGCTATTAAACTTGAACTCGTCATGCGATTTTCAAAACATTTCTTCAAATGTCCAGTGATCCTACCAAGGAAATGACGAAAAGAGATCCGTTCAAAATAAATATATATATATATATATATATATATATATATACACCTGTCTGTTTCCGCTCTCAATTTTTTGCCGTATCGTTACCGAACTAGATGTAGAAGCGTTTCATGTAAAACTAATATCAAGCTCGTTAACAGCTGTTCAAATCAAAGTTGTGGGAGGGGGGGGGGGGTGTTAGATGTGGAAATTCGAAAATTTCAAATATTTCCGGTATTATATGTCGGATCGAAAATGTATTTGT
The DNA here is from genome assembly GCA_019009955.1 of Riptortus pedestris. Lineage (NCBI taxonomy): Eukaryota > Metazoa > Arthropoda > Insecta > Hemiptera > Alydidae > Riptortus > Riptortus pedestris. Next base: position 134,386,201 of record CM032230.1, read on the forward strand.
ATTCTAACATATTAAAAATTAAATTACCTATAGATATTGTTATAAACACATTTTCTCATCATAAATATTAACAGAGATATTAGGATTTTTTTTAGTTTTCAGCCTTCAATAACACATAAATACCAAATATTTTTTACATGAGACCTTTATTATAGAAGAGGTATGCAAATTCGTTAAGTGATGGCTTCATCAATTAAGATTTTACGTTCTGGTTTCGGAAATGTTTACTTGTTCTATACCATACCCTATATTTAACTGTTTCAGTCAACACTAAAGATCATATTTTTTAATGGCTGAAGTCGGGCTTGGAATAAGGGTTGTTTAGAGGGGGAGGGGGTTCGAAAATGCAAAATAAGTCCGTTATAGTTATTCGGATCGTAAAATATTATAAAACAAATCTTGTTGAATTGTTGATGGTCTTCAATTGTTGTTCTATGAATTTTACGGTAACTGGAGTATTAAGTGCTTTCTTGTTTCTTACCTTCAATAACCCTGCCCCCCCCCCCCTACCGTTACTCCTCATCTTTTTTTTTTTTTTACATAGAGATAAGAATATATGATGAGATGAGATCAAAAGTGCGTTATATTAGCAGTTGGCGCAGCCATTGCTTGACGGACTTTTATGGTCATGGATTGTTGCAAGTGTCTTGAATAGAATATATTATTACCCCTGGCAAATATATTCAAGTCTTTTGAGGATTTTTTCAAAATACCAACACTATGTGTACCAACGATAAATGAAGGAATGACTAATGGGGATGTGTCACAAACCATTGCAGCTTATCGAAAATGTTTACATTTACCCTTATACCGCGTCATTGATAATCTCCTGTCAGATAATTCTCAGAAATATTTTGGTAAGTCCGAGGTCAAAGTAGCAATCCTGACCCGCAGCTGGAGAAGTGTTCTCAGCTATGTCTCTGAGAAGCTTAGGTTCTTCGGCAACACTAAGTGTACATCGATCGACTTCTGTATCAAGTGGTTGATTATCTTATCATAAATTGGATTTTTGGGAGCTTTTATTCTTAAAAATGTTGTAAAAATACAAAACCATTGTTTTCTTAACCAAAAAAAAAAAATTTCCCGCAAAGGCTGAGTAAACAAAGCAGATTTCCAATGTGCTGGTAAAACACCCTACTGATATTATCTCACAATACATTTCCTATACAAAGATCCAATGAGAACAAGTGGGGTTTACTAAAGACTGAAAACAAGAAAGTGCGATATCCTGCTGAATTTTTGAATTATGATCAAATGTATGGAACAAAAATTGTAGAGACTCAATAGTTTAAAAACACTAGGTCTATATCATTTTTCGATCCGACTCAAATAACGGAGATATTCTGAATTTTTGAATTTCCCGTCCCTCCGAGGTCAGCCATTAGCGAAAACGATCTATGAATGTCCTGATTTTCATCATCTACTAGATATGACCAGAGAATATTTGAGGAAGGTTTCCAAAAATATCCGTTACTGCTAGAACCTCAATAACAAACATGGAGATAATTGTGACAATGTGTCCCATTCAGAGACAACATGTATGGAAGGTTACGGGATGTTTAGGGGTTTATTACAAAATCTGATTTGTACACTATATAACTTCCTAGCAATTCTATAAATAAAATCAACAAAATACTGAAGCAAAAACAATTTCGTTGAATGTGATATACGATATCTCCCTCGAAATGGATAGGATCAAACAATGTTTTGTTATATAATTCATGGATCTTTTCGTAATAAACAAAACTTTTTCTATACATATGTTGTGTATCTTTGAAACGTACGGAGTAATTTGCAATTTCATATTTTGACTCTCCTGGGAATCCTTTCCACTCAGTTGATTTTGATCAAAAGGAGTTGTTGCAACAATCAAAAATATGAAATTTCAGCATTCTAAAGATAGTCGTTTTGGTGACGTGTGACTCGCGTACAGACATCACTCTGAAATCAGTCAGAATGGGTTCATGGAGGGTCAAAACCCTCCAAATAACATGGAGGCTCAAAATTTCTCCCGATAACATTCTTTACTTCGTGCAAGAAAGTGAAACTTGAATAGGCATTTCCAGGTCGAGCAAATCAAATAGGTGGAGTATGAGCCGTCCGTAACTCAACTCTTATTTTTTGTACGGGTTCTGGGACATAAAAAAAAAAAAAAAAAAAACAAAAAAAAAAAAAACAACGCAGTTGATTTTCAGTTCAAGATAATATATCACCGTACATCAGATATCCAGCTTAAAATCTACTTTACACAAGTTTATAAGAATGTAAAAAAAAATAGAGAATAGATAGTGAGAGAGTTGACGTCATCTGTGTATAATTCCTAAACGTGGAAATACTGCTTACTTCTGGAAATACAGCCCTTGAATGGCTGATCTTGTGGCATTTGAAGGCCTTATATATATATATATATATATATATATATATATATATATATATATATATATATATATATATATATATACTAGAAAAATATAGCTACAGGTGCCTTAATAATTGCATGGCAGTGTTACTTCCTTGTATAGAATAAAGGAATTGTAATAGTGAAGAATTTCGGATTCAGATTCAATCATAGTGATTGGTTTTGACCATACATTTGACGGTTTTGACGGTCTTGATTGGTTTTGGCTGGTTTCTGAGTGACGTCTGTCTATACACGTACGTATCGTTCAAATACGACTAGTCGTAGAATGTTGAAATTTCATGCTTAGGACTTTTGTAACATTTAGTTGTCTACCTCTCATTTTGATATAAATTGAGAAGGGAGGTGGATTCAGAAGAAGGTGAAGATAAGAAAAAATTGCAAATTTCTTTATGTCGATTTTGTTTGTCCACCCCTCTAAATCCACAGTCCATCTGGTCCCCTATTGACTTATGGAATATATTTGAATAAATGTATCGAAAGTAGCGACTAGAGTACAATACACAACAGCTGATTCCCCTTAATGGAAATCTGCTAATAAGAAATTACCTACGCGTTCAGTACAGTGGAAAGCCCATTACTGGCGACTCCAGGACCAACCGCCGTCCAAATAAACCATAAAGTTAAAAGGAATTGAAAGATGAGAGAATAATTACGGGGGTTTGTCGTACATCATAATGAACCTATCAGTAATTACCAAGAATTGCCGTCATTGCAATTAACTTTCCATAAACCAAGCTAGTAATTGATTACTCTTTTAGCTAACCCTATTCCTGATAACTTATTTCCTGTTCATTACCTATAATTAAATACCAATAAGTAATGGCTAGATCCGTCCAATAGAACAATAAATATCCCAGTGATTTGCTTCTATTCAATCTGTAACCATGGCCGAACAACGAATAAACCTGTACTAATTTCTATGAATCCAATGCAATGCATGATGTACTACTAATAACAAATTAATCAAAAACTAAGAACAAAACTTAAAAATAATGTGAATTTATAATTTTTAAAATAACTCTCTTTGCAGAAATTGGTGATTGAAGAAGTCTCCTAAAGTTCTCACACCATAATCAACCAAAGAAAAAAAAACGACCATCTTATTCTGTTTGTCATATCTGAAGAATACGAATAAGGAGGAGCATGAACTTAGCAAGGTACTGAGTTTAGACAAATTGTACAAAAAAAGATCATATTACTTTTGCGTAATTCTATGACATTAAAAACAACGAGATGGTCGTATATATTGAAATTATATTGTACATTGCCATAAGAAAATAAAACATCTCGTAACATTGGCTCTACTACTTACTCATAACGATTTCAAAAATTAGCTTGTCTTTAATTGAAATATTTAATAATTACAATAATATTTTGAAAAAATGTTTATTTATTTATTACATTATATCGCATCTACTATTGTCATTAGCGGTAGGTGGTTCTATATTTCTTGGAATAAACAAGCAACAGTAAAAAATGCAAAAAGCCTTTTTATGTCTTCTTCGTCGTCTCTAAGGAGTTCTCTTAAGTTCGGTTTGAGGTTCAAAGCTCTTCTTGGAAGATCGATTTTTTTACAATCGAGGAGAAGACGTGAGAAGGTAAGATGGACATTACAACAATTGTATGTTGTTTACTGTTGTTACAACTATCATATGTTGCTGACTTACTTACGTGTTCAGCAAACAATGTTTACTGAACACCTAAAACTAGAGAGAGTAAAACTAAATTATAAAAAAGGTGGTCAACAGAATAGAAAATGTCAGGCCCATGTCCCTTTTGCCAGTGGTTTCAAAACATGCTTCTTATTCGAGTAATGTATAGTAAAAGAAAAAATATGGTTTCCACAAATATAATTCTACTACTTCTGTAGTATAAGATGAGTAATTCATTCTCAGGACACAACTCTGAACGTAATGAAAATGTTTACGATTTTAATAAACATTAGGAAACATTACAGGATAAGTTATACGTCATGAACGTATGAGCATATTAGGAACATTGTTCTGCAAGTAGAAAATAAACTTGGATCACGTAAATTAATAAATCATTGTTTAGGGATGATCAGACAATTACTTGGGGAGTTTCCCCAAGAGGCAATATTAACCCATTACACCGTATAAAATCAAAGTTCTGGCGACACTAGTTTAAGCCAAATTGAACAGGAAAGCAGCCTATCTTTGTAATATTATTTGATTGATTAATAGCAAACAAGATTGCTAAGGACATTTAAAAAATAATTCTTCTCTACTTCAGCAAGGACTGCAAAAATTCCACTGAGATACAATTGTTTGTGAACATTCAAGTACTTTTAATAGTATTAATTTGTGGCAACACAGATGGAATGAAACAGATAAAGGATTACATCTAAAATTATACATTCCTGTTTTAGAAACCAATATCTCACAGCCCCAACATACATTTTATCTAACACAAATACATACTGGCCACGGAAATACAAACTCTTACTTATACAGATTCAAATTTACTGACTCAAATACTTGTAAATGCGACAGTTACACTGAACAGACATTCATCACCTGATTTATGAATACAGACTGACCCAAGACATACGAAGACAGTTGAAGACTCATATTTACGCATGGCCTATCAGTCCCGATATTTTATTTTCAAAACACATAAATTCATTAAAAACAATAGCCTATGATATTCTTAAGCTGAGAGAGGAAAATATAATATTATGTAATTTTTTATTGGTTATTTAATTGTATTCCTGAATTCATATATTTAATACTTTTTGTTTTAAATTTTTATAATCTTATTTACATTTTAAAATGTATATATATTATTATATAAAAATTGTTAAAAGTATTGTCAAAAATGCACATATAATGCAAATATGCTTGGGATGTGCAGAAAAATAAAATCCCTCCACATAGGGTTACTACGAGGACGAAATACATAAATAAAAAAAAAAGAAAAAAAAAATAGTCTCCAAGCTAAATTGTCATGTGCACAATACAAATGTTTCTCACACAGGCCCTTCAAAAGGATGTGTTATCCCCAACAAAAAATGTATTCGTGTTAGTCAAACTCATCCTTCCCTTCATTAGGAGGTCTATATGTCGTTGATCTTCTGGGCCACTCACAAAAAGTGCCAAGGCTTTTTAGCAAATCAAGGGAAATCTGCTGATGACGTCATACTAACAACGCAAGTTTCGAACAATTTCCTCAAACGTCCATGGACCCTCCCCCCTGAGCTCTCGGACTACTAAAATTTGAGTGATCGAGATAGATATTATTCAGATTCATTATAAATTACAGCATTAGACTTAGTAAATAGTTTTCAATAAAAATAATATGTTATATTCAGATATATTTCAGTCATTGTTTTTCTTTCCGTTGAAGAATTTTTCTATCTACCTGTGAGAGGTTGGCAGACCCAAAGTCGGGCGGACAGGTCGGTAGGACGGCAAATGCCGAGGGCTCACGGCCTTAGGGGGTCCCAAGGGCTTCAAATGAAAAAAAGATAAAACCTAAATTTAAAAAGGCATTAATATTATTATAACGCCATTAAATTAACGCCCCAAATAATATTTATTGACATTTGTAAATACATCGCTGATACATATTTCTATTAGCAAATTATTCAATTCTATTTTTCACTTTATTCTAATCTTACAGGGTTTTTTTTTTCCAAATTAGTAATGTTTTCTAAGGAAATGATTTCTTGAATTATTACTACAAGTAAATCTAGATTTATTAATTTTTGTAATAGGCTACAATCCTACAATAACAACGTGTGTATGAATTATATATGTGCATTTTATTACCTGTCATTCATCAGCTACTTATTTTATTAATTTCAATTAAAAATATTCTTCTTAAACACATGCAAATAAGGATATTATGATGAGTGTGTCTATATGTATATTAGTCACTAAATAAAAATTTGTTTCTATTATATTTGGTATCAAATATTCCGCAAGGGGGCACAGCTAATTTTGCCGATGAGCCCACAGAGCTTCCAGTCCGGTGCTGGGCAGACCTGTTTGTTTACAATTCAGCCGCTTTCCGTTGGGAAATTTACGAAACCATTTCTCTTTACCGTTTGTATTTAGTCACTTACCATTGGTGTTGTGTTCCCAGGCTGTAGATTCATCTACTGCAAAACGTCACGTGGAAAATCTGCTTAGTTTACGCAGCCCCTGCGTGAAAGACTTTTAGCAGATTTCCCTTAAGGGAAATCAGCTATTAAGGTTGTACTCATGACGGAATTTTCGAAATTTTTCTTCAAATGTCCATCGATCCTACCTAGTAGATGACGAAAATGAGGTCCGTTCAAATCTGTATTTATATATATATATATATATATATATATATATATATATATATATATATATATACAGGGTGTCCCCAAACCAAACGGCCAAACTTTAGGGATCGATAGAGGATCGAAAAACTAAAACAAAACGTCCTCTGGCATATGCCTCGTTTTCGCTTCGTTTTCGAGAAAATCACAAAAAACTAAAAATAGTTGTGCAAAAACTAGTTAAGGCCAATGGAAGAGCGGATTTTATTCCTTGAATGAATTTTAGCAATAAATGTTATTCCAATACAAATATTGCATTCTAATCTTATACTAACAGAAAGGTAATTGAAAAAAAAAATATTTTTTATTAAGAAAAAATAATAAATACTTTTTTATTCAAATATTCATAGTATAAAAAAAATACCTATTTAAAGTAGATAACATTATGAACAATAACTGAAGATTAAAACATAAAAAAAGATTAAAAATTTAGAAAATTAATAAAATAATTAAATATTCTTACTTGGAAAACATAATTGTTTCAGTTTTTAGATGGGTCCTACCTAGTGAGAAAAAAAACCCTGAAAATGTTGAAGGTTTTACCTTCTCTAAAATTACATCGTTAATTTCTAAAGCGTCAACGTAAATGTTGTTCGAAGTGCTGGCCTCTCGCTGCAATACATGCATCACATCGCGTACTCACAGATCGCACTGCATCTAAACATTGTTCTGCGGTGAGCTGGTTGCAAACCATTCTGATGCGCTCGATGAGGTCATCCCTTGTGAGGACGGGCTCTCAGTAGACATTTTCTTTCACGTGTCCCCACACGAAGAAATCTAGTGGCGTGAGGTCCGGAGACCGGGGAGGCCAAGGCACCGGCCCACCTCGTCTTATCCAGCGACCTGGGTAGTTGATGTCCAACCAGTCTCGTACGGCCCTTCCGTAATGTGCAGGACAACCATCGAGTTGAAACCAGCTCTCAAGCCTTGTTTCCAAAGGGATATCTTCCAAAAGTGCCCGTAAGTCATTCTCCAGGAATAGATGATAACTTTCAGCATGAAGTCGAGCAGGTAAAAATACGGGACCTATTATGCGATTATAACAAAGACCGACCCACACTTTTACAGAAAACTCATGCTGGTAGAGAAATTCTATAACAGCGCGGGGATTTTCATGTGCCCAAAGGTGGTAGTTTCTTTGATTGAATATGCCCGCACGTGTAAAAGTCGCTTCGTCCGTCCAGATTACTTTCGAACTTAAGTTTACATCGTTTTGCAATTGGTCTTTGTACCAATTAAAAAAATTTAATCGGCGGGGATAATCAGCGGGTATTAAATTTTGTACCTTTTGTACATGGTAAGCATGCCTGCGGTCAGCCCTTAATGTGCGTCAAATGGTTGTCTTTGGTATGCATAGAACTGAAGCAGCTCTCCGGACGCTTGTGCCAGGGTTGGTATTGAAGTGCCTCAGTATCCTCTCCCTCCGCCTCAGGTCGGCTTCCATCGGAGCCTGCATATGGTCTCCACGACGATTACATGAGAAGGACCCAGTCTTTCGAAGCCTTCTGAAAGTGCTGGTAAAAACACCTCTGTGTGGGGTTTCTCGGTCTGGAAACTGTCTGCGATATTCCCGAACTGCCTGACGTGCATTGCCATCGCAGAATCCGTAGACGTAGACTATGTCCGCGTATTCAGCGTTGGTAAATCTAGCCATAATTGTTGACTTCACTGAACAGTACTAGCAACACCACTAATGTGAGAATGCGAGGCTGGATTCCCCCCAAAAAGGATTAAAATGATAGTAAACATTTTAATCCTTTTCTTTTTAAGTTTAAACACTCAACCTAGACGTTTTATTGATAAGGAAAGCGTGTGAATATTCATGTTTTCTAAATTTACTCCTCGTAAATTAAAAAAATTAAGCTTACTCAAAAAGCCAATTTTTTTGTAATTTAAATACATTATTAAAAAAAAAATACACTTTTTGCACAACTATTTTCAGTTTATTGTGATTTACTCAAAAACAAAGCGAAAACGAGGCATATGCCAGAGGACTTTTTTTCTTAGTTTTTTTCGAATCCTCTATCGATCCCTGAAGTTTGGCCGTTTGGTTTGGGAACACCCTGTATATATATATATATATATATATATATATATATAAATATATATGATATATATATATATATTTGTCTGTTACCGCTCTAGCGGTCGCAATTTTTGTTTGATCGTTACCAAACTCGATATTTAAACGTTTTATGTAAAAAGACAGATCAAGTTCGTTAACGGTTGAAATCGGACCAGTGGGAGGGGGAGTTTAGAGGGGGGATTTTCGAAATATCTTCGTTACCATATGTCGGATCAAAAAATTGTATAGAACCAATCTTATTGTAAATTAAATTTACTATAAATATTGTTCTAAACATTTATTCTCTATCTTGAATATAAACTGAGATATTTGCATTTTTAGTATAGTTCGGATTAGGTCGGCCGTTTCCGTAACTACTCGGCTCAGATGGAAGCTTCTTCTAACCTTACCTTCTTACTTTGTGAGATTGATGCAAATATGTTCTGCTCATCCGCCCCCCCCCCTTCTTTATTTCTTGGACTACTAAAATTTGAGCTATTAAAAGATAAATTATTCTTACAATTCAGAAGCTATTTCAGTTGGGAATTTATTTTAATTAACCGAAATATTTCTCATTACCATTTGTATTTAATCACGGTGGTGTTGTGTTACCAGTATGCAGATTTCTCTATTGTAAAACTTCACATGGAAAATCTGCTTAGTTTATGCAGCCACTGCGTGACGGACTTTATTAAAATGAATTGAACGTTTGGTTGTACTTTCAGGGAAACCTCAATTTTCCAACTCAACCAGTTAATTGTACAGTTCCATTGATGATTGTCTATCAGACTCTTCATTTATATAATACATATCTTTTCAAAGTCTACCGAGTCTCCAAAGTGTATTCACGAGGATCAGGAATGCAGGCTTACTTTCCTTGCACAGATGGATGTTTTGTGAGAGGACCAGGGTAATTTTTTATAAACATTCTTGGGATTAGAAAAATCATTACTCACTAACAACAGCCTCTTTAAGTGAATTTCTGAACTTGGATAGAGGAAAATTCATCTGTCCTTTATCAGTCAGATCATCAAGTTTGTTACATAGCTAATATGATTGTGGGCTGGTGGGCAACCAACTGATTGGGCTTTTCATTATCGAAGGATGTCCCCTAAATGGTGAAATGCACTTACATTTCCTCTGGGTACATCTGCCTTCATTGCTTAATGATGTCCTTCTTACTACCAGAACACAAATATGATTCTAGCTCACCACACAGGGAATGTGACATGGTATCACAGTAGTCCAGGAAGTGAGGTTGCTTTTCCATCTTGTTCTCCAGACCTTAACCCATTAAGTTTTTATTTATGATTCACCTGAAGAACAAGGTTTATCCTATAAAGCAATCACCACCAGCAATTGAAAAATGCAGAAAGGATGTTGACTCTTAAAGTCTACCTCTGCAGTCAATAAAATAAGCTACGGTTTAAGAATGGATAAGAAGAGCCAAGTTAAGTGAGATGGAGAAATGTTTTCTTGTTGGCATTCAAATCATAATTATCTTGAATAATTCTTAATATAAAACCACAATATTAAAAAAAAAAAATATGCAATACTTAGGATGGAAGAAGATAATTTCTCTAAAAGACTTTAATTTTTTTCCATTTGCATATGATTAATAAAGGCTTCAGAACTTCATCATAGTAAATTAGTTGTAGAATTCGATTTTTTTAAAAGAAGTATCATTAAAAATATACCATTACACAGGAAATCTCAAAGGCATGCTGGAGGAATTTACAGACATTAATATCAGGGAAAAAATGTATCATAAGTTATGATGACAATGATCCACCAAATTTCATCCCTTCATTCTAAAAGGTATGGATTCTATAGAGAGGTGGTCCATGTAAGATGGGATATCATGCATTTGACAGAAATGACACAAAAACATTCAATAAAAAAAAAAACATTTTATTGGAAAAAATACAATCAATGAAATAAGTTATAAAAATTTAATTATAAATGTAAATAACACGTTATCAAAATAAATGAGCAATTTTTACTTAATAATAACATGACTTGAGTATTTAATGACACTTAACAGCAATAATACTTTGGTAATAAAAATCTAAAATAAGTGGCAAGATTCACAAATAATTCATCATTACAACACACATATATTTCTTAAACTAAGGAAATGTTGGTGCACTACAACCTCCAAAGCAAACTTTGGAATAAAATAATGCAAGAAACACTCAGACAACATTTAATATTTTGTGTGAATTATATAGCTACTGTTTAAAAGATAAAGCAGTTTCTACTAAAACACCCATTACTAATGAATTGCACGGTTACCTTTCAGAACAATAAATTTAAAACAGAGGAAGAAATTATGTATTTTTACAAAACAAGGCTTCATTAATATTATAGAGATGCATCCATCCATAAGCCTCTAATATGAAATACAATTTCAAAACAATATTCTGCACTTTTAGAATAGTTTTGTTTTTTTAATAGATCTATTTTCTGATTGATAAAATGGGAGTGGATAATAAATAAACTCAATCTATAAGACAGTTCATTCAAAACATATGTTTTATGCTTCCCGACAGCACCTCAAGAACCTTCCGGTAACATCCTAGCTAAACAGAAACATCCGTTACGCAGGGGCTGCGTAAAATAAGCAGATTTCCCACTTGAAGTTTTACAATAGAGAAATCTGCATACTAGTAACAGTAGTAGTAACGAGTCTCTAAACCAATTTCACGAGAGCCAAACAGTGACGGAAACTCATCTCGTCTATTATCCACACATTCTTAATAAAAATGCAAATATATCGGTTAAAATTCAAGATAGAGAATAAATGTATATAACAATATTTATAGTAAATTTAATTTGCAATAAGATTGGTTCTAAATAAGTTTTCAATCCGACCGATAAAGTAACAGAGATATTTTGAATTTTTGAAAATCCCCCCCTCTTAACCCCTTCTCCTCCCACTGGCCCGATTTTAGCCATTAACAAACTTGATCTTTCTTTTTACATAAAACTATTACATATAGAGTTTGTTAATGATCAAACACAAATTGCGACCAATCTAGCAGTAACATTATATATATATATAATTTTGAACGGACCTCATTTTCGTCATCTACTGGATGGGATTAATGGAGATTTGAAGAAATTTTTCGAAAATCACGTTATGAGTATGACCTCGATAGCTGATTTCACTAAAGGAAAATCTGCTAAAAGAAAAATTGGGTTTGATGTCTTTAACTAATGGCTTAGAAGCCATCATAATTTCTTTTCCGCCTGTGGCCTGCCTTTAAACTAAAGGAGTAAATATTATTGGGATCATTCTTAGCAGTGCCTGAAGGAAGGAAGATCCAGAGAAGAAAAGTAGAGTATAATGGATAAAATCATTCATAGAAAACAGATTTTTATTTATTACCGGCCTTGGCATTCAATCAATCTGAAAATAGATCTAACAGTCCAGTCCATTAATTTTGTTACGGTAGGCCTGAATAATGCTAATGACTTGGTCACAAATAATTTCTAATAGGACGGAGTTATATAAAGACATAAATTTTGTTTCTCATGCAGAGATAGATTTAGGGTAGCAGAGAGGGTTAAGGCAACCGTACAGAGGCAGTGCTGTCCCACTGGCAGAACCCTCAAACAGCATCACCCTTCTTCATTTTTTTCTACATTTTGATTACGTTTTCTTAGTGCTATAATTTTGTATGATAATATTACGCATCTGATGTTCACAGTAACTAGATATGGCTCTGAGCTATAGAACTATACTTTAAACTGTTTTTGATCTGAAAATTTGGGTTAAAATCTCCATATGGGCACGGATTTTACTTGTTGACTAATTATAATCTTTGGTCCCAAAATGATATGGATGGAAAGCAAGCTAAGAATAAGGAGCAATATACAAACAAATAATAAAAAAAAAAACAAAAAAAAAAACAGGGGTAGAGACTACACTGCTTTAAAGCTGATAGGAAGACTTTAACCTTAATTTTTCATTGTTTAGAAAAATAAAATATGAAATGGAATTCTTATTTAAACTCTATCCAAATTCCAAAATATTCTATATCAATAGTTGTGGACGAAATCAGAGTGATAATATTTAATAATTTAAAGGGCAGATTACACCAGAAGTGAATAATCAAGTCCTAGCAGATGCCAAAAGTTGCTCCCTCGTATTAAAAAAATGTATTGAGATTAGATTTTTTTTTATAGATAGATTCTTGTGTTTCTTAGTGGTAGAATTTCATGTGATAGTAAAAAAGGCCAATAGCTTAGAAGCAGATAAAAAACAAATATGGCTGGAAGATATCTGAGTCATAAATGACCTACAGACTCTTTAGAAAGGTAAAAATAAAAAAAATTACAAATCATATAACATTGGGGGGGGGGGGTGAAAAGTATGCTCTTAAAGAAAAAAATAAAACAGAACAGCACTCTTAGCCTGAAGGGAATTGCCCCTTGAAGACTTTTTGAATTTATTGTTAATTCCCAACATTTTATTAAACAAGGGTGTGCATGTTTATTTTAAATAAATGTAATTCAATCTCCAATCTCTTATTCACCACAAGCTCTTTATAATTCAAAATGTTGAACAATACTTTGTTATATGATAAACAAACTCAGGAGCACAAGTATCAATAAAAAGGAGTCATTCCTACATAAATATTCTATATCAAAGCAGCTCAGTGCTTTCAGAGCTCTCGCTCGGCCTATTATCAGCCCCACTCTAACAAAAACAAACTATTACAGTGTGTTTAAATATATATATATATATATATATATATATATATATATATATATATATATATGAAAAATAGAAGTGGACAACACAAGGTTTCCTTGTTCTCTTATTGTTTAATTAAATGATTTGGGATACTTTATTTAAAATTATTTCAATGGAAAATTACAAACGATCCATTGCATCAGATAAAAAGTCCTCATGGAAAGTAATGTATAAATCTGTTCATGATAATCAATAAAGGTCCTGAATAAATCTTTTGTACCTCTAACAGGTATGGAGACAATTCTATGTGCCCTTCTTTAAACCCCCTTTCTCTTGCTGATTGTTGATTTTAATCCCTAAGGGAAGTGCAAAACTAGATGTTACAAGAATCCATTTGAATTTGTTATTTCAGTTAGTTATATTTTTGTACATATATCATTTTTGCAAATCATTTAATTGTTTATGTCTTACTATCCCATTGGAAAAGTCATTTTACAAAGTTAATTCCCTTCATATGTACATAGTTTATCATTTGTTATTAACGTCCTCTTTGTGTTACTAAGGCTAATTGTGATGGGTTATCTATATGCTACCCCACTTTTGTAGTCTGGGTGGGCCTAAGGAATTTATTTAATGAGTATGCCACTAAATAAATTCCTATTGCCCAGATGAGAATCAAACTCATGGCTGTAGGTTTACCAAGTGAGATTAAGACCAACACCTTTATTCAGATGGCTATCCTGAGCCCCCCCCCCCAAAGGTTATTATACTGATATATCCTACAAGACAAACATTTTAATTGTTTGTGATTGCCAAACCATGTGTGCTCCAAAAGGTCTTTAACTTTAGTCATATATGTCGGTACATACCGTCGTCACTGGCTGTAGGTCGAGTACAGTTTGCAAGCGCTTTCGATGCAAAGACACCATCTTCATGCCGTCTAGAGTTGTACTCTTTAACTTTGATTGAAGAAACCTTCATTTGTGTAGGAATTAGATCTTTTTATTCATACCTGTCATCTACTACTTTATTACTGAGAAAATTTAAACTGTTGGAAACCTAATAGAATACTTAACCCCTTATATAAATATAGAAACATGGTATCTTCCAATTACAGATATAAATGTTTTATTATTTTTCTGAAAGGTTTTACAGTATTTTATCCTACTTCTACCATTATTGAACAGATTCATAATTATTGAAGCAACATCGATAGATAATGAATGATAATGTGCTAACTACACTTTATACATAGTGACTGAAATTAAGAAAACATCCAATGATCCGAATAGCCCAGGAAAAAAATGTTACCAAAGAACATAAAACCAATGAGACACCTTATAGAAGGCAATAATGTTTTCAAATCTAATTAAATACTAAAAGAGAAACAAACATAACAGAAAGCAGTCATGGTTCTGAGCCTTTGATAAATTATTTCTCTTTATTCTGTTTTAAAAAGAAAAATTTGTCAAAACAATATTCATAGCTATAGAACTCATAAGTAAAGAAATCTTATAAGCAGAATATATGTGTATATAAGTCTCATAAACAGAATATAAAAGTCTAATAAACAGAATATATCAATAAAAAAATATGGTAAATAATTATCAGTGATGCTTTAAATAAAAAAGAAAAAAATATTCTATGTTTCTGGTTACACTGACTACATGCATGTAACGTAAATAAATTAAATAGCACCATTTAAAAGATATAGAATATATGAATTTTCAAAATTCACCGAAAGTTAGGTGACACTGTAACTAAAGATAAGCTTAAATAAAATAAATTAAACTGCATTTGGTTGAGTAAAAGTGCTAAAATTAAATTAATGGACATATACCAATTGAGCAATGCGCCCCACTCGGAATATCTGAAACAATAAAATATTTAATTAGTTAAAAATAATACATAGAAAAGAGAAAATATTTTATTTTATTTATTTGGTTTGAGCCCCATATCGAAGGTCATTGGAAAGATCTATGTTTAGGGGGTTCTTAGAATAATATATTTATTCCTTCATATACACCTTGGTTGTACTTTATTTATATATTATGGAAAATATTCCTTAAATATCTGAGTGTTTCTCATATCTTTGTCTAAATGAATATAATAAAAGTTATCCCTTTTAAATCTTTTTAAGTATGCTGTAGTCCTATTCTATTTTATACTATATGTATTTGTAAATGTTTATATGTTTTAGATATGCTAGTATATATGGAATAATTTGGCTGCTGTCAGTTAGTAGTACTGTCATATCGTAGGGTATGTGAAGGCTTTTTCGTTGGATGCAGTCTGTCAGTATGTGTTTTATCTTTAGGTGCTTGTTACACTATTTGAATATAGGGTTATCAGTCTTTGTCGTTAAGTGTCTATGTGTCAGGTGTGTGTGACCGATCCTAAATCTGCCAAGAACAACATCCTCCCATATAGTAATCCTATGGTTCGAAGGTCACTCCTTAATAGTACTTTTGATACTGCAGAGGTGGTTGTTTACTTCCATCCATTCTGATTGCCATTTGTTTAGGATATATAAAAATTAATTATTCAAAAGAGAGAAGCCAATGAGCCAATGATAAAGGCATTTTTTTAAAAAATCACTACATTCTAGGAGGAGGGTGATTTTTATATATACATTTTAAATTGTTTTTATTGTACAGGACATATATTTGTGTTGTAATAAAATAATCATTGATAAGCCATTAAAATAAATATTTTATTTTAACTATATTACAATATTAATTTTTTTCATAATTATTGACATTCATTCATTTTCATTTATTCATTATTATTAAGCATCATCATTGTAAATTATAAGGAATCTGAGTTCAAATTAATATTATTTTAATAAAACAAACATACCCACAGACACTTCAATCAACCAGTATTACCAGCAATTGATTGAATAGGATTTCACACTAGACTCTCCCCAACTCATTTTGAGTTTGGTTTGACTTGTGTTTAGGTTGAAACTTGAGGTCCAACTGGAGACTTAGCATGATTCAAGGAGAAATGGAAAAGAGAATAAATACATGCAGTGGATTCCCATCGGACCATCCAACAATAATGGGATATTCTGGTAAATTCCATTCATAATAATAAATGTCCATAATGCAGGGGCTGCGTAAACTAAGCAGATTTCCCATGTGAAGTTTTACAATAGAGAGATCTGCATACTGGTAACTCAATACCACCCTGATTTAATACAAACAGTAATAAGAAATCTTTCAGTTAATTAAAATAAATTCCCAACTGAAACGGCTTCTGAATTGTAAGAATAATTTATATTTTAATAACTCAAATTTTAGTAGTCTAAGAACTAAAGAAGGAGGGGAGGCGGATGAACAGAACACATTTGCATAAATCTCACAAAGTAACGGAGGTAAAGTAAGGTTAGAATCGACAGGTAAGGTTAGGAGAAGCTTCCACCTGAGCCGAGCAGTGACTGAAATGGCCGACCTAATCCGAACTATACCCGACCACAGACGTCATAAAAATGCAAATATCTCGGTTAATATTCAAGATAGAGAATAAATGTATATAACAATATTTATAGTAAATTTAATTTGCAATAAGATTGGTTCTATACAATTTTTCGATCCGATGCATATAACGGAGATATTTTGAATCCTCCAAACCCACCCTCAAGTCCGATTTCAGCCATTAAGGAACTTGATCTGTCTTTTTACATAAAACGGTTAAATATCTAGTTTCGTAACGATCAAACAAAAATTGCGACCCCTAGAGCGTTAACAGACAAATAATATATATAATTTCGAACGGACCTCATTTTTGTCATCTCCTGGGTAGGGTCGATGGACATTTGAAGAAATTTTTCGAAAATCGCGTCACGAGTACAACCTCAATAGCTGATTTCCCCTAAGGGAAATCTGGTAATAGTAGGAACAAGCTTAATACTTGAGTTATGAAAAAATTCTATAACATGATCAGTCAACTCATAATAACAGGTATTTTTTGAATTCCCCTCCCTCTACACCCCCCTCCCTCCACCACTATTCCTTGCCTGATGTCAGCCATTAACGGATATGGTCTTTAGTGTTGAATGAAACGGTTTAAAACCGATATTGTATAAAACGAAATAAACATTTTTGTATCAAGAATGTAAAATCTTAATTGGTGACTTCATCATAATACTACGTATTTGCATATATTTCATCTAGATGAGATATGTTGGAAACAGTATTTCGAATTTAAACTTTGAATAAGTTCTTCATAATATATTTGCTTATTGCTAAAGTGCTATGAGTAAAAGTAGCGGTTTACTGAAGGCACTTAAGTGCATTAACTATGCAGATTTCCTACAACAAATATTAATGATCTATATCATTTGTTTAAATGGGAAAAACTTTTTGTTAGAAAATAACATGTGTTGTCAATAATAATTTATTCAAAGTGTATTTGTATAGAATGATAAAGTTAAACTAGGGCTCAGGTTAGCCATGTGAGTTAAAGCGTTAGCCTTCATCTCTCATGGCAAACCTAGAGTGGCGAGTTCGATTCTTGCCTGGGCAAAGGAAAATATTTAGTGACGAAATTCATTAAATAACATCCTAAGTCCCACCCTGGATAGAAAAGGGTGGTAACCTGTAGATAACCTGTCCCAATTAGTCCGAGTTACAAAAAGTGGATGTTAATAGATAATAATAATAATAAAGTTAAAGAAACAAATTAGTTCATGATTTTGAGTTGTTTTTTCTTTTTAAGAGAGAATTCCTATCACTCAGAATGAATATATTATTCATTATACTTCAGTCATTGGCACAAAATATCTATGTACTTTAATAAATCCTATTACCTTGTATATCACACCTAAGCATTGAGGTTGTGGAGAAAGTTAGAGAGGTCATACTCTTCGTCATAGTCAGCCTGTTCCCAAAGGTCAGGAAGATTGTCAAGAACTGATTTGAGTTGAGGAGTTCCACCACCTTTGTTCCCTGGGCCACCACTACTGCTGGGTTTTATCATGCTTCCGCTTCCCTCCAGGGAAAACAAGTCTAATAGCTAGAAATTAAATATGATGGATTAATCAATTAATGGGTTTAAGAATGAGAATCATTTGTAGTATTTTTTTTAACTGCATTGAAAGGCAAATTAAATAAGCTGGCCAAATATTTGTATAGAATAAATGTACTGCTGAAAACTGGTTGATAACTCATCTTCGATACTGTAGTAATCTTAACATTTCAATAATTACGTTGAATGGAATTCTCACATAACCCACAAACTTATGTGTAGCTGAGAAGTGTTGTAGTGAACAAAGAAAAATCATCAGTACATAAATAGTGCTGCTCTTGACTTGAATATAGAAACAAGGAGTTCTGTGGATGACTCAGGACTAATTCAGACTACTTCTTTTAGAAAAGATTAACAGATACAAATATTACTTTCAGCTGCCAATTTTTTTAAAGTTTAATATAAAAGTAAGAAATTAAATAATTAATAATAATAGGTAATTTCCTTTAAGAAAAATCTGCTAAATCTTTGGCTAACCTGAAAAACATTTCTCTTTTTATAAATTAGTTTATATTAGTTATTTTTAAAAGACTTCAGTTCCTAATTTTGTATTTTATTTAAATGGTATTATAGGTTTTATTTCAAACAGTGTATTAAACCTCAAAGCACCAATTAAAATAAATAAATAAAAAGTCTGCCACAGGTCTGCCAGGCTCTGTTTAAGCTAAGCAGCTTTCCCCTACTGCAATGACACACGAATGCCACCATTCCTCATTTATCGACCATTTCATCCATAATAAGAATCCTATATTACATGAAGTCTGTAATGACAGTGATGCTTTAAATGAAAAAAATTAGTGAGTGATCCACGAGCCTTATGCAGTATCAACCAATGTCTAATAGAACTCAAAATTAATGGTATAAAAAAAAAAAATGGAAATTACCTTATCCGTTCCCATAGTCTCAAGGCTGGCATTCTCGTTGCTGATTACAGTATTAGCAGTCATTAATTTGAACTTTTGTAACCTGGAATAATAAAGCAAAAACATAAAGAGATCTTTCAAATCAAAATAAGTTAGCAAAGCCAAAAATTTGCTTAAAAATGATAATTTCTTCTCACAAAATAAACGTGTGACGTAAGAACTTAATTTAAAAAATGAAATACAATTAATTGTTGCAAATCCAAGATAGCAAATGAAGTGTCCAGCATAATCATGATTCAAATGTGATTGATAAAATAAAGAAGCAGTTGTTTTTGTAGTAAAAATGTAAGTAAGTGAACCTTGATATCGGGGATGAGACCTGCCAGTAACATTATATAAAAGTTTTTATTGGGAACTTGAAGATAAGTAAATATACTCATCAAGTATAAATAATAAATCAAATAGTATCCGATAATTTATTTATTATCAAATATAATTAATAAATTGTTTAAACTATAAAATATTACTATTGCAGCAAACCTCATACCCCTTAAATTTTCAACTACATTAATATTTGAATATTTTGAAGGAAATTTCCTGATGCCAATGGAACACTCACAGTTTGTAATGTGTCAGTGTTTTTAATTTATGTAAATAAAACACAGTATTTTAACTTTTCAGTACAATGCCATAATATATGCATCGGGCCACCGATAGAATCTTGCAGGCAGTAGACAGAAATGCTATACCTCCATAATTTTCAAAAGTAAAGAGGGAAACAATTTCAAAAGAAAAAGATGTCAATAACTAATTGAGATGAGTTATCTACAGATTACCACCCTTTTTTAGCCTGGGTGGGGCTAAGGATTTTATTTAATGAGTTCGTCACTAAATAAATTCATATTGGCTCAGGCGGGAATCGAATCGAAAATTTATAACTAATTTTATAAAAAAAAATTTTGGGAACCATGTGGCCAGTTTAGTTAGTTAAACCTTTCAAAAAATAAAATAAAACATTAAACTTCAATAATTAACAATTTATTGAATGCTATTATCTTGTCAAAGTTTAAGAAATTTAATAAACTGTCGATTTCACAATAAATATAATATACAACGATCTGGGAGAAATAATTATATGAGGTTCTCAGTATACATTTAACGAATGTAAAATTTAAAACTTATTTAGCAATGCTTACCCCATTATTTTCTCTTCAAGAGTACCTCGTGTAATTAGCCTGTAAACATTTACAACTTTCTTTTGGCCAATTCTATGGGCTCTGTCCATGGCTTGTAGGTCTTTCATTGGTGACCAATCATGTTCCACAAAGATGACCTGTAAATATAATTTAGAATGCAATTTCGAACTTTCAAACTGAATCTAATAAATCTAAAGGAAGAAAATAATTTAGGATTTGTTTTAATTCAAATATTTAATGCATTAAATATGTTTGTTTAGGAGTCTGAAAAATATACTGGATTTTTCATAAATTTGAAATATAATGAAAATAAATCAAAGGAGAAAACAGACATAGCTAGGTATAGTGCCATTCAGGATAGTCGACAAGAGACAACGCAACTAGCCACCAAGTGGGAACAGATCTCGTTCCTAAAAGCATTGATTAACCCAAATTAAATAAATTTCTTCATTATTTTTAATTTGTAGAATAAAATGATGAAGATATGCTTCAAAGTGACCTCTCTCTAAAGGTGTATGGTAAGCCATAGTCTTTAAAGAACTGTTGCTTTAAAGATTTTCATTTTCAAATTACATTAGAACAAGCCTATACTTCTCTTATTAAAACATCTTGCAAGATGTAAATAAAATACTGATGTCTGCTGACTTACTCTTTGATCATTTGAAGAATTGCTAAGGAAATATTTCTGATAAAAGTATATTTGGTATAATCTACTGATGATCTATTGAACATTATTTTTTTTATAGATGGATTGACTTCTTAACTTTCAGTTTAAAATATTTTATAATAAAAATGAAATTAAATTTAGGGTATGGAGAGCTGCATTAAACAATACAAGAACTTACAGTGTCTGCTCCAGTTAGATTGAGCCCAAGACCTCCGACCTGCGTTGTTAAGATAAGGCATTCAATTGTTGGATCGTTGTTAAATCGAGTTACAAAGGAATGCCTCAAATTTGCAGGTACACTTCCATCCAGCCGCAAATAACTGACTCCAGGCATATGGACCCTGAAACAATAACACTTATCTTATTAAGTAAAATAAAAAAAAAAAATAGCATTAATACTGCTGGTGGGGAGAGTGATAAATCAGGTTTATCAATTACAAATTTGTATGCCTCCTCCAATAAATTTATAAACAGTCAGAAAAAATTAATATTACTAAACATAAAATCTTAATATAAAGACTGAGTCTTTAACAATAGTGTATTTAATAGCCTAAAATAAAATGGCTAAGGCACACATAAGATCAGGCTTAGAGGTTTATTGGCACTGAAGGCAACCATTAGATCAAGCTACTCCACAGTGAAATCAGAGGTTGTTTGATGGACAAGGAGGTATGTATGGAAATAAAACTGTAAATAAATTAAATAACAAAATGAGTATAAATGTACTGATGGATAAAAACACATCTGTCATTTCCAGACTGGTCTTCATCCCCTCTATTTTGCAGTTTCGACAGACCCCTTTGGCATTAGTACATCAGCAGAGTTCTGCATAGTAACATCTCACTAGGCATGTCAAATTCTCTAATAGTAACATTTAGTAATTGTTAATTGTAATTATATTTACATGTTGGTTTTAACCATATTACAAATTATAATAATATAGATAATTATTAAAAATTAAACAATAGCATATATAGTGCTAAGTGTAAATATAGTGCACCTCAAAAATGTGTATTCAATAAACCCCAAAAAAATAGCAGCTAATATTAAGTAACAATAAATTATAAATATGAAGTATTGAAAATTCAATTCAAGTATTTTTTTTTTTTTTTAACATCCACTCACTCAGTGCTAGTGAGGCTAATCGGGATGGAATATTTACAGGCTACCACCTTTTCTATACGAGAGTTTGTCACTAAATAATTCCTATTGTCTACATGAGAATCGGACCCATGACTATAAGTTTACCAAGTTTATTAAGACCAACACCTTAACTCACATGGTTAACCTAAGCTCCAACTAAGTAAAGGGCCACAAGGGGAAATAAAGGACCTCTGAATCAGGAGTATTAAAACAATCTTCTTTGAATTCATTGATTTTAATGTCTATATAAACATTATGAAGGTCTTCTGACATTTTATCATGGAGTTTCCTTGGATATAATTGTATTGATACTACCAATGATTCTCTAGGTCTCCTGGTATAAAACAAATTTATTTGGTATTTTAGCATAATTAATGAACTACCAAGGAAAATTATGAATTACATAATATTTTAATAATTTTATTTTGGAATATGGCTATGGACTCAGTAAACTGTGGAAATCTGTCATTGCCATTGACTATTTAGAATAAAAAATTATTATTTAGAATATAAAGAGTATTACTTAAAGAAATCATTCTCCAATATGTCGAGCATAGCTTTGAGCTGACAAAATATGAGGGCTCTGTGTTGATTAACAACTAGTTCGTCTGTTTGCTCGCTAGGAGGTAGGCCAATACCACAATCGAGCAGCAGTTGTCTGAAACATAAGCATATAATCATTAATTATTTCATAAAACAAATGGTCAAAACTAAATGAAATGAATTGAATACAAATGTTCTTACTTCAAAGCAGGGAATTTAGCAGCATGAGAAATATCTGATAATGATGAATTTTGTTCTCTTAATTCCTTTATTATTTTTTCATAATGTGGGTGTTTAGAATTCAAAGCCAGTTTCGGATGATTACAAACACTTTGTAGATACCTCAGAGCCTGTAAAATATTAAGGATTATATTATAATAATAATATATATATATATATATATATATACAAAATTGTAATATATATATAATTATAAGAACAAAACTTGGAAATAATTAGAGTAGGCAAAGTTACCTGGAATATATGAGAAGTATTTGGTGGCTGATTAGTGTTGGCTGTTTCAGAGAGAGTTTGATGAGCTTTTGATTTAGCAAAGTCTTCATACAATTGTTTTTGGAGGGAACTTAATTCGCAATAATAGTCCTAAAACAAACACAAAACAAATTAATTATTATTGTTTTAAGAAGTGTTAAAATACTTGTTATGTATTAACGTATGTCAAACCTGAGTAATTTTTGGTGGTAAATCTTTAAGCACATCCTCCTTCATTCTCCTAAGCACAAAAGGAAGTACTTGCCTATGAAGAGCTTCCATAGCAAGTACACCTGAAAGATTGACATTCGGTTAGTATTAATACATTTTAAATTTAAAAAGTTACAGGGGCCTGAATCTCATGACTTTTCTTAGAGCTGAGTGATTCATGGACCTCAACAAGCCATCATGGCTCCCTTAAAATAAGCAAAAAAAAAATGAAAACAACAGCAGGAATGCTGTAGTAACCTAGAGTGTCTTTCTGTCTTAAAGTATTAGCCCCTCAGGCCTTTATTACAACCAAATTTATACAAAGGGGAACATGATATTGTTGTGTAAGCTGTGCACATGAAAAATTACATAGAGTTAATCACATACGAAGTACGAAGTAGGTGAAAGGAAATTGAATATGAGTGAGAAGTAAAGAGATATACTTTTTATCATTTAAATAATTTTAGTAGAAAATTTTAGCTGTCTCGAGATCAAAAACCAAACTACACTTCAGTTCAGTAGAACAATCATAAAAGAAGTACTAACATTATTATTGTTATTAATATCAGACACATTCTTACCTCAGCAAAAACTCTAATTGCCTTCTTTGAACATGTAGTTTAATAATGGATAATTATAAATCATAAAATTAAAACCTTAATAAAAAAAAAAAAATAAAAAAAAAAACTATACCTGCTTCTTGTTCCTTAGGAGAACTCTTTGGGTCCCTAATCATGAGGATTGGCCTACTATAGCGGGCAGTTAAAACCTTAATAATAAAAAAATAAAAAAAAAAAAAATAAAAAAAAAAAAAAAAAAAAAACTATACCTGCTTCTTGTTCCTTAGGAGAACTCTTTGGGTCCCTACTCATGAGGATTGGCCTACTATAGCGGGCAGTAAATTGTTTCTCTGTACCAAGGAACCCAGGCATAAGGAAATCAAACAATGACCACAGCTCAAGGACGTTGTTCTGGATGGGAGTGCCAGAAAGAATTAGCCTGTGATTAGCTTTCAGCTGCTTTATAGCTTTTGAAGACTGAAAATAATAAAAAATGCAAATGGTAAAAATAAAAAAATTACAATTAGAGTCAGCAAACATAGAAAACCATTTTTTTAAAAAAAAATCAGATGTGGGAACCACATGAGTTCCTTGTATTTCTACTATATTAAATAAAAAGAGGGCTCAGGTTAGCCATGTGAGTTAAAGCGTTGGCCTTAATATCACATGGTAAATCTAGAGTGGCGAGTTCAATTGCCTGGGCAAGGGAATTTATTTAGTGACGGAATTCATTAAATAAAATCCTTAGTCCCACCATGGCTAGAAAAGGGTGGTAACCTGTAGATAACCCGTCCCAATTAGCCTTGGTTGCTAAAAGTGTACGTTAATAAATATTTTTTTTTTAAATAAAATGTTTTGCTGCACAATATCTTTATTCCAATAGATCAAAAAATGTTATAAAAAATAATTTATACATATTTTTCTGCTAAACAAAAATGGTTCAATACAAATGTTTCAATTCTTTTTATGAAGTAAATAAGTATTATAATAGTGAAAATTTTCCAAATTTAGATTACAACAAAATTATCCGTTTATACTCTCCCTGAGCTCATTTTTGCTCGCTTCAGTGTGTTACCTGTACAAATTTATATATCTCGCGTAACCCAAGAACAGTCCGCCTAAGAATGTTGAAATTTCATAATTGGGGTTGTTATAAAGTCTAGTTGTATACCTCCCCTTTTGATCAAAATTGGCAAAGGGGGAGTGGGAGTTTAGAGGGTTGAGGTACCTATTAGACGGAAAAAAATTAGTAAGGGCCCTTTTTTGTTTAACATAAAATGATAAAATTATGTTTTATAACATTTTTTAACTCGAAGTATTGGAACAGATATATCGTGTACTATAAAAAGGAGTGCAAAGAAGTCATGTGGTTGGCCACATTTTTCAAATCGCTGATTGATACAAAGAAATGTGAGCTTTTTTTAAATTCACCTTCTCCTAACTCCCACCCCCCCCTCCCCACTCTCCTCCATCCAATTTTAATTAGAAGGGGAGGGTGACGCACAACTAGACTGTGCTACAGTTCTAAATAAGAAATATCAACATTCTAAGCCTAGTCGCCTTTTAGTTACGCGAGATATGTACATATTGATAGAGATGTCATGGCATAACTAGTAAAAATGGGTTCAGGGAAGAGTCAAAATCCCATTGAAATCTGAAAACCAAAAATTTACATATTACAAATTTACAACACTCCCTTTCTTCATAAAAACAAGTAAAAAAAAAGAAGAAGAATAACTATTTTCAAAGGAAGTGAATAAATATTATTATTTCAATGAGATTAGTTAATCAATATCATGTTTGGTGAAATTAATAGAGGAAATAAGAAATCTATGTGATTAGCAATTGCACATATGTTTTAAAATTTGAAGTGATATATCAATTTTTAAAAAGGTTTCCGCAAGAGATAAATAAACTAGTGCAAATTCAAAAGAGTTCGATGGACTAAGTGTCTAGATGTGTTTTTAATGAAATTGTTTATGTTGTTATTATTATCAAAACTAATAAACTTTCTAAGAGAAGTAGAAAAAATAATTCTTACTTTAGTTTTCCCATTCTTTATGACATGTCCTTCATCAAGAATGCAGTAGTTCCATTTAATTCCAGAAAAGAAATCAATGTCCTTGCGCACGATATCATATGATGCAACAATGAGGTTATGTTTTTTCACCTGAGCCCGAAGCCTGTAATTAAGCAGATGGCTGGTTAGAAATAAAAGAATGAAGAAAAGTTCGTAAGAATTAAATGAAAATTTTATATTTTAACAGTAGTGAGACATGAAAAATGATTGAAATACCTTTCCCTTTCTGCTGGAGGGCCTGCATATTGCATAGGGGATAGGTAGCGGCGAGAGACAAACTTTTCAACTTCAAACACCCAGTGGCCAGTTAAAGTTGGTGGGCAAACAACCAAAGATGGCAAAGATGCACAGTCAGCTCTTTTTGTTTCCTAAAACCAACCAAAAGGAGTATAAGTATAATAAACTAAACCCTGATTTAAAAACTGGCTAGTTGCTTTAAAAAACACGATCAATAAATGGACACATTAGTATTACAAAAGTCCGTCATGCTACGTATTTACATTTATCTCAAAACATAAAAGTTCAATGAGAACAATATTTGGTATTTAGGCTTCAAATAAAGTGCTTCATAATATAACAGATTCTGTTAATATGATGATTAGTACGAATGGGGGTTTACTGATGACTGAAAACTTAAAAATTGAAATATCTTGGTTAGTTATCGAAATAGTAAAAAAAACGTACATAACAACATTTATAGAACATTACATTTACAAAAAGATTCGTTCTATACAAATTTTCGATACGACGCATAAAAACAAAGATATTAACAGTTTTTGAAATCCCCACTCTAAACCCCTCTGTCCCACTGGTCAGATTCCAGCCATTAATGAACTTGATCTTTAGCTTTACATAAAACATTTAAATATCGAGTTTGGTAACGATCAAACAAAAATTGCGACCGCTAGAGCGTTAACAGACAAAATATGTATACAGTTTTGAATGGACCTCATTTTAGTCATCTCCTGGGTACAATCAATGAACATTTGAGGATTTTTTTTCAAAAATTGCAGCATGAGTACGTTCACTTAGAGGAAATCTGCTAAAACTGAGAAATATAAATGATTCTGTTCGAAATAATAAGGTACTACATGAGATTTGAAATGAATACCACCACCTTATAAACATGTTCCTTAGAATTTTCTAGTCTTGTAATAGTTTTCGAGTTGTGAGGGAATGGAGAGATACTAAAAATATTTGTGGTAAACAAAGTATCTCTTTCCTTAAAAAATAAATAAATCGCTTGTCCAACATTGGAACACAGGAGGTGCACCAATTCACAAGACCAAATGAAATATTTTAATCACTATTTCAATTTAGTACTGTGAAGTCAGTGGACAAATTTCAGGGAATATTTAGAAATGTCAGATGTTTACTACCTACATTAACAATTATGTCGTACTAAGCAAATTTGTAACACACGGCTGACAATGTAAACTTCTTATTCAAAAAGAATCATTAATTATCTGGTTAAATGAAAAAACTACCTTTGAATAGATTTCCCTAAATTATACAAGATAATCAATTTAAAATACTTTTGTCAACATCTAAATTGGCTCAATGCATTGAGACCATTTCAATTCTTAAAATTCTCTTAAGAACTGAGTTTTTTCCTAACCATTAAATTATTTATATTCCAATTTAATTATCTAATTTATCTAATGTGATTTTGAATATTCTAACAAAGTACTAAGGAATTGACTTTACCTTAAACATCTGTTTTCTATAGTGATGGTCGCCAGCAAGAATGCATATTGACTGGAGGGTTTTACCAAGACCCATATCATCACAGAGCATCCCGTGTAACTTGTAGCGATTGAGGAAAGCCAACCAATTCACACCAGCCTGTTTGAAAAATAACAATTGAAAACTTCCATGAAATTACACATGAGTAAATATAATGAGTGATAACAATAAAAGTTGTTTGAAGCAATGATAAATGGGAAAACTGCCAAAGTATGTTACATGTGCATTACTTAACTTCCAAACCTTATGCATATTTTGATGAAAACGATAGCTTATGAAACCAATTATTTTGAATGACATGAAGCTTTTTTTTTCCTACTAAAATTGCATTCACATGAAACTAGCTCCACCCATTCTAACATTTCAATCCTTCAGCTACATCTTACCCAGTGCACATGCATTATGTATTTTGACTTTCTTCGTTCATTTGCTCCAACCTCAGAAAGGCTAATAATTATTTACTTATATTATTACTCAATTGTTTGATCATCTAGTTATTTTTCATAAAAGCTTCTTATCATATGAGATTAATTTGTAGTTTTGCTAAAAATGCTTGGTAAATTGAATAAATATGAATACACTTTTTTTTAATAGAATTCCTTTTCATTACAATTTGAGAAACACGTAATATAATATCAAAATACTTTGTGCTGTGTCCAAAATGAATAGCTTCTTGATTGCAACATTTTTCTTTAAATATGTACACCCAAGTAGGACAGACAGCTGCTGAGGGAGATCTTTAAGTTAAAGGCACCCAAACCATTTTCCACTTTTATTTTAGCAGATTTCTGGGAGGATTACAAGGGCTGGAAGACCGTTACCTAATGTGGATAAGTAACCTCCATTAGAGCCTGAACGGGCAAGGGCTGCTCAGGAAGACCACCACATAACTTTCAGGGAAATTTTTTTTAAGATGGTGATGTTATAAATGGAAACTTAGGTTCCCCTGGGCACCCATCCAGAATTTGGTTCTATCACCAAAATGCGCCATATAAGGGGTTCAGGTATTTATTAACATCCATTTTATACAGAATTAGAATGCCTGACTAAATGAATTCTAAAGAAAATAATTTTTCTAAAAAAAAAATCTCAAAATATACCAAATAGTTTTCTATAGTAGCGGCTGAGCAAATTAATTGATAATGCATTTGTGTAGTATAGAATTGTGATAATGAAACTTTTCACTAGCTTATGAATGAAGCTTATAGCAACTAATAATTAATTATATAAGTAGAATAATGATAGTAACTAAAAAATACCTGTTGGTATGATCGAAGCTCAGCCTTTATTGGAATAGGTAAAGTGTAATCTGGAATGAAAGATGGATTGAAGAGTTGTTCTAAAAATTGGCGCTGCTCTTCTTTTAATGCTACCATATGAGGGGAAAGTTTTGGAGGGTTAGGTACACCTCCATCCAAAGGCATTGCTTGAATCAGGTCCGCGAAAGTATGGGTGGCCAGGGTCCTGATACTTTCATCCTGATCACTCATACGTCCTGCCAAAATAATAAGAAGTGCTTAATAAGTAAAATAGAATATAATCCTCTCACACTTTAAAGTAAACAATGATATTGTACAAATAAAGTTTTACACAGATTGTAACTATTTTAACATGAAAATTCAAACGAACTGTAACATAAAAATACTACTTGATAAGAGTGTAACAAACAGTTGTACCAACCTAAGAGTGGGACTACAAGGAAGAAAATATAAGGTACGATGGATAGCTGAAGCTTTTCAATAACAACAGTGATGGCTTCGATCGCACCTCTTCGTTTAGTGTCATCGTTGGTCGCAGACAACAGTGGAATGACTAGATCAATGATAAGCTCCATGACAGTGCTAGGTTCGACTTGAGCCAAAGCAGCCAAACACCGAGCCGCCATATGACGAACACCAGAATACTTGTGAGAGAGAAGTTGAATTAATGGCTTGACACTTTTGAGAACCTAAAAATGATAAAATTATTAACAACACGCATCTACTTCACATAGTCAAATATGCAATGATGAAGAAGTTTCCTCAAAATCAATTATTAATTAAATAAACAACACTCATCAGAAACAGTCTTTTAATATCAAATAAAGTGTTATCACTGCCAGTATATATAATACTCTTGTCATACCTATCGGTGAGGACCATCGTCACTGGCTGATGGACTTCACCAACGGGTGTGACAACAATGTTTTAAAACATTAAAAACCAAAACTAAACCTCTTTAACACATAAAGAAAAATTTACCTCAAGTTTTTTTTTTAGAAAAATTATTTTCTTTAGAATTCATTTAGTCAGGCATTCTAATTCTGTATAAAATGGATGTTAATAAATAACATAATAAAAGGATTTACTTTAACAATGTTTTAAAACATTAAAAACCAAAACTAAACCTCTTTAACACATAAAGAAAAATTTACCTCAAGTAGAAGTGAATGATGTATTGATTTACAAGTTACTTCCAGCACTTGCAGAATACCGATCAGATGATCTGCTTCTTCGTTGGTACAAGACAAGAAGGAATTACCTATATAAACAAAGAATATAATTAATTTAGCATAATTGTACGAATTAGTGTTTATAATTTATTGTCAGTGACTCAAAAGATTATGGATTGACTGGTCAACAAAACCATTCATTTCAATCCATCTTTCATCCATTCCTCTGCATGTTTTGCCTAACAACATGCCTCTTGAGAAGATAAAACTTGAAACTAAGCTTTTGCTTAGTCAGGCAACTGGTAACTAGGCTTCTGTCAGTCTAGATGTGTCCATTTAATCAGAAAGTTGTGAAGTGAATGGTTTTGTCTGCCCATCTATAGTGATTTATATTATTTAATGAGAATACAATAATTGTACAGAATAAAAATTCTTAACAAGGGCCAAAAAAGGTAGTTTTGTTAAGATACTTAGCAAAAATATCTTTATTGTTTAAAGATTCATCTGTAGTTTACTTACTCATCAATTTAATTCCCTTAATTCCACTTAGTATTGAAAATAATTATAATAATCAAAACCTATAAACTTAATGACTTGACACACCCTTCCCATGGGATATCTGCTTATTTTACAAACCCCCTGGGTTTAGACTATTTCTAAACAGGTTTAGACTCAAAAAAATAATGGAATTAAGAATAACCTGTCATTTTACTTACTTTGAGCAGACTTTTCAAGAAGGTTCCCAACTATAGAATGCCATAAGTTTGGTAGAGCAGTAGGTAAATTAGGTCCAAAAGCATTAGTTATAACTTCTAGAGCAATAACAGCCCCTCTCCTTTGAATAACATTTACTTTGTGAGCCTAAAAAAAGATTTATCAAGTTTTTTTAAAGATGTTAGAAAAAAAAATAAGTAAAATAATTGTTGGCCCTGAAGAGGTGCCAAAGAGGGCATAAGACAATTAGGGAAATTTAAAGGAAGTTTACAAGCTACGTAATTCATAATTTTAAATCATCAGTGTCATTACACACTGTACACAAAATAAAATTTTTGACTGTCATTAACAGCTATAAACTCATTACAAAAAAATGAAAAGAAACACAATAGACCACTAATATGATTCTGAATTAAATTTAAACTTACATTATCTTCTTTTATGAGATCTTCTATTTCAGCAGTGACAGCAGGAGGCCGCCCCGGTCCTCTACCTCCAGATGATGTAGTACGTCTAAGCACAGCCCTTTCAGCAGTCTAAAGCATAAAAAGAAAAAAAAGAGGCATTTATTTCCAATAAGTGCTAAAAATAAAATACAAAATAACTGTTAAGGTGTCTGGAATTTAATAATATAATTTAGATTTCATTTCTGGCCTAGGTGTTTCACGGCCACCTAAAATACCACTCTAAGCTGCCAGAATTAATTATTTTTCTAACATTAATTGAATAAATGAGTACTTAAAGCTATTTTTATTAAAAACAATAATATTATCGAAATAATGAATAATGCATGTAAATGCATAATAAATGTTGTCTTTATGATTATATACATTGGTTGAATTTATAGAAAAGCAAATAACTGTTGAAGAGTTGGTATTTAAGCCAAAAAAAAACATGTAGGGCAGAAATGCAATAAAATTTATGAAGGAAAAAGTGGTTTTATTTAGTGACACTCGACATTAAAAAAAAAAAAATCAGAAAAGTATTCATAGAAAAATATGTAGTCCCAAATCTATCAATGTAAACATTACTGCTTATTTAAATAAACTTATTTTTTGTAATTAAATAAATGTTTTGTTGATATCAATTATATTTATTTGTCATCAATATTATATGTCATACACTTTATGTTTTCATTTGATTAATAAAGCAATTTGG
Source organism: Riptortus pedestris (assembly GCA_019009955.1). Classification (NCBI taxonomy): domain Eukaryota; kingdom Metazoa; phylum Arthropoda; class Insecta; order Hemiptera; family Alydidae; genus Riptortus; species Riptortus pedestris. The sequence continues at coordinate 134,418,554 of CM032230.1, forward strand.
AATATTTACATGAAATAATGCTTTAAGGACGTTCTATAAAAGTTTATTAATACATATAAGAATGAGAGAAATAGAACCCAAGATATAACTAGATACATAATATATAATATACAAACCTTTAATTGTTTCGTTAGAGTAATTATACTACTATAAAGAGAATTTTCTCTCGCAGAATTTACTGTCGATTGCTCAGTCTAAAAACATAAAAAACATACATTAATTTTGTGATTCAAGCAATTGAATCTACAAAGATGGCTTAAAATAAAATTAATAATTGACAGTGTTATTTCCTCCACACAAATAATTACTGAGAATCAAAGTAAAAGTTGAAGAAAAAAAAAATTATATAATGCCAATTGTTATGGTTTGCTAAAATTTAAGATTTTATATTCTGTTTTCTTTATGCCAGTAGAAGTTACAAAGCTCATGAAAGAAGGCTTTTCAGAAAGTTACTAACATTTACAAAAATTGAAATATAGATTTGAAAGTACATTTCAACAAAGTGACCAGTCTATTTCCCAACTTCTCTTCAAATATTTCCAAAAAAGAGTAGAAAATTCAAGTTTAGAGATAGTATTTATAACAATATGGTTTATTAAAATAAATTATCTTACCTTTTCTAAATTTATCTTAGGTGTGAAATCGGGATCTGATTTTAAGAAAGTTATTAAATTTGTTATTATTTTCGTATTGGGGCAAGGAGTCCTGGTGACACACTGATTCACTAGTTCGGCGAGGTGATGAGCAGATAATGCCTGTGAATTAAATGTAGGATATGCAATAAAAATTTTATGTAAAAGTAACAACAATATTTCACATGTAACGATTATGAACGTATGTTTGAATAAGCCAAAAACTGATACTAATAGACCAAGTAATTTTGAACCAGCTAAAGCTGACATCAAAAGGAGAGAACTAAACTACTTGATATAAATATTACAACAAAAGGGTAGATAAGTACCAAATGTTATTAAGTTCAATTGAGCGATATAACAACTTAACTTAATGGGTGTATCTTATTGCATATCAAATTGTTGGTTGGTCTCATCCGCATATAAATACTTCATACCCGTAGGTACATGACATAATCACACTGAAAGTGTGTATTTGAAGATTAGTCAGTAATGACAGCATCTATCAACAGGTATGACTATATATATATTAATAGAAATTTCTTGAAGCTGGAACTCATTGTATCATTAGTGGCTACCAAAATTACTTTAAAAACCCTAAAGTTGACTAATCATTTGAAGCAACATTTCATAGCTAATCAATTGACCGTCAAGGCTTTTACCAATCAGAAATATTATCAGAAAAATTTTGGACAGAGAGATTAAAATACAAAAAAAAATAATCCTAGTATTTTTGAGTTTAAGTTAATTGTATCTTTATATTTTGAAGAGAAACATATTCATTTCAGTCAGGCAACACAACTAGCAACTATAAATATTTTATAAACTCATTTTACCTGCAGCTCTTCATTTTCTTCTTTCTTTATACTGTCCATCAAAGGTTTTACAACAGGATGAAGTTTGTCTGGTAAACGCTTTAACATAACAACAGCCCCAGCTAAGGCAGCCTGTGTCCTATGAGAGAAAAAAACTGGTATCAGTTGATATTTTTTATGGTCATAAATAAGTGGTTTCAAATTTTATAATAATACACAGCACATCCGAACCATAAAAAATCTTTTATTTATTTTATCAACTTTTATATATCCCTAAATATACCTCTAACCAAGGAATAATTCTAAAATACAACCCTTGATAATTCCCTGACGATGAAGATTGAGTGCTTTCAAAAATTTTTAATAGGAATAATACTGATTATTATGGTATTAACAGTGTTTTTATATTTTCTTCCATAACCTAAGGCAGAAAACCATGGCATGGTAAATATTAGAAGACCTTAATCAATCATGACATGAACCTTGGAATTGTACAAGAGCATGTAAATAAACTGAAAGCTCTCTATAAAGAAGCCCAAGGGTCCAACCTATTTGTTTGTCATTGAGGGTTGCAAGTCTTGGAGGGATAACGTTTACAAAAATAAATAAATAAAAACCTTCCTTTATTGAAACTGCACAAAACTTGCAGATAGTTTTTTTTTTATATTTGACTTCTCAATACATCCTCAACATTTTTCAAAATATCCAAAATTTGAGTATTTTCTAAAACTGTTTTGGCTAATTGCCACAAAAATTCACCTATCACTGCCATCATCAATAAATAAAAAACTTGTAATATTATAAAAATAGGAAGTAACCAAATGTAACTTACATAATATGGAAAGAATTTTGTTCATTTGATGTAGCTATTACTGAATTGTGAAGAGTTGTCCTCCTTTCCTGAAGAGTATCTAGGACTTTTGGCTTCAATTTACACTTTGAAAGCAAATCACAAATTAGTGTGCTACACAAGTTTTCCATTTGATCTAAAGTCAAAATCTGTCAACAATAATAATACTGTATAAGAGTTTAATATAATAATGCCATAAATTCAAATAGTATACTAAGTAACTATATAGGCAACTAAACACTTAAGTACTTTAATAGTGTGAAGGCTTTAACAGCTCATGTCTATATTGTTTTACTAAATTTCACTAATAAACTGCTGCCATCTACTGTGACTATAATTATGCAACTGAGCCCTGCTGCCAATACCACAATGAGGAAGTTTAATTGATCTAATATATACTTCTTATGAATCACTTCATTCTAGTATAATGAAAGTATCTTGTGTTGGTTATTCTAAAATTAATGTGGGTAGAACACAACTGAAAAGACCAAATGACATAAAAAAAAAAAACTGACACTCAAACATTTATTTTACATCGATACAGGTTGTGAACAAAAATAATAAGCTTGATTTCTATACGCATGTGCATACATTAACTTCAAAACTCTAAACTGACTAGCCTAAGAATGTTGAAACTTCATATTTAGGACGTTATACATGTAGTTGTGAATCTCCTATTTTTATTGAAATTGTCTGAAGGGGAGAGGGAGGTTAGAGAGTAAAAATAAACAATTGCTAATTTCTCTGGAGATATACTCAGAAGATTAATATAGGACCTTTTCATTAATCAAAAAAGAATCTGTAAATTACTTTTTGTGATATTTTTCAATTTAACATATTGGTCTGGAGATATCATATAACTTTTAAATGAATTAATTTGATAATAATTGCAGCAAAACATTTTGGTATTTAATTTAATAGACATGTAGTGGCATATCTTATTTCTAATACATACGGGGTGTGGCTATTAAATAACGAGACTGACGCTGGTACAGAAGAAGTGCGCATGCGTCAAACGCCAGCAACTAACAGCTGTTATTGTGAAGCTTCCTCTTTCGAATATAGTGCCTCTCGGTTCTGTAAACAAATCAGTACAGCCGTAGCCTTCGTTCGCATTAGTTGTCTTTTTGTTTCGCCGGAAAAATGTTAAGTGTAACAGTAGAGCAACAAATTGTTGTGAAATTTCATGTGAAACTTGGAAAAACCGCTACTGAAACTTATAATTTATCGAAAAAAGTGTATGGCAATGAATGTTTATCGCGTGCATGTGTTTTTGAGTGGTTTAAGCGTTTTCAAGATGGCCGAGAAGACGATCAAGATGATTCACGCCCGGGTCACCCATCTACGTCGAAAACGGATGACAATATCGAAAAAATCGGTAATCTGATTCGATCTGACCGTCGGTTAAGTATTCGTGCGATTGCTGAAACTGTACGAATTGATAAAGAATCCGTACGGCAAATATTACATAACAATTTTAACATGCAAAAAGTGTGTGCCAAAATGGTGCCTAAAATTCTCACATTTGAACAACTGGAAGCTCACAAAAATGTTTGTACTGACACTTTGAATGCCATTGAAAATGTTCCAAACTTACTGGAAAGGATAATAACATGTGACGAATCATGGTTTTTTATGTATGATCCTGAAACAAAGAGCCAATCCATGCACTGGAAGAACCCATCTTCACCGAGAGCCAAAAAAGCTCAAATGAGAAAATCAAAATTCTAAGCAATGTTGATTGTTTTTTTCGATGTTCATGGGATTGTGAACCTTCACTGGGTTCCTGAAGGTTAAACAATTAATCAAGATTACTACCTTTACGTTCTTGCTGAACTCCGCGAAAGAATAAGGAAAAAACAACCTGAATTGTGGAAGGACAAGTCATGGGTTCTCCACCAAGGCAATGGACCGGCTCATTCCGCATTGTCTGTTAAGAGGTTTCTAGCCAAATTCAGCATCCCAGTGTTAGACCATCCGCCTTATTCGCCGGATCTTGCGCTGTGCGACTTCTATCTGTTTCCTAAGGTGAAATCTGCATTAAAAGGAACAAGATTTGAGTCTGTTGAAGCTGTGAAAGAGAAAGCGGCATACGTCCTGAAGGAGCTGACAGAAAAAGACTTCCAGCACTGTTTCGAACAATGGAAGGTTCGCATGGAGCGTTGTAGGGATAAAGGAGGGGTGTATATTGAAGGTGATAATAAGTAAAAATGTATGAAATAAAAATAAAATGTTTTACAGCATCAGTCTCGTTATTTAATAGCCACACTCCGTATCAACGGCTGTATATAATTTGATAACTAAGTCTTGAATTACTTCTTTAAATTTTCAAACAAAATAAAAAGTTACAGGAATTGAATAACTTTTTAATATCTTTGAAGCCATTTTTTTTTTACATATAACTTTCAAAAACCATTAAAAAAATAAAATCAGCAACTTCGTATATAAGTTTTTTTTTTTGTATAAATTAAAAAATACATACACTGGATGGGAACATTTCATCTGTAACAGGAACTTTATAGTGCTTTAAGAGAGCTAGATAATTCTTCATATCTTGAAGTAATTTGGAATATGTAAGTCCTATTTCATCATAATAAACTGTTTCATTTAAGCAATCCAATAATCTGAAATACAAAATTCTATGAGTTCAAGTCTAAAATTGCAGACAATGTCAACAGAAACAATAATGATATATTCTTCAACATTTTTATGGCAAGGGTCACCAATAAAAACACACTTTCCCCTATGTTTAAACATAAAATTAAGAAAAAATATTTATATAATAAAAAAACAGAAATTAAGTACCTTAACAATATTTTCCGTGACATTTTATCTTAAAATTAAATAAACACTTTTATACAAAGGTGTCAAATAATCAATTTTAAGATTTTACATGAAAATAATAGATTTCAAATTAGTGGCCTTGACATAACCTGCTTCAGGATTATCAGTTTTAATGACCTCTCCAGTGTGGAAGGTTTGTATCGACAAGTGTACAAGAATGAGCACTTCATAAATGTAAGAAGTTTGATTTAACAAATTATATTTTTATCATTAAACATTTATACATCTTTTAATCATATGTAAAATTATTGATATCTTATAAATTGGTTGTTACTATTTACAGAAAAGGTATGGCTCCTGAGGAGGTGGTATTTAGACCATGAAAAATGTAGGGTATTATACAATAAAGTACTCTGCAGAGAAAAATGTTATCATGACCCTTTGCATACAAATTTTGAAGAATATTGGGTTTAAGAAATCATTAAGAAGAACATTAGAATAGAATTTCAAATGAGTAGTTTACTGACTTAAGAACAAGCTGTTGTGGTGGTGGTTCAGGTCTTTCACACCTCGTCCATTCACAAACAACAAGACCGACAACAAATCGCTGGAGTGCTGATCTGTTATTCAAATGTGCCAATAATACTTTTACGTAGCAATTTATAGGAGATTCCATATCTTCGGTGTATACGATATCTGGAGCAGGTTTAACAATGTATTTTGAAAGAAATCCTAGAAGAAAAAAAGTTAAGCATTCGTGATTAACATATAACGGCACATATGTTTTGAAATTACTTCTTTCTTAATAGTCATGGGCCCTTTAAAAAAAAGTCACAAGAGATATGTAATTAGTTATTTTATAAGTTTCCTAGAATTTAGAGTCTATATTTCAGAGTAATATTAATGTCTAGGATCCCGAATAAAACATGACTTTGAAGATTTTGGTTTCTTTAAAGACAACAAGCAGAATATTAAATAAAACTAAGTAGCTTGAAATTATGTTGTAGGGTTGCATCTAAATCTAGGGGGAGTTAACATCTACATAAATGAATATAAATGTAAACAAATTTTGTTTTTGAGCTCAATAACTTGCCCCGTGAACTTGTAAAACGAGGGTTGTAGTTCAAAAAAGTAATTATTATTTATTTTCCATCTTTCTCTTAATAAACTAATATAATAAAACTAATTAATAATTATATAAGCTATAATGAATTATTATGTTCCCTATGAACCATTAGAGAGACACATACCTAACATTTTAGCAGCAACAAAACGTGCATGAGGAGCATGTTCTTCTCTGAAATTTGTAGGCACAGTCTCACTTCCACCAATGAACTGCTTCAAATCTGACCGAGAAACCAAATCAGTACCTTGACTGCAACGGTTATTTTTATTACTTCCAGAAGATTCCTGGAACAAATAACTTAAATTAAAAGGCTTCAATAAAAAGGTAAAAACATATCTTATTAGAAACAAATAAATTCTTATAATCTCATTTTTCATAACTATTTGTTTCCCAAGTGGTCAATTCGAATGTAAAGAATAAAATTTGAACTGTTATGTTATGCATAACAAATGTTTTGTGCACACAATTATGAATACACTTCACATAGTATAAGTGAGGACATTTGTAAATAAGGAAAACAAACAATGATAAAATGGAATTGAAGTGAAAATAAATAAATATATTTTATGGGAAAATGATTAATTAATACAATTATTTCAAGAAGAACTAACGCACTAAAATGAATGTTCTAGTGAAACCTAGAACCCTCCCGCCTTTGCAACAGCAATCTTGGACTAGCATGTGTGCCCATGTACTTTCTAGTGAAACAGGATTCTTGCTCTATGAAGTATATAAACAACTTTTTCATGATTTTAAATTAGCTTTTTTCTTTGAAGCACACTTCAATTGTAACCTTGGTATACAATTTTCAGAGGAAGTATTGGTTATACAAATATAATTTAATATTGATTATTCTAAATGCACATAACACATAGAACCCAGGTTATTTATTATTTGGACTATGATCATTGACCAGCACTTGTGTCTAGATGAATATACTTTTTTCAATAAAATTCAGCTATAAAATGCTTGTACATGAATGAGTGGAAGTTACATACCTTGTAAAGAGGTTTAGGATGTATGAGCGCATTATGGTCAAAAGGTAGAGGGGTAGGCTGCATAGTGAGGCAGAGCCAAGCAGTCATATAAGGGCAAGCAGCAATTAGGATGTCCTTTAATTTGCTGCCTTCTAAAACTAATTTCCAAACCTAGAACAAAGATCAAAATGTTTAAACCAAAACCAAATAAAGGATAACGAGCATTAAAACAAATGGAGATAAATATGTATCTAAATTAGAGCACTTGAAGACTCATAATCTGTAGAATCGATAATGAAAAACATGTCTTGTATCTTCCAACCAAAAACTATGTGTGGTAGGTGTTTTTCTCATTAAAATACTTTCTATTTTATTAAAATAATTCATCCAATTCATTCCTTTCAATACAAATTTCGTTAATTATTAAACTGCACAACCAGCTTTGTAGTGTCCTTATTGGGTTGAAATAAATATGAGATCCCATTAAAATATAGAGATTAGATTAACTTAAGTATTCTGAATTTTGAAGGTGCATTCCAATATGCAACCAGTTACTAGTTAAATGAAGAATGACATTTTGGAGCAACCACTTCATATCTGAGGCAGCAGAATGTGTTCTCAATTACAATTGCAACCAACATTACAATCAGCTAAGCTCGTTTGCCCCTGGCAAAGATTACACCTTTTGGGTCATGGAGCTCCGAATAACTAGAGAGGGAAAATTTCATTGATATCTTAAAGACATTTTGAATAAGATCAATATGGAGCTTGACTCCACACCAGGAAGCACAGGCTTATATATTTTTGGAATGCTGTCTACATGCTTTCTCATACTCAGTGTCTTCAGAACTTGGATAATGGTATCATTAAAGATAAGCCCATATTTACGATTTCTTTAGCTAATAATAGGATATAGTACCATGATTAAAGCCTTTAAAACTATTATCATTTATGATGAAGTTAGAACAATTATAGAAAAGAATTTTTCCCTATCAGTGAAAACCGACAAGTATAGTCATATAGTCTTAAAGTTGTAGCAGAAACTAAATCTTAAAAATAAACAAATGGCTGTTGGTTATTTACTCTCCATCGCGTATATAAATTTTATTTATTTATTTTTTTTTTATGTTGTATTTTTTTTTACATCTGTTAAAAAAGTATATAATTTATTATTTCAATTTTTAATGGAATTTATATTCTGTTATAGGAATGTATAGTAATTTGTAACCAGACTTTTGTATAAATTTTAGACGAATTGCAGAATAATAAAAAAATAGTATTCAGACAAACTTTAGATTTTTATTTATATTGATTTTGCTTGGGGATTGCCACAAAACCTAACTCACAAAATATACTAATATTGTATATTATAAAGAATATATAAAATATACCTTTTCAACAATAGCATGTGCTGGAAGATGATGTTCAAGAAGAGCACGTTGGAAAAGGTGTCTCAAGGTAGGTTGTAGAAGTGAGGCAAAGCTTTCATGACTTGTAAGTGAGGCTAGGGTGTTCAGAGCAGCTTCCCGGACACTTGTGCTATTGTGCTCGAGCAATGACCAAACTCTAGCTATCAACTCGCTGACTGCATCATCGGTTCTAAGGGGGAAAATACAAATAGAACTGTATTATGTACTGTATTTCAAAAGTGGGCATCAACATGGGGAAATCAGCTATTAAGGTCGTACTTATGAGGTGATTTTCAAAACATTTTTTCAAATGTCCATCAATCCTACCAAGGAGATGACAAAAATTAGGTCTGTTCAAAATTATAAATAAATATATATATATATATATATATATATAGATATATATATATATAGATATATATATATGTTACACTCTAGAGATTGAATTTTTTGTTTTATTGTTACTAAACTCGATATTTAATTGTTTTATGAAAAAGAAAGATCAAGTTCCGGGTGAAATTGGACAAGTGAGAGGAGGGGTTCAGAGGGGGATTTTCAAAAATTCAAAATATCTTTGTAACTATTAAGTTGGGTTGAAAAATTGTATAGAACCAATCTTATTGAAAATTCTATGTACTATAAATATTGTTATATAAATTTATTCTCTATCTTAAATCCTAAACGAGATATTTGCTTTTTTCACTTTACAGCCTTCAGCAAACCTTACTTCTTCAGTATATATACTACTATAATACTTATTTCATATTAATAATGAGCTGTTATATCATGAACAACTTCATTCCAAGGTTAAATAAAAATTTTGTTTTCATTGAACTTCTACTTTGTGAGCTATATGCAAATACTTCCTGTTGACCCCACCCCCTCCCCCTCTCCGTTGTTCTCGAACTACTATATTTTGAGTGATTGAGGTAAAAATTATTCTGATTCATTATAAATTAAAGGTCTAGGTGTAGTAAATAGTTTTCAATAAAATTAATATGTTACATTCTGATATATTTCAGTAATTATTTTTTTCAAGTGAAGAATATTTCTTTCTACATATCTGATCAGCTCTGAGTGGTAGGCAGACCTGTTTGTTTACAATTCAGATGCTTTCCGTTAGGAGGTTATTATTGACTGAAAGATTTCTCATTACGGTTTGTATTTATTCATTTAATATTCACAGTCGTGTTGTGTTATCAGTATGTAGATTTATTTATTGCAAAACTTCAGGTGTGAAATTTGCTTAGTTTATGTAGCCCCTGCATGGTGGACTTTTTTGATTTTATCCAATGAGAAGGTAGGCTCCTATTACTATTTAGAGATAAGATTTGTATGAATGTAATAATGCTGCTGAAGAAACATCGTAATTTGGCATTTTGCTAGACTTAAATTTTGTCATCTAATAAGTAGGACTGAAGACATTTGAAGAAGTTCAGTGGCAACATATTGAGAAATTCACCGAAAGTGTTTTGATGATTACACTTAGTTATCGATAGTTTAAAATTTACCTAATAAGAGCGCTGACATTGGGTTTGAGAAGAAGCTGTGCTAAGAGTGGGACAAAAGTGTTTGAAGCCGGTGTAAGGTCATCGAGCTCTGATACTAATGTGCAAAGAGTATTGAGTACATCAACAGCTTCCTTTGTATAGTCGGTACTCATTAGGTCAACAGCAGTAGCTAATGCTCCTCCAGCAACTGCACCCACATCATCCATTGGGTCAGTCAACAATTCGTGTAATTTAGAAAAACTTAATGGCAACAATTCCCCTAAAAGATCCTAAAAATCACAGAAAAAAAAACAAAAAAAAACATTTATTCAAATTAGCATAATTATGTATGATTTCCATGAATGTGAAAATATCATTAAATATGAGTTCATCAAGACAAGGTCTGAATAGGTGAGAAAACACTGAAATTTCTTTTTATTGAACAAATCATTTCAATGCCCAAGCTTCTCTTGAAACATATATCGGAAAATTAGACTTTCATTTCAGAGGCATTGGCCGAAACAAATGGAGAAGCTGAACCAGGAGGGAAAACTATGTTTATAACAGGTAGAACATAATTACTCATATGCAATCAGGCCATTTCAGTTGACATCATGCTTGATAAATTAGGACATTACCTTGAAATGCGCTTCCCACCATAAAATTATATTAAATTAATTCATTAATTAAATAAAATAATATTAAATCATATAAAGGAAAAATCTAACTAACCTGTCTCACAGCAAAAATATATTTTATTCCTAGAAGCCCCCCATGCCGAGTTTCCCAATCTTTTTGATCTAATAACTGAAGCAGTACTTTCATTAAGTTATGTACACTAGTCTTCTCCATTAAGTTAACAACTGATCCTGAAATAATAAATTAGTGTTTCAATTTCAAATAAATGGTGATATTGAACATATACGTGATAATTAGTAACATGGTATGCCCCTCACCTAAAACTTGAGCACTTGTTTCACGAACTGGAGCAACAACTTGGTCAAAAACAAAATCCCCAAATCTATCCAGTGTTAAAACACAAACCAACCTCAAAGCTATATCGATTAACCAGCATTCATGAGCCTTTCTCATCTGTGGAAAAAAAAATGATGTATTAGCTTAAGCCTTTTGGGTCTAAGGTTCCAAAATAACAGAGGATGATAAAAACATATGTAGATGACAACTTTTACAAAATCATTCTAAACAAATATTAATTAAACCAAAGAAGATGGATATTACAGAAGAAAGAGAAACAAAAAAAAGTCTTATCTCAAATGGTCTGGATAAACAAAGCACAATGAAGATGTCACTACACATTCTGTACTTTATTCTCCACTAGTTAGGAACTCTAATATAAATGAAGTTTGCAATTTAAGGGGGATGTAACTAGTAAGAAAAGAAAATGTCTTTTGAAAAAGAATCCTTATATTCAAAGGATTTTCAATTCTGTGAACGAATTTTGAAAATATTGTCAAAATGACATTTAGAAAGGTTGTTTCTCCTATTACACGAGTATACTGTAATTCTTATAATTTTATAAATTGGAATATTCAAATATATTCTCCAAATATAGTAAGTGTAATTACCTGAGAAATGGGGATTTTTGAAGACTTGCCACCAGACCGTCCATGGCACTTGATGAGGTGCTTAAGTGCAGTTCCTGCACCATGTCGTACCTCCCATTGTGGTGAAAATATATTATCAGTCAGATGTTGACAAAACCAATCTAGAGGCCATTCTTCGACCTAAAATTAAAAAGTGATAATAGCATTTAAATTCTACAGAAGACAACAATTCTAACCAAGATAAGACTGTTGAAGGGGTTTAAGGAAGCTGGTATAATTAATAACATGGAATTTTTTTTTGCAGTTGGAGTGTTGACCTTTGAGATCTTTAGCCGGCCTCATGAGGACGTGTTTTGACAGAGTACATATATTCAACCCGATATAAAACCCTTATTACCCAAGAAGACCTACAGATGAGATCATGGCCTATAGATTAAGTCTATATCATTCTTTGAAAGGGGCAGTCAGGCGGATTTAGTCGCAAGAATTTCCGCTACTCCGCTCGATTGTTGAAGGTGGTAAGTTGTTAATCCCCTGGTGGGTAAACACTCCTCTAAAATATTGTCATAGTTTATAAAATTTGTTCTAAATAATTTATTGATGAGCATTACTATGCATTTATCTTAACCCTTTATAGGGGTGCTAGCACAGCCTCTCCTGCGCTCATTCAAACTTGGATAGAGCGGCCAGGAAGGGTGTTTCTCGGCTCCTAACGACTGAAAATTTAGGAATAATCCTTTGTTTTCTGTTGTCAACTAGTGAACACCCTTGTAACTAACTATTCGCAGCCCTCTCAGTCCGAGGAGGGTGTGCAAGTGACCCTTGCCCTATAAAGGGTTAATTGAATGGACATTAATAAAGTATAAATTTGTTTAAGAGGCTTTACAGTTATCATGAATTAAGTGAAATACCAAATGCAGCATCTTATTACTTTGAAACTATTGGTTGGACAAAACATTTATTCCAATAAAAACAATACCGAACACATTAAGTAGACCTGACTAATATTTTTAAAGACCCTCCCCTTAATGTGAAAGACAAGGCATCACCACTTAATTTAACTTAAACCCAAAGGTCTAATTAAATTTTAATGTGGCTAACTCACAAAGAAAGCTAACCTGGGTCAAAAGAGTTCATTTTTATTTTGGATGTATTATTAGAAGGCAAAGGGTCACATTTGTACAAATACATTATACTTCTCTAATTATATATCTGTTCTACATTTTCTTAAATGCATCTTCAGGAACACATCTCAAAGTTTTTATTTTAATAGATGTTAAATTAAACGTGAAACATGTAGAACAGATGTTTATTAAATTGAAGTAAAATGTAGAAAGTGTTTTAAAAAATTCGACCCTTTGACAACTAGTGATACATATTGAAAATTGTTGTGTCACTATCACATAATTTTTAATTTTTTATTTAAGACAATAGAAAAAGATAATGCTAAATAACAACTTACATTCATTGGCCAACAATTAGTATTGTCTGGAACCGGGGCTTGGGAAATTTCTTCGTCAATGGCCACTTCAACTTTTATCTTCTTTTTTTCAGGTTCTTCGTCATCATCACTCTGCTGAAATGAACTCACTTTGTCTTTAGAGCGTTGTTTACTCATTGCTTGTCTTGCTTTCCTTTTGGCACGGTTTACTTCTCGACAACTCAGTCCAACAACTTCTCCAATATTTGGCTGAAAGACAAATATATATTTATGTAATATTCAAAGAATTGGTGAAAATTAATAACATCAATTTTTTTTTGTTTTTAATATAAAATTAACAATAAATTTTGTTCTTTAAAATAAAATTAACATTAGGACTAACTATACTGGATACTTGTATAGTTGACAATGGATTTTATTCCTTCACAATTCCTTTTATTCTTAGAGCTCACCACGGTTACTGCCCACTCCTTCAGCCACATAAATACAGACTTTTCTTACTTCCTTGTATGAAATGAAGGATGAATAGTGATCACAAAAAGTTTCAGTTTTCAGATTTCAACAGAATTAATTATCTGTTTTGACACTCCGTGAACCCATTTTGATTAGTTTCGGCATGATATCTGTATGTATATCTTGCATGGCTCAATAACATCTAGTCTTAAAATGTTGACATTTCCAATTTGGGATTGTTATAAAGTTCAGTTGTGCACCTTCCCCTTTTGGGGAATAAATTAAGGAGGGGAGAATTTAGGGCAGGAAAAAATAAAAAATTGCAAATTTCTTTGTACATATTAGACACAATAATTATGTTTAAGACCTTTTATATTTATCACAAAAAGTTACTGATCTATAGCATTTTTCAATATGATGGAAGGGAGATATCATGTGTCACTTTCATAAGAAATCTAACCTTTTGCTTTTAGTTTAAAAGGAGTATAAGAAAATCTTGTGGTACTCAAATCAAATTTTTTATCTGAATTTTCTTGAAATTGTCATTATTAGCTTGAACATCTTTAAACTAGTGCCCAGTTAAACAGTAGTTATGATAACAAATCTTTTAAATAAAACTTATATGAGTGCAGAGTTTCGCTAATGCAAGGAAATCTGGCCATTCAGTAAACCTGTTTCGATTGATCATGAATTATTAATTCGCATATTACCATTAAAAGTTAATAAATAAACTAATTTATTAGTATAATTAATGAAAAACAAATGACTAAAAATAAAAAGTAATGAAAGATTGGCAGTGGAGGGGGGGGGGGGGGTGATTTCATTCAGTTAGACTCTCAACAAATGAATTCTTATGGTCCATATGGGGATCAAACTAACAACTTAACCAGAAGTATTAAAACCAAGTCCTTAACATATCAATAGACATAAAATATGATATATTCATTTTTATAATCAGAATGACAGAACCCTTCTGCTGATACAAATCTATTAAAATGAATATTTTTTAGTCTATTCTTCATTTTAAAGAGACTTAAAACTCTTGGTTTTTAAGACTACATAACTAATCTGGCCTCTCATGGAAGAAAGCAGAAATCTGAAAACTCCACTCATTAAGAAAAATTAACTAAAATACTAATTCAGCTTACCTACTCAAATACAATGGTTAAATTAACTTTTATTAAATAGGAAATTTTTTAGACGCTAACTTCACCCTTGACAGAGCAGTCTTATTGCTAACTAGCTCAGATACCCGGCTTCGCCCGGGAATTCATTTGAGGCTGGATGGCGATTGTATTTTTTTGGCAAGGCTTTACTTTGCACAATATTTTGACATTTACCCTTCCCAGTGTTTGGGGTTTATATCCATCGCTTCTGTGGATTTGTTAATAATAAAATTAATTTTTTATGTAAGACTACACTGTCCTCCATATTGTCATATTTCCCGTTCCCTGTGCATTATGCATAGATTTAAATTATTAAGGAAAAAAATATTACAATAATATATAAGTACCTGGTAGTTCAGGCTATTGGCCGAAACCCCAATAGGAAATGAAATATCACTATTTTAATTTCAGGCCTCCCTTATAACCCCCACTCCTGCCCGTCCCTAGAAATGTTAGTATGGCTTATTATAAGGAAGGCGTTAGTGCTAATTCACATACCAAGTTTGGTTTAGTTCGATTGAGTTTTTTGTGCCAAATAAAATTGTTGACTTCCGCAGTAGTTTTTAGCGTATAACTCATTTATACTTCCGTATTCGACAAAAGTGTATATAACAAAAGTTTCTCTAAATAACAAAATAAATAACTTTTGTAGTGTGCATATTTGCCGAAACCCCAATAGGAAACGAAATATCACTATATTTAATTTCAGGCCTCCCTTATAACCCCCACTCCTGTTCGTATCAGAGAATATTAATATAGCCTAAAGTCTAAGTTGGGCTAGTATTAATATACATACCAAGTTTCATAAAATTCGGTTAACAAACAAACATACACGAAAGAAATAAAATGCAGTTATGGTGTCTGTGAAACGAAAAGTGAAATTTCGCGAAAAAAATCAATGTACAGACAGAGGTTACAATTATATATATATATATATATATATATATATATATATATATAAAATAATATTTCTTTAAACGCATCCCTTGATAAAAGTAAGCATCTTAAAACAATAAACTTCCTAACAAACCATTATTTTCAAAAAATACTTTTTATTTTTCACCTACCTTATGAGGTACATCCGAATTAGGCAAAACTTCAATTTTGAAATCCTCAGCAGTATACAGCACATTCGTATCAAATCCTAATTGAGCTGCAGCACCGAGATTTAATTTTTGATTTAAGATTTCCCTCTGCTTTTCTAAAGTCTCTTGTATATTACCTGAATAACAGAACATACCTAATAAATGGCCTATAATGAACATAGCTAACATTAATGCAAAATACAATGTGCTCACCTGTATTTACATTTGGGGTTTCATATTCTTTCCCCTCAGATCCCATTAAATGAGCACTACTCTCTAATATTGTCACTAAATTAAAATTATCACAGGTCAATCGTCCAGGTGGACATAATTCTATTCCGTTAAACTCTGAAAATAATAGGAAAAGTTAGAAATTTCATTTTACCTTATCTTAAATTAATTCAATTGTATAACATTTATTTTATAAGAGCACTAGAAAAAATAAATAAAGTTATGAAGGACTAAACAAGCAGATTATTAAGATGAATAAAAAATAATGTTTAAGACATGGGGAAATTGAAAATAAATAGTATGTATCTTATATTTAAACAAACCAGTAATAAAATGATAATGAAAAGATGTATTGAGATGAAGCGATCATAACAGGCCATATTGTACGTCTTAACAAAATCAGTTATTCTAGATAAATATGACATAACAGATCCCAATGAAGAGCATATTCAAAAAGCCTATGCAAACAAGTAGGAAAATATTAAGAAAAAACCCTTGGGCAAGTGTGGTACCTCACAGGTCTGTTTTGTTTCTATAAAATAACCTGAAATCATTTCTATTAAAAAAATATAGTAAATAAATGTTGATTTCTTGTTGAAATGAACAGTCAAACCCTTAAAATGTGTTTCTACAAGTTATAATTTGTTGAAAACCTTGCCCAAATTGCTCTTTCAAGTAACTTTCAAACTGCGCCCACTCAATGGTTAAAGAACTATACCAGAGCATAGGTCTGCCATAGTAACAGCTATTAACACATGTACAAAAGGATTTGTGCCTAAAACAACAATAATAGGCCCCAAGAATTTAAATAAACCAATATTAATAATAAAGAACACATAATGGGGTACTTATTGATACTGACAGAATTGAGCAAACATTTTTTTTAAATTTCTGCTAATAAGTACCCGTAAAGACGTTTCATATCTGTCGATTCCCTCCCCCTCTCCCTGCCCGTAATCTATTAAGGAGTTAGATTTCTAGTCATGCGATGTTTATTGCAAGGTATATATTTTTGGCTCTATAGCAGAAATGTGCAGCATACCACTCCTGTAAATGCTGATCTGCCTTAAGATTGCACTACCCCCCTAATATTTGATACGTGAGTAGAATAATTGTATGAAAATAAAATGTATATTTTTCATGTTTGCAAATATTCAAGGTCAAAAGTTGCAGCAAATGATCTTGAAATATAATCTGTCATAAGGTCATTTGATTTATGTTATCACTAGAAAGTTCTATTCCTTAGCTATTCAACAATGATTGAATTAACAATCTACTACACAATTGTCTAAGAAATTGTAGTCATTTGAAAGTGTGTTTTTCGTAAAAAAATTTCATTTTTTTAATTGCCTGCCTTAAAGAATTTTCTAGACAAAAATCTGAAAGTTAGCAAAACCACTTACCTCGCTGTGTGTATCCTTCATAACAAATTTCATCAAAATCATTAGAGTTGTGGTCAACATTTTTTTTTATTTATTATCCAGCCATTACGAAATGTCTCAGCAGCAATTTAGTTATTATTTATTTATTAACGTCCACTTTTTGCAACTTAGGCTAATTGGGACGGGTTATCTACTGGTTACCACCCTTTTCTATCCAGGGTGGGATTTTAGGACGTTATTTAATGAATTTCGTCACTAAATAATTTCCTTTGCCCAGGCAAGAATCGAACTCGCCACTCTAGGTTTACCATGTGAGATAAAGGTCAACGCTTTAACTCGCATGGCTAACCTGAGCCCCAATTTAGTTATTAGCAAAGAGACTTATATGTGAAACAAGTACTTTATATAATAATTTAAAAAAATAATAAGAAATGTTTCTTTTATTCACCTTTGCCACAAACTAAAATGCCTAGTAACAAAACTGGACGACAAAACATTAATCACTATCATAACTAATTGAGTTGGTAATTTTTATAAAGAGTTAAGTAGAAATTACAAATTAAGTAACAAATGCAGAAAAGTGACCAGAAATTTTGTAACCCCCTTTTTTTTTTGTCTTCTTATTCATTTATTATTTTAAACTGCTCTCACTTAAATAAAGAAAATAATTGACAATTTGTTTATTTCAACTACAAAAATTGCACAAAGCCTTAAATATAAAAAAAATATGCTAAGTAATATACAAATCCAAACCTCCATCTGATATTCCAACAGGATCCCAAATTGGGACTTTTTTTAAAATGGCTTCCACAGCCCAGCCTGCAGCAATGCGTGTGTCCCATGAGCCAGATTTTAGATAGTTGAGGACAGATTTTAATAAATTATGAAGCTCATGAGGATGAAGCCTTTGTACTTCTCCGAGCTGATTAGCAGCAGCCCGCCGAGTAACAGGAGAAGACCCGGATTCTAGTAGCACAAAGAGGCGGTCGAGCCTGTTACAAACAAATTCAAAAATGTTTTATTTATGAAAAGGGTTGTTTAAAGAAATACAAATCAATTTCATTTGAATGTGTATATTATTTAAAAGCCATATATATTTTCCAGATAGTAAAAAGACATACTAAGATTACTTTTTACATGAGACAAATTATTTGAATCTAATGGGACTTAAAACTGGGACTCTGACAACCAAGTTATTTGGATTGAATAATTCAAATATTTGTTTCTTTTTTTTTTTTAAGCCAGGCCTATTTTAATTTAGTAGTAACTGAAATTTGTAGATGCATTGGCCTTCATAAGCCTAAAACCAGTTAGAGATTAGTCCAACTTATAATTAAAAACCACTAGGAACTGTTCATTCGAATCTCTTCAGTTGCAATAATGTAGACACATGCAAAACTAAGTGATAACTTCTATGAGTATTTGTTGGCTATTCTAATTTTACTATAACATTTCTTCAAATACAGGTTGATGAAATAAATACTGCACTTTCCACAAATATGAACAATTTTTCTTAATAATAATTCTGATGATATTATTAAAGGGAAAGAGGTAGAAGGGATACAAAAGGACACTTTTTGAATTTACACAATCAGTATCTTATTATAGAAAAAAATATTTAAACTATAAAAGTTTAATAAATGTTATATTTATTATAATTTATTAGACATTTCATATTAATAACATGTATACATTTCATTGCCTTTATAAAATAGTCTCTTGTCATATGAGGATTCAGGGCACAGATTAAATTCAAATGAACAGGAGAGTATTCTTTTTCTAGACTTTAAGATTATCTTCAACTTTACCATGGCCAATCATATGCCGTGTATTCTTGATGAGCTCACTAAACAAAAATAAACGGAGCCAGAAACTGAAATGAATTCTTTTAATTTAGAAATAAGTGTACATTCTTGAAAAATTCTGGTGAATTATTAAACACAATAAAAAAAAAATACCACACCTTTACAAGAAGTATAATTAAAATTTCCAAAACATTTGCCTTTAAAACTATTCATAAAAATAATTGAACAATTCTGAAGAAAACTTCCAGTAGTCTGGATAGGCCTCAATAATCTGGAGTACCAGATCAGCTGTGGCCAACACACCTCCAGCTTGCATCTAGGAGAATCTAAGTCCTTCATTAGGTGGATTTTTTCACTGAACTCTTGCTACTAAATTGGCATGTACTAAAATTTCTTCTTTGATTGAGATCAAATCTGCACCTATTTTTACCCTTAATATACCAGGGATAGTTTCATACGTTCCAATGTCTTAACCCACATTGCTACTGCTGCCCCTCCCCCAATTATCATAAGTATATTACAACGCAGGTGTTAATTTCTTTTTTCAGCTGTTATTAAGAATCTATGAAAAAAAAAAACATTTACATTTAGGAGGGAACTCCTCACCTTCAACCTTGTTGTTGATAAATATAATTTTCTATCAAAGTTAACTTGGGAGTAAATTAAATACCAAATGAACTATTACCCAATTTTGTAAAACTTTAGACAGGGAAGATTAATAAAATGGAATTTATGGTCTTGGGTTCTGTAGCAAAAACAAGGGACTACCTAAATAGTCCCATTAAGCAAGTACAAAGTTATTTAAATTCAAATTAGTTCATACCGATCATAAAAATGCCTCGATAAGACATCAATAACGCATATTACTTCCAATTTTTTTTAGCACAACTAAAAACAAAAATCGTTGACTTTACAGAACATGCACATCATGTGCCTAACACATAGCTTTTGATGGCACTACAGGCCACTACTTTATTTAAGTAGCTACTCAATAGCCTCACGATGCAGAGAAGGTGGCAGGTATAGCTTAGACATCCAATGTGGAAACCTGGTAAGCTAAAACAAAATTAGTATTGCAACCCCTATTTTCAAACTCAGCACCTCTAGTACAGAGGTGCTTTATTCCACTAGATATACACACAGCCTTTTGTAATTAATTTATTCAATTGTTTTTAAATATACAAAATCGCTAGAACAATTAAAATCTTTTTGAAATTTGATTGCAACAGACCCTCTATCCAGAGCGCATTCATACTCAATATTTTGGTTCAAAATCAAAACAGTCCTCTAGACTGTTTTAAATGAGAGAAAACAATTTTCAAAATATATAAAAATCTTACAATAAATAACATTAATAAAAAAAACATATTAAAACAAAATTTCATATCACAGGTTTCTTAGAAGGTTTTATGATCATCAGAAAAAAAGTTCAACAATTTAATTAATTTTTTAAAATAGGTTTTACTACTAAAATTATTACGAAGTTTAAAAATCGGCTGAGGTTGTCTATTTAAGAGAACAGTGGGCCTTATAGTAAAAATAGAATTTTGAATTTTCTGATCATCTGTATACTCTGCTAGAAAGGCGAGAGAATGGGAGGGGGGTATCCTCAATTCCATTGGCTAACTAAAATGTAATATGACTGAAAACATTAACCACTACGTTATAAGGTGTCATAAAGATTAGACAAAACTATTGATGGTGTCAATACCCTAAATATTGAGTCTAAAAATAAAACAATAATAATTTAAAAGAAAAAGTATAACAGAAAGCAAATTGTTAAAGAAGAAAGAAGACTATGGAGGGGAAGGAGCAGGATATGCAATGTTGCAATAAAAGAACATCCCAACCTTCAACCTCCTTATCTTATTAAGGGAGATTGATTCTTATTCTTCAAATTCTATTACCTCAACTGCAGCCCCACTCTATTAAACTCATCAAATAGAAACATTAAATTAAAAAATAAAGGAAACATTAAATAAATGACCTAATAAACTTTGCTCAGTTGGACAGAAATTTGTTTCTAATAAAAACAAAATTTGAGATTTGTAAAACCTGAACATTTATTAATTTAAAGGAGGCATAATATAAAATTTAACAACTACATGTGTGTATACAAGGTATAACATAGTTTCATCTAAATCAGGCACCTTCATGTAGAACTTATACTCAGGTTCCCCTCTTACAAAAACCTTATAAAAAAAAATTGAGTTTATATGTCAATTAATTCACAATCAGCCGTTAATAGACCAAATTTAGTAATAGATGAAAACTACAGCCGATAATGTTGTCATTTTTATTTCTAGGCCCACTTTAATGGAAAAATTAATTTGAGCAGTTTCAAAAATCATACATTTTAAATATAATCAAAATGGTTTCTGCAAATTTTGATTATGTAACGAGTTTTAAGAATTGGAAATGTGTTTTAAATATAATCAAAATGGTTTCTTCAAATTTCGATTATGTAACGAATTTTAAGAATTGGAAATGTTTTACATTTTTATCAATATGACGAAGTTCAATAGCAAAACTGTAAAAGGATACTATCTTATGTTAGTATTTCACAATGATCATAAGTGAGAATTCTTTCCTGCTGCCATAATTTATTCAAAATTAATAAATGTAAAAATCAAAGGATTCAGTAATAACATGTTTTGCTACCATTAATAGCACTAATTGATCATTTAATGAATCTTGAAAATACTGGTAGAGATCCTGTATTTAAAAAATAATAATAAGAGATGAATAAATACTTCATATTCTGTATTTTTGTTATACAGTACAGCACTAATAGTGCATTTATAACCAACTATGACAAATTTAATATGAAAAAAGACTTGACAACATAAACCAATAATAGTAACAAATCAATAATTAAACATTAAAAAAAAAGAACTTGAGTACAGTGGTCTAAAGTTTCTTAAATTACGTTATAAATGCTGTAACCGCAGGGGTCATATATTAATTAATTTATTACAATATGCTTCTTATATATGCTAAATATTTCATGGTCAAATAAATAGGTCACTCTTTCTAGCAGAAGTAACATATTCTCTTCTACTTTGACATTAATATTTAACAAAATGGCTGTAATTCACATTATACTTTTATCGATGATAATAACTTCAACCACTAAAAATAAAACATACCTGGAAGCCATTAATAATAAGTGTCACTAGCCAGTTAACATTCATCCATCATTCAGCCACATTCTTAATCTGCAACAGAAGATAAATTCAGTGAATGGTAATTAGTATTCTTGAAAATATCACTGAGACAAATAGAAACAGGTAACATCATGAATTCTCAGTGAACATTTGTAGATGTTTATTGGTGGAAGGTTATAGTAGCATACACAATATTAAAAATGACTGGGCTAGTATACAAAAAGCTTCTTTGAAAAACAGAAAGTTTAAAACGTCAGGATAACCTTCACTTTGAAGTAGTCAAGAAACACCATAACAGAGTTAACTTGTTAACAAATATTAATATTTTACAACTCTAACTCACCTATAGGACCACTATATAAAAGCTCAACGACTCGAATTCGAATGATCCATCTTTTTAAATGAAGTAAATTCCATTTCATGCAAAACACAAAAATACACGAACTCGTATCTTTATATACGGAGGAGAAAGGCATCTTAGCAGAGTCAAATATATACTGCCAGCCATGTTGCTGATGTCTGGGGATTTAAGCCCCCGTGGCTCCCTCACCCACAAACTAGAGAACTAAAATACACACATCATGTAAATACAAACTTTCAACATGAACGATTATGACGTCATGAGGCCCAGAAACTAAAAATATTTAATATAAACTTAATCAGAAACTTTAATAACCTTTGCTCCTAATAGGATCATTCGGGGTTATAGCCATGTAATTTAAGAAAACCAATACCTTTTCTAAAATAAACATAATATGATTGTAAACTACAAATATATCCTCTCAATTAGCCTAGCTACAAAGTGGGCGTTAATAAATAATAACATTTTCGGAATAAAACTCTTCAATGCACTATCCAATGAATTTACAGTGAAATATTTAAAGTTTAAAAATAAATGGTAAAACTCAAATTCGAAAATTGTTTTATAGATGAAATAATTTATGATGAGATATTTATATATTTTTTAGGGTGGTGAAATGTATTCATTAGTCGCCAAGCATTTTACTCTTGCGGTGCTTAAGTTAAGAACGATTCAATGATATTAAATTAAATTACGGCGATAAAAAAAATTAAACTAAAATTATAACAGTCAATAAGATATGAAAAATGTTATGCTTTAAGTTTTACAATATTTTCCTTCAAAAGCATTATTGAAGTGTAAATAGGAAATTAGTTGTACTGGTTAAAGTGGCATGGAAAATAACTATTTTAATCTTGTAGGTAGAATTCATGGACATTTAACCCTCCTCCCCTACCCACTGGGTCGTGGGCGACCCAGAGCTGCTTTGTCGGCGCTTGTACGCACCTGTGCAAGGTGGGTAAGGGGGAGGGTGTCAATTACCCTCCCAGTAAGTCCTCTGGAAGCTGTACTAGCGATAAGGTAAGTGTGGTTGCTTTTCTAACCTTTATTCTAGTATTTTTCTCGAAAAATCTGCAAGTGTGGGTCGCATACGACCCAGGGGTAGCTTATGTGTCATGAATATTCTAAACTGTTTTCTTCTGTCTAGTCTAATTATTTTGTTTTCTTCTGCAGTAAAGATTGCCGAACGACGCCTTTTAATTACTGATGATGAAATTCGAGAGGAATTGTCCCGGCAGATGGAGGAAGAAGACGGTTTAGACCCAAGCGGCGAGTCTAGTGAACCTGACGGCGAAATTATCGCCAATGATGACGATGTAGCTGACGATGAAGAATATACTTCCGACCATGGAGATGATGTTTTACCTTTTTCCCCTAGAGAAGAAAATAATGAAGTAAATTTTGTACTCGGGAAGGATCTGGAAACTATTTGGGCTAACAAACCTATAAGCACTAAGTACTCCAGAACTCCC
This sequence comes from Riptortus pedestris, assembly GCA_019009955.1. Taxonomy (NCBI): domain Eukaryota; kingdom Metazoa; phylum Arthropoda; class Insecta; order Hemiptera; family Alydidae; genus Riptortus; species Riptortus pedestris. The sequence continues at coordinate 134,442,765 of CM032230.1, forward strand.
AAAAAAACAAAATTACTCATTTGCCAGGCCCAAAAGGGAAAGCTAAAGAGATTTATTACTACCATCTCAATATGTTCTGAGCCTTATTGAACCAGTTACCAAATACTAACAAATATCGGTCGCAATTTCTGAAAACGCTAGCCATCGCTCTCGCCACTCCGCACCTAGAAAACAGATGTCCAAGCCCATTCCAGGAGGTCTAAAATTGGCAATAACCAATTTTTTAAAAATGGAAATGGTAGAACCAGGGCCTACAAAATCTTCAGAAACTTCAAAACGAGCTAGGTGCAGTTTCTGTCCCTGGAACAAGGATCAAATAAGCAATTCTAGCTGTCAGCTTTGCCAAAAATCTATTTGTGGTGAACACAAAATGAGTATTTGTCCATCTTGTTTGACCGAAGCGGGATTGAATATTTCAAAATCACCAATATAATATTTAATATATGAAGGATTAAATTGCCTGGTAACACAGTGTAATGTAATATTTCTTGTAATGTATTATTTGCCTGTTCATTAATTTAGTTTTTACAATTTGTTATTTATTTTTTACCTTTGTTTTTACCTTTTCAAGATTAAAAATGATGTTTCTATACTTCATAAGTTTTGTGCTTTTCATTTTAAATCCTAAATGATTTATTTTTATATGACAAGATGAATTTCAGGTCCATGGGTCGTACACGACCCAGGAGTAGTATATGTGTCATAGAATACAAGGGTAGGGGAGGAGGGTTAAAGAATTTTTCTTAAAAAAATCGCTCAAAGAGAACAGTCATAGAGGCTGATCTCCAGCAGATAGAAATCTGCTAAAACTGACACAACTTCCTAACTAAAAAACTCTCCGATAGTAAATTTATTAAAATTTTCAATACTTTTCTTTGACTAAATTAAACTATATGTTTCATACCATGTAAGGAATGTACATGCGTATGTAGTAGCTAATTCAAAGCACTTCTCAGAGTTGGTCAAAAATATTTTGGATGATGGATAAATGAGGTCTTTCTTTAATTTTTATCCCTGAATTTGGTATATCCCTTTTTTGAAATATTAACAAATAATGCCAGTTATTCATTATCTTTTTTTTTAAATAAGAAGTCAAAATAACTTTTCATCACATTGATGAAAATTTTATCTGACGGATAATTTTTTTTATCCACTAAATAAAATTTTATTGGATAGATAATTTTTGTTTCTTAGAAAAGTGGGATGGGGTGCAGTATTAATCTCTGGAGAATGGACAGAACAAAAGAGGAAGTGTGATGTAATAAAATTATAATAATTTTATAACACTTGTTTTTAAATATATGCCATGTTTTGTTTATATTAGGGATAAGGTTACCATGTGAGTTAAAAAGTTGCCTTTAATTTCACATGGGAAACCTAGAGAGTCGAGTTCGAGTCCTTTCTTATTTTTTTATTATTTATTAATGTCCACCTTTTGCTACTACATATGGCAAACCGGGAAGGATTATCTAATGGTTACCACCATTTTCTAGCCAGAGTGAGACTAAGGATTTTATTTAATGAGTTCGTCACTAAATAAATTCCTATTGCACAGGTAGGAATCAAACTCACCAATCTTTTAATCTGAGCTTTATATATATGATTCTACTGTACCTCTGTATGCCACTGAACTCCTCCTAAACGGTGGGACCGGTTTGAATGAATTTTGTTGTAGGCATTTGGTTGACGCCCTGGATGGGTTAGAGTCACAAATCAGCCCGGCAGATGGAGCAGGAGTGGGAAGCCTAACATTAAAAATAGCAATATTTCGTTGTCTTTTGGTTTTTTGGCAAATATGCACAGGATAAAAGTTTATTTTGTTATTTAAAGTAACTTTTGTTATATTCACTTTTGTCGTATAACAAAGTATAACGAGATATACACTAAAAAAGTAAAGTGGGAGTCAACAATTTTATTGGGCACCAATGATTGAACCGAACTTAACAAAACTCTGTATGTGAATTAGCATTAATTCTTCCATGATTATAAGCTATATTAAATTGTTTAGGTTCAAATAGGAGTGGGGGTTATAAGGGAGGCCTGAATAAAAAATTCACGATATTTCATTTTCTATTTGTTTTTAGGCAAACGTGCACATAACAAAAGTTGTTTTTGTGTTATTAAAAGTAGCTTTTGTTTTAAAAATAATATTTTAAATTTAATATCGTAATCGCTTGATATATCATGCAGGACAACGTCTGTCGGGTCCGCTGGTTTTTTTTTATATAAATGATTACTGCAAGATTAATCACCGGCCATACAACAGTGAAAATCACAAAACATTGTATTGCAATTAACAGTTTTTCTTATGCATTTTCTCTGTCAATTTTAGATAAGACTCGATAGAGAAGTCACACTGATCCCATGAACAATATAAACATTTCTAGTATATTGTCAACAAGTGTTTAAAGTTTCTTATCAATTACACTATCAAACAATCTAATATGTCTGATACCTCTCCTGCACTTGATTAGAATATCACAAATACAAAAACAAGTGCACCCGAATTTGAACCTCTTTGCTACTTTAAACTGGAGGTTAAAACTTAATTGTGGTTATAGTATGGCAATGTGGTTTGATTTCCCTTAATTTCTTGAGTAATATTACAATCCTGTCAACAATTCTATTCGTTCACACAGAATGGAGCCAGGCCAAATAAAGAGGAGGAAGCGTCCTATAAATAAGAAAACTAAACTTTGCTTAGTATTTGATGAAGATGCTAGGAAGTAAGTATTTAATTAATTTATATTGACATTTACATTGAAAATAGTCGATACCTTTTTTACATAATTACTGCGTTTGACAATTTACAGAAAAAATTTCGCACCCAAACAAAAAAAAAAATAATTTATTTACGTTTACTTTGTGCTACTATACGTAGGTAATTGGAGGAGTTACCTACAGGTTTCCAGCCTTTTCTAGCCTGGGTGGGACTATAGATTTTATTTAATGAGTTTGTCACCAAATAAATTCCTATTGCCCAGGCGGAAATCGAACTCTCCCCTCTAGACTTACCATGTGAGCTTAAGACCAATGAATTAACTGATGGCTAATCTGACCCCTTCTTTAAATCATAAGCCTTTGTAAACATAAATTAAATTTTAGTTGGACATGAGAGCTTTATTGATAGAGCTGCTCTAAGTGAAAATTGTATATGTATGAAAGATATTTGATTTTTTTGTTTTTGCTCCTGAAAGAATTGAATTAGAACTAGTGGGACATTTTTTTTATTAACCTGTTATGGAATGTCCCAGCTATAATTTATATGGACTAAATAAAAACCTCCGTTAAGCTTATTTATCTTCTTTTTCAGAGAATTTTTAACTGGCTTTCACAAAAGAAAACTCCAAAGGAAGAAAGCAGCTGAGTTAGAATTTCAAGAAAAGCTCAAAGCTGAGAAAAAAAGAATAAAACAGGAGGTAAAAAATAAGAGACTACTTTTGTTTTTTAAAGTTAAATAAATATCAAATAAAGGGTTAGAACCGTCAATATAAATGATACTATTGTCATACCTCTCGGTGGAGACCGTCGTCACTGGCTGATGGTTGAGTACTGCTGGCAAGCGTTTTCGATGAGATGGCATCATCTTCAAGCCTGTCAATAGATGTACTGAGTTAATTGTCCGTCAGTCAGTGGGTTTTGTGCTCTGTTCACCGTATTAGTTGTGGCAACTACTAATACGGTGAACAGAGCACAAATCCCACTGACTGACGGACAACCAACTCAGTACAACTATTGACAGGCTTGAAGATGATGCCATCGTATCAAAAGCGCTTGCCAGCGGTACTCAACCATCATGCCAGTGACGACGGTCTCCACCGAGAGGTATGACAATATTAAATAAATATATTTCTTAATATGGGATTGGAGGCAATGCTTATGAAGTTACATATATTGCAGTAAATGATGTGGTTCCAAATTAATCAGAAATGTCTTTAATTGTAAAATACTTTTGCCAAGAGAGTATCTGTGTTGTTTTGGCAAAAACCATTCTACTGCCTGAATCCCCATGGAAGTTACTCTTACCTGAAAACACTCCGGGATCTCAAGTCCTTATCTTTTATAATGTACTTTCATATTACTCATATTCTTTTTTCATCTTTAATTTCATTCAAATATCAGTTCAGTTTAACTCATTATGACTCTAGTAGGTGCGGAGAAATTTGCATTTATTTTATTTTTCCCCTACATTAATCCCCTCCCCGTCCCTACCTCTTAGCCAATTTTTATCAGAAAGAGAGATGCAAAACTAAACACAACAGTCCAAAAAAAAAATCGTTTTCGAGATTCCCATTTACATGCACATACGCATGCAGATGTCACACCAAAATGGATAATTCCATTGAAAATTGAAAACTGAAAATTTTCATGATTAAAATACTTCATACAAGGAAGTAAATATTGATTTCAAATCTTTTAATTTATTTTTTCAGTCAAGGGAGCATCATAAGAAGTTAGTTCGAACTTATAAACCAATACCAGTCCTCGAAGAACAGCTTGCTAAAGAATATAAAATGAAAAATGCAACAGTCAGTGTCCTTGAGTTAGACACAGATCTTCTTGCTGAAACCAATTTTTTAATTGGAAACAATAGAGTAAGTATATTTACTAATGTTTAGTGTATGAAGTATTTATATTCATCTGCCTTATAACTATTTTTCATGCGTGATAGGGGTACAGGAAACACAATGTATTGGGAGAGCTAAACACTCAAATTGTTCCTTCTATATGTTTTGGATACAATCCATTTGTTGAAAAATAGAAATGAGCATTTATAAATGAAGGGGAATTCAGTGTTTAATTAATAAATAAGTCTATAGTCAGCTTAGAACAATAAGCAGACACCAATATGTTTATTATTTCTGGGCAACGAAACAATGAAAGGTTGATCAGTGATTGGAAATGAGGTTAAAAGTGATCTAGGAAACTAGAAATTATGTCGAATGTTATCAGGAACTCATTAGAAGAAATCCAATCATTTTTATTAACATCATTTATTTATTATTATGCAATACTGCTTGTTGGCAATACACAATGGGATATATTTCTTTTAGGTGTGTTTCATTTGCTTGAAATGTAACTTTGACACTAAGTCTTAAAAGATAAGCAGTATTGGGAAGAAAAATAACTGAACCATTTATATTAAATAAAGCCATTACTATAGCGACACATTAAACTGCTACCTCTACATCTATGGAGCATTTTATCTTGAACTTATTGGTGAATAAGGAAGAGTGACACTGGAAAGATTTTGTGTTTCTGTATTCGGTTGGAATGGATAACCTGCTGATTTTTTAATCTTCTGATGGTCTTTATGAAGGATGAGGTTAGAAATATAATGTATAGAATCCACTATTGTGCACAGGATTTTAGACTGAAAAGTCCGGTGACATCTGTCGTCTACAGGCAGTAAATAAATGTTTAACTGCCAGTTCAACATTACAAGTTGTACATTTTGGTTTGTCTGCTCTTGTTATGAAGCACATGTGTATGTGGCCAATTAGTCAGCTTATTCAGGCTGCAATGAGATTGTGCTCAAATATCTCTGGCCTTGAGGGGAATTTTCTCTGCTCATGCTTTTATTGGTATGAAACGAATCTTCCTTGTGATTCCTGTATTGTTGGTCAGTCTGATGAAGAAAGCAATGGGAAACTTCTCTTCATTTCCTTGTCTACCCCTTTGAAAATTTGAATTACCTGTTCATGAAACAATTACGAGGTGTAGTCTGTAGATACAACAATATATTTATACACTTTTGGTTTTACATGTTTAAAATTTATTTTCATTTAACAAACGAATACATATTCTCATCCATATAAAATCAGTTGTCTTTATTATTTTATAGGTGAAATATGAAGAGCCAACTCCAGTTAAAGAAGAGAGCGAAGAAGAAGAGGATGAGTTACCAGGAATGGAACTGAAAACAAAGAAAGAAGTCCAAAGGGAGCTTAAAGTTAAGGCATTAAATGAAGTTAAGAACAGTAAAATTTTTAAACAGAGGAACAAAATGGAACAAATTAAACAGAAAAAAATTGCAATGAAAAGGAAAAATGATTTAAAAAAATTAAAGAAGAGGCTTTTGAAGAGGAGGCCAAATATGAGGAAAAAGATTAAAAAGTGATATTTGTTTTAAATAATCCATTTATTTGTTTCTTCTTGTAAATTATTAATTTCATTACTGTGTATATATGAAAATCTATTTTTGGAAAATTTCCTTATTTCTAAGTATTATTTATTTTTTAATTAAAATCTCTGGAAGTATACCTTTTGTTTGTCTGTGGTGACCCACATATGTTATTTATTTATTTTATATAAAGTTTTCTGATGTTGCAGTTGTACTCAGGACAGGTTTTCAAATCACGCCTTCAAATACCCATTAGTCCTTTCTAGTATATATCGAAAATGAGGCCTTAATTTTAACTTGATACTCTACTTAATATTTAACTAATTCGTATAAAACTAAAGGTAAAATTTATGCCCAGAGTTTAAGCAAATGCCAGTACTTCCACTTGACAGATTGTATCAATTGCTAATACCTCTTAACAGTTATTTATATTTGAACTGTATGTTGATAGGAATTGCCAGAATAAAACATAAAAAAGTGTGTGTGTCTGTATGTAAAAACTACAAAAAATGCACTACCAATTTTATTACTTATCCAATATCATTGTATTTTTTTAAATGCTTAATGCAAAACTAAAGATACAATTCATGAATAGCAAAAATTGGACTAAGAAAAGTTATGGTTTCTAGAAAGGATAAAATTTACAATCGTAAATATATTTGTTATTAAAATGTGGTTGGCTAAGAAGAATAGCTTAATGGAGGCAAGGTCCTTTGTGATGTTCTGCGAGCTTTGGTCGAAGGATGCCCCATAACAACTATTCGAGAACTTGAGGGGAACTCGATGTAAACAATTCGACCATCGATGGCCATCTCAAGGCGATTAGAAAGGTAAAAAAACTTGAAAGTTGGTTTCCTCACTCGTTAAACAACCTCCCCAAATAAAGGTCCGTCTCACAGCGGCTGTATAAACTAAGCGGTTTTCCTAAGTGTGCCAAGTATTTGCATTTATCTCAAAGGAAAAAGTTCAATGAAAACAGTATTTGGTATTTAAGCTTCAAATAAAGTGCTTCATGATATAACAGCGAAATGTTAATATGACATGAGGAGGAGTGGGGGTCGACTGAAGGCCGAAAACTAAAAAAATGCAAATATCTCGGTTAACAATCAAGGAAGTGAAATAACGCATGTAACAACATTTATAGAAAATTTAATTTGCAATAAGATTTGTTCTATAAACTTTTTCAATCCGACATATAATAATGGAGATTTTTCAAAATTCCTCTCCCCTGTCCGATTTCAGGCGTTAACAAACTTGATCTTTATTTTTCATAAAAAGTCTATATATCCAGTTTGTTTCCATCTAATAAAAATTAGGACCGGTAGAGTGTTAAGTGACAAATATGTCTACCTATATTATAGAATATATATATATCGCGTCATGAGTATGACTTCTTTGCCTCAATGGAAATCTGCTAAAAGCGTTAGGGAATTTGTGCTGCACATTTTTAGTGAAACAACGATCCAATCCCAAATTTGTGGTGAACAAGTAGTGTTACAATAGTCCACGACTTTCTAAGGCTAGTTATTATTTAATTATGCGACTAAGTAGAAACTAGTCAAAATGGGATTATGAAAGATCAAAACAGATAATGCCATTAAAATCTGAAATTTTTCGCGATTATAACACATGAACAAGGAACTAAAATTCAGGAGTTCAAATTACTAATTGACTTACTGACAAATCGTTTTCTGGAAACATTTTATAATAATAGATTTCCTCCAAACAGCTAGAGTTCTCTTCAAACTTTTTTGTAATACAAATTTAAATCACAGGTTAAAAAAAAAATCATTTAGGAACACAGTTTAGATTGTATTGTAAACGTTATTTCCATATAAAAAGAGTTATCATGTTTAATTCTGTTTATTGTGTACTACTGATGGTGTTTACAGTCAACATTATCTTTGTCGTCATCAGTATGCATCAATTCTTCTTCACCCCCCACTCTCCCACATATCTCTTTTAGCAGATTTCCCTTAAGGAAAGTCAGCTATTGAGGTCGTATTCATGACGCGAATTTCGAAAAATTTCTTCAACAGGTGTTGTTTCCGGCATATCTCCAGCGGTGTCTGCAATGTGGCGGTCCACGATATTTCGCCGGACTTCCATCCGGCTTCTTCTGGTGGTCATATTCTTGTCGTGCTTGTGGCAGCTCTTAATGACGAGTCTGCCGAATCGCGTTCCTTATATGTATATGGTACCCCCATACAGGTGGTGGGTATATAAGGAACGCGGTTCGGCAGACTCGTCATTAAGAGCTGCCACAAGCACGACAAGAATATGACCACCAGAAGAAGCCGGATGGAAGTCCGGCGAAATATCGTGGACCGCCACATTGCAGACACCGCTGGAGATATGCCGGAAACAACACCTGTAATAAGTTTCCAGCGAAGAAGTTTGAAACAACGTAAAATTTCTTCAAATGTCCATCGATCCTTCCCAGGAGATGACGAAAATAAGGTCAGTTCAAAACTATATATATATATATATACTAGCTCAGATACCCGGCTTCGCCCGGGAATTCATTTGAGGCTGAATGGTGATGGTTTTTTTAAGCAGGCTTTACATTGCACAATATGTTGACATTTACCCGTCCCAGTGTTTAGGATTGATACCCGTCGTTGCCGGTGATTTGCTAATAATAGAATTATTTGTTCGATAATTCTTCACAGTCTTCGCTATTTTTATATTTCCCGTCTCTTTTACATGTAAATATGGTGAATTTTTATTTCAGGCCTCCCTTATAACCCCCCTCCCGTTCGAACCTAAAAATTTTAATATAACTTATAATCATGGAAGAATTAATACTAATTGACATACCGAGTTTTGTTAAGTTCGGTTCAGCCGTTAGTGCCCGCTAAGGTTTTAACGTATAACTCATTTATACATAGGTATACGACAAAAGTTATACAAATGTTTATGTTTGCGAAAAAACCAATAGGAAACGAAATATCGCTATTTTTAATTTCAGGCTTCCCTTATAACCCCCACTCCTGCCCGTCCATAGAAATGTTGGTATGGCTTATTATAATGAAGGACTCACTGCTAATACACATACCGAGTTTTATTTAGTTCGGTTGAGTCTTTTTTGGCAAATAATATTGTTGACTACCGCTATAATTTTTAGCGTATAACGCATTTAAACTTCGGTATACGACAAAAGTGAATATAACAAAAGTTACTCTAAATAACAAAATAAACAACTTTTGTTATGTGCATATTTGCCGAAAAACCAATAGAAAACGAAATATCGCTATTTTTAATTTCAGGCTTCCCTTATAACCCCCACTCCTACCCGTCCATAGAAATGTTGGTATGGCTTACTATAATGAAGGACTCACTGCTAATACACATACCGAGTTTTATTTAGTTCGGTTGAGTCTTTTTTGGCAAATAATATTGACTACCGCTATAATTTTTAGCGTATAACGCATTTAAACTTCGGTATACGACAAAAGTGAATATAACAAAAGTTACTCTAAATAACAAAATAAACAACTTTTGTTATGTGCATATTTGCCGAAAAACCAATAGAAAATGAAATATCGCTATTTTTAATTTCAGGCTTCCCTTATAACCCCCACTCCTGCCCGTCCATAGAAATGTTGGTATGGCTTATTATAATGAAGGACTCACTGCTAATACACATACCGAGTTTTATTTAGTTCGGTTGAGTCTTTTTTGGCAAATAATATTGTTGACTACCGCTATAATTTTTAGCGTATAACGCATTTAAACTTCGGTATACGACAAAAGTGAATATAACAAAAGTTACTCTAAATAACAAAATAAACAACTTTTGTTATGTGCATATTTGCCGAAAAACCAATAGAAAACGAAATATCGCTATTTTTAATTTCAGGCTTCCCTTATAACCCCCACTCCTGCCCGTCCATAGAAATGTTGGTATGGCTTACTATAATGAAGGACTCACTGCTAATACACATACCGAGTTTTATTTAGTTCGGTTGAGTCTTTTTTGGCAAATAATATTGTTGACTACCGCTATAATTTTTAGCGTATAACGCATTTAAACTTCGGTATACGACAAAAGTGAATATAACAAAAGTTACTCTAAATAACAAAATAAACAACTTTTGTTATGTGCATATTTGCCGAAAAACCAATAGAAAACGAAATATCGCTATTTTTAATTTCAGGCTTCCCTTATAACCCCCACTCCTGTTCGTCTCAGAGAAAATTAATATAGCCTAAAGTCTAAGTTGGGTTAGTAGTAATATACATACCAAGATTCATAAAATTCGGTTCAGCCCTTTATGCGTGAAAAGGTAACAAACAAACAAACATACACGAAAGAAACAAAATGCAGATATGGTGTCTATGACATGTGAAACGAAAAGTTATCGTGAAATTACGCGAAAAAAATCAATGTACAGACAGAGGTTACAATTTTATATATATATATATATATATATATATATATATATATATATATATATATAAAGTCCTTCATTATAATAAGCCATACCAACATTTCTATGGACGGACAGGAGTGGGGGTTATAAGGGAAGCCTGAAATTAAAAATAGCGATATTTCGTTTTCTATTGGTTTTTCGGCAAATATGCACATAACAAAAGTTGTTTATTTTGTTATTTAGAGTAACTTTTGTTATATTCACTTTTGTCGTATACCGAAGTTTAAATGCGTTATACGCTAAAAATTATAGCGGTAGTCAACAATATTATTTGCCAAAAAAGACTCAACCGAACTAAATAAAACTCGGTATGTGTATTAGCAGTGAGTCTTTCATTATAATAAGCCATACCAACATTTCTATGGACGGGCAGGAGTGGGGGTTATAAGGGAAGCCTGAAATTAAAAATAGCGATATTTCGTTTTCTATTGGTTTTTCGGCAAATATGCACATAACAAAAGTTGTTTATTTTGTTATTTAGAGTAACTTTTGTTATATTCACTTTTGTCGTATACCGAAGTTTAAATGCGTTATACGCTAAAAATTATAGCGGTAGTCAACAATTTTATATGCCAAAAAAGACTCAACCGAACTAAATAAAACTCGGTATGTGTATTAGCAGTTTGTCCTTCATTATAATAAGCCATACCAACATTTCTATGGACGGGCAGGAGTGGGGGTTATAAGGGAAGCCTGAAATTAAAAATAGCGATATTTCGTTTTCTATTGGTTTTTTCGCAAACATAAACATAACAAAAGTTGTTTATTTTCTTATTTGGAGTAACTTTTGTTATATACACTTTTGTCGTATACCTATGTATAAATGAGTTATACGCTAAACATTATAGCGGGAGTGAACAATATTATTTGCCAAAAAAGACTCATACGAACTAAATAAAACTCGGTATGTGTATTAGCAGTGAGGACTTCATTATAATAAGCCATACCAACATTTCTATGGACGGGCAGGAGTGGGGGTTATAAGGGAAGCCTGAAATTAAAAATAGCCATATTTCGTTTCCTATTGGTTTTTCCGCAAATATAAACATAACAAAAGTTGTTTATTTTCTTATTTGGAGTAACTTTTGTCATATACACTTTTGTCGTATACCTAAGTATAAATGAGTTATACGTTAAAACTTTAGCGGGAGCCAACAATGTTATTGGGCACTAACGGCTGAACCGAACTTAACAAAGCTCGGAATGTCAATTAGCATTAATTCTTCCATAATTATAAGTTATATTAAAATTTTTAGGTTCGAACGGGAGGGGGGTTATAAGGGAGGCCTGAAATAAAAATTCACCATATTTACATGTATAAGAGACGGGAAATATAAAAATATCGAAGACAGTGAAGCCTTATCGAACAAATATTCTATTATTAGCAAATCCACGGCAACGACGGGTATCAATCCTAAACACTGGGACGGGTAAATGTCAAAATATTGTGCAATGTAAAGCCTGCTAAAAAATACTATCACCATTCAGCCTCAAATGAATTCCCGGGCGAAGCCGGGTATCTGAGCTAGTATATATATATATATATATATATATATATATATATATATATATATATATATATATATTTGTCTGTTAACGCTCTAGCGGTCGCAATTTTTGTTTTGATCGTTACCAAACTCGGAATTTAATCGTTTTATGTAAAAAGGAAGATCAAGTTCGTTAATGGCTGAAATCGGACCAGTGGGAGAAGGGGATTTTTGAAAATTCAAAATATCTCCATTATTTTGCGTCGGATCGAAAAATTGTATAGATTCAATCTTATTGCAAATTACATTTATTATAAATAATGTTCTATACATTTATTCTGTATCTTGAATATTAACCGAGATATTTGCATTTGTATTGTGTGTGTAGTCGGCAGGAGTCGGCTATGTTCGGGACTTTCCGCCGAGAGCTAGTGCGGCCGTTTCCGTAACTGTTCGTCCCTCGTGAATAGGTTTAGAGATTCCTTACTACTACAGTTGTTATTAGGCAGATTTCTCTATTGTAAAACTTCACGTGGGAAATCTGCTTAGTTTACGCAGCCCCTGCGTGACGGACTTTTTTCTTCATTACCATTGTGTTGCGTTGTAGATTACATCTTCAATTGCTCAGTTTAGCCATGCGAGTTAAAGCGCTGACCTTAATCTCACATGGTAAACCTAGAGTGGCGAGTTCGATTCTCGCCTGGGCAATGGAAATTATTTAGTGACGGAATTCATTAAATAACATCCTAAGTCCCTCCCCGGCTAGAAATGGGTGGTAACCTTTAGATAACCCGTCCCAATTAGCCGAAGCTGCAAAAAGTGGAAGTTAATAAATAATAATTATCAAAATCATATGAACTGTTCATTAGTATTTACTTCAGCAGATTTCCTCAAATGCCCATCGATCCTACCTAGACGAAAATGAGGTCCGTTTAATTTTAAATATATATATACTTGCCTACTACGGTTTTATTGGTCTCAATTTTTCTTTGATCGTTACTAACCTCGATATACGATGTATAACCGATTCAGGTTAAACTAAACATTAAACTGCTGAAGTCGGACCAGGGGGAGGGGGGGGATCGAAAATTCCAAATACCTCCGTTATTGTGAGTCGGATCGAAACTTTATTTAGAATCAATATTGTTGCAATTGTGATTTTCTATAAATGTTGTTCTGTACACTTTTTTTCTATCTCGACTATTGACCGTGACATTTGCATTTTTTAATTTTTATCCTTCAGTTAACCACCCCCCACTCTTTAGTCATCGCACGTTAACAATAAGGCAGTATATCATAAAACACCTTATACCATGCTTAAATGCCATATATTGCCTTCAACGGACCTTTATTATTTGAGCTACATGTAACTAGGTTGAGTGGCGTTTTCATCATTTAAAGATTTTTTGTCATTATCCTATCTATACTACAAATGATATTTATCTATTTCATTCAACTCTAAAGATCACATATTCATTAAAGGCTGTAATCCAACCCGGAATAGTGGGGAAAACCCAAAATCTCTCCGTTACTGTGAATCGGATGCAATGCCGTTATTATGAACCAATTTTGTTAAACTATTGATGCACTACAAATATTATATACATTTTCTCTTGGCTCAAATATCGAGCGAGTAATTCGTTTTCTTGTTTTCGTAACACCCCACTTCTACTAATCGGATTTTTACTTAGAAATAGAGAATATATAGTGAAATGAGATCACCAATGTAGATGCGAGGGACGTTTCTGCGTGAGGGACTATTTGGTGATTCTAATAAGGGTTAAACAAGGGAATATGCGCCATTTATTTTAGATTAGGTTAATTCTTTTTTAATTTGGAATAAATTTAGGGTGGATTACTTCCATTTTGATGTTTGTGAATGTATCTTGTTCATTAACATTCAGTTGCAGCTTTTATGACACCATGGTGCTGGCCTCAGGGTACCTTGTATGTGTGTGTATATATATAGTTTTGAATGGACCTCATTTTCGTCATCTCCTGGGTAGATAAATGGACAATTGAGGAAATTTTTCGGAAATCACGTCATGATTTCAACCCCAATAACTAAATCTGCTAAAGTGGAAAGAATTTCCTGTTTCTAGATATTTTGATTTGGGTAAAATTTATAACGTCAATTAATATGAAATTCATTGGAATGTGAAGATTATATATACTTATTGGTGCATATAATGCATATACATATTGGTACATGTCATGAAAGTTACAACAACAAAAAACTCACATGATCAAGAAGTTGCAGCACTGCCGAAATCACAACACTGCCTCCCCAATCCACTAAGTGCTGTGATAGCTTTTCTTAAGAGTAGTTATTGAATACTGTAGAAGGAATGAGGCAGGGCAATGGATGGGAAAATGGGGGAAGGGATGGCAGAGAAAGAAGACAAATATATAAATCAGGAGCAAGGTCCCCGAAGGACGGACTATCTGCAATATCGGGATAGAATGTATAATGTATTTGTATTCTGAAGCAATCATCAAATGGACTTTGTTTGTACATGGTATAGATTATTGGGTAGTATTTTTTTTATTTTTTTTTTGTAAGAGTAATAAGCACTTTTAGCTGATTTCTCTTAAGGAAAATCAGCTGTTGAGGTTGTAATCCTGAATTGTATGTGATGAATATCTGTATGTATGTATGTATATATATACTATATATGGGGCTCAGGTTGGCAGTTAGGGCGTTGGTCTTGATCTCGCGTGGTAGACCTAGAGTGACGGGTTCGATTCCCCGCCCTGGGCAATAGAAATTTATTTGGTGACGGACTCATTAAATAAATTCCGTAGTCCCACCCTGGCTATAAAAGGGTGGTAACCTGTAGATAACCCGTCTCAATTAGCCTAAGTAGCATAAAGTGGACGTAAATAATAAATAACAATTATAATATAACAAATATATATATATATATATATATATATATATATATATATATACTAGCTCAGATACCCGGCTTCGCCCGGGAATTCATTTGAGGCTGAATGGTGATGGTATTTTTTAGCAGGCTTTACATTGCACAATATTTTGACATTTGCCCGTCCCAGTGTTTAGGATTGATACCCGTCGTTGCCGGTGATTTGCTAATAATAGAATTATTTGTTTGATAATTCTTCACAGTCTTCGATATTTTTATATTTCCCGTCTCTTATACATGTAAATATGGTGAATTTTTATTTCAGGCCTCCCTTATAACCCCCCTCCCGTTCGAACCTAAAAATTTTAATATAACTTATAATCATGGAAGTAATGCTAATTGACATACCGAGTTTTGTTAAGT
This sequence comes from Riptortus pedestris, assembly GCA_019009955.1. NCBI lineage: Eukaryota > Metazoa > Arthropoda > Insecta > Hemiptera > Alydidae > Riptortus > Riptortus pedestris. The sequence goes on from CM032230.1 coordinate 134,458,105, forward strand.
TCGGTTCACCCGTTAGTGCCCGCTAAAGTTTGAACGTATAACTCATTTATACTTAGGTATACGACAAAAGTGTATATAACAAAAGTCACTCCAAATAACAAAATAAACAACTTTTGTTATGTTTATATTTGCGGAAAAACCAATAGGAAACGAAATATCGCTATTTTTAATTTCAGGCTTCCCTTATAACCCCCACTCCTGCCCGTCCATAGAAATGTTGGTATGGCTTATTATAATGAAGGCCTCATTGTTAATACACATACCGAGTTTTATTTAGTTCGGTTGAGTCTTTTTTGGCAAATAATATTGTTCACTTCCGCTATAATTTTTAGCGTATAACACATTTAAACTTCGGTATACGACAAAAGTGTATATAACAAAAGTTACTCTAAATAACAAAATAAACAACTTTGTTATGTGCATATTTGCCGAAAAACCAATAGAAAACGAAATATCGCTATTTTTAATTTCAGCTTCCCTTATTACCCCCACTCCTGTTCGTCTCAGAGAATATTAAGTTGGGTTAGTAGTAATATACATACCAAGTTTCATAAAATTCGGTTCAGCCGTTTATGCGTGAAAAGGTAACAAACAAACAAACAAATATACAAACAGACACCAAAGAAACAAAATGCAGTTATGGTGTCTATGACATGTGAAACGAAAAGTTATCGTGAAATTTCGCGAAAAAAATCAATGTACAGACAGAGGTTACAATTATATATATATATATATATATATATATATATATATATATATATATATATATATATATATATATAAAATTGTAACCTCTGTCTGTACATTGATTTTTTTCGCGAAATTTCACGATAACTTTTCGTTTCACATGTCATAGACACCATATCTGCATTTTGTTTCTTTCGTGTATGTTTGTTTGTTTGTTTGTTTGTTTGTTTGTTTGTTTGTTTGTTTGTTACCTTTTCACGCATAAACGGCTGAACCGAATTTTATGAAACTTGGAATGTATATTACTACTAGCCCAACTTAGACTTTAGGCTATATTAATATTCTCTAAGACAAATAGGAGTGGGGGTTATAAGGGAGGCCTGAAATTAAAAATAGCGATATTTCGTTTCCTATTGGTTTTTCGGCAAATATGAACATAACAAAAGTTGTTTATTTTGTTATTTAGAGTAACTTTTGTTATATACACTTTTTTCATATACCGATTTATAAACGAGATATACGCTAAAACCTACAGCGGAAGTGAACAATTTTATTTGGGACAAAAGACCCAACCGAAATAAATAAAACTCGGTATGTGTATTAGCACTAACGCTTTCATTATAACAAGCTACACCAACATTTCTAGGAACGGGCAGGAGTGGGGGTTGTAAGGAAGGCCTGAATTTAAAAATAGCGGTATTTCGATTTCTATTCGTTTTTCGTCAAATTTGAACATAACAAGAGTTGTTTATTTTGTTATTTAGAGTAACTTTTGTTATATACACTTTTTTCGTATACCGAATTATAAACGAGATATACGCTAAAACATATAGCGGAAGTGAACAATTTTATTTGGGACAAAAGACCCAACCGAACTAAATAAAACTCGGTATGTGTATTAGCACTAACGCTTTCATTATAACAAGCTACACCAACATTTCTAGGAACGGGCAGGAGTGGGGGTTGTAAGGGAGGCCTGAATTTAAAAATAGCGGTATTTCGATTTCTATTCGTTTTTCGTCAAATTTGAACATAACAAGAGTTGTTTATTTTGTTATTTAAAGTAACTTTTGTTATATACACTTTTTTCGTATACCAAATTATAAACGAGATATACAGTAAAACTAAAGTAATTTGCGTAGAAATATTGATATGCTCAACAATTCTGTCCAATATGAACTACCAGGTACCTCACCGGGAAAAATTAATTCAAATCTATGTTAATATTTTGTCCTTAATAGCTGAAATCTATGCATAATGCACAGGAGACGGGAAAGGTAACAATTTGGAGGACAGTGAAGTCTTACAAAAAAAAAACGACGGGTATAAACCCTAAACACTGGGACGGGGAAATGTCAAAATATTATGCAAAGTAAAGCCTTGCCAAAAAAATACCATCACCGATCAGCCTCAAATGAATTCCCAGGCGAAGCCGGGTATCTGAGCTAGTATATATATAAAATTGTAACCTCTGTCTGTACATTGATTTTTTTCGCGAAATTTCACGATAACTTTTCGTTTCACATGTCATAGACACCATATCTGCATTTTGTTTCTTTCGTGTATGTTTGTTTGTTTGTTTGTTACCTTTTCACGCATAAACGGCTGAACCGAATTTTATGAAACTTGGTATGTATATTACTACTAGTCCAACTTAGACTTTAGGCTATATTAATATTCTCTAAGACGAACAGGAGTGGGGGTTATAAGGGAGGCCTGAAATTAAAAATAGCGATATTTCGTTTCCTATTGCTTTTTCAGCAAATATGCACATAACAAAAGTTATTTATTTTGTAATTTAGAGTAACTTTTGTTATATGCACTTTTGCCGTATACGGAAGTATAAATGAGTTATACGCTAAAACCTATAGCGGGAGTCAACAATTTATTTGGCACAAAAGACTCAACCGAACTAAACCAAACTCGGTACGTGAGTTAGCACTAGCGCCTTTTTTATAATAAGGTTTACTTACATTTCTAGGGACGGGCAGGAGTGGGGGTTATAAGGGAGGTCTGAAATTAAAAATAGTGATATTTCGTTTCCTATTGAGGTTTTGGCAAATATGAACATAACAAAAGTTGTTTATTTTGTTATTTATAGTAAATTTTGTTATATACACTTTTGTAGTATACCTAAGCATAATTGAGTTATACGTTAAAAACTACTGCGGAAGTCAACAATTTTATTTGGCCCAAAAAACTCAACCGAACTAAACCAAACTTGGTATGTGAGTTAGCACTAGCGCCTTTTTTATAATAAGCTATACCAACATTTCTAGGGACGGGAGGAGTGGGGGTTATAAGGGAGGTCTGAAATTAAAAATATTGATATTTCGTTTTCTATTGAGGTTTTGGCAAATATGAACATAACAAAAGTTGTTTATTTTGTTATTTATAGTAAATTTTGTTATATACACTTTTGTAGTATACCTAAGCATAATTGAGTTATACGTTAAAAACTACTGCGGAAGTCAACAATTTTATTTGGCCCAAAAAACTCAACCGAACTAAACCAAACATGGTATGTGAGTTAGCACTAGCGCCTTTTTTATAATAAGCTATACCAACATTTCTAGGGACGGGCAGGAGTGGGGGTTATAAGGGAGGTCTGAAATTAAAAATATTGATATTTCGTTTTCTATTGGGGTTTCGGCAAATATGAACATAACAAAAGTTGTTAATTTTTTTATTTATAGTAAATTTTGTTATATACACTTTTGTAGTATACCTAAGCATAAATGAGTTATACGTTAAAAACTACTGCGGAAGTCAACAATTTTATTTAGCCCAAAAAACTCAACCGAACTAAACCAAACTCGGTATGTGTATTAGCAATAACGCCATCCTTATAATAAGCCATACTAACATTTCTAGAAACGGGCAGGAGTGGGGGTTATAAGGGAGGCCTGAATTTACAAATTTTATTATTAACGAACCACAGAAACGACGGGTATTAGCCCTAAACACTGGGACGGAAAAATGTCTAAATATTGTGCAAAGTAAAGCTTTGCCAAAAAAAATACCATCACCATCCAGCCTCAAATGAATTCCCGGGCGAAGCCGGGTATCTGAGCTAGTATTATATATGGGGCTCAGGTTGGCAGTTGGGGCGTTGGTCTTGATCTCGCGTGGTAGACCTAGAGTGACGGGTTCGATTCCCCGCCCTGGGCAATAGAAATTTATTTGGTGACGGACTCATTAAATAAATTCCGTAGTCCCACCCTGGCTATAAAAGGGTGGTAACCTGTAGATAACCCGTCTCAATTAGCCTAAGTAGCATAAAGTGGACGTAAATAATAAATAACAAACAATATATATATATATACACTTGTCTGTACCGCTTTAGTGGTTTTTGTCTTATCGTTTCCAAACTCTAAATATAAGCGTTGCACGACAAACTAAATATTGAAAACTTGAAACTCCCCTGTGAAGTCGGATCAAATAATTTTATAGATCCAATCATATTGTAAATTTAATTACCCATAACTATTGTTATCAACATATTTTCTCTATCTTGAATTTTAACCGAGATATTTGGATTTTTAGTTTTCATTCTTCGGTAATCTCCCACTCCTACTCATGTCATAATAACAGCAGGCTGTTACGTCATGGACGAATTTAAGCTTAACTACCAAATATTGTTTTCATTGAACTTATACCGTGTGAGGTACATGCACATATGACGATTCCATAATTTAAGATTTTACGTTCTGAAGAAAGTGTTTATTTGTTCATTACCATACTCCATATACTCGTATAACTGTTTCATTCAAGACTGAAGGTCATGTTAGTTAATGGTTGAAATCGGAAGCGGAATAGGGGGGGAGGGGGGTAGAGATGTGGTGAAAATTCGTAATATCTTTTACTATGAGTTGGATCGCAAAATGTTATTTAACAAGTTTTGTTAAGCAATTGATGTTTTACAATTGCTGTTCTGTACATTTTCTCTTAAGTCAGTTATTAAGCGAGGTATTATTACTTTCCAGTTCATTAGTGCGTCATACCTTCACGTGGGAAATCTGCTTTGTTGACGGACTTTTTATTGTTTTTTTCTCTCAATTTTCCATGTTTAAGTAGTATGTATGAAAATGATTTCATAGTTTACAAATGGAATTTTAGTGGAATAGTTAAATATTATTCATTAACGTCCCCTTTGTTCTACTCGGCTAATTGGGACGGGTTGCGTTCCTTTCTAGTCAGCTCATAGTGTTTCGAGTAGTACATACAAGCTAGTTTGACAAAATTATTTTTCGGCAGTTTTTCATCTGTTCCGACCAATTAAGTTATGTGATAATAAAAAAATGTTTAATTAATTGGAAATTGAATCAAACAGGATTTTCTAGAGAATAAGTAGACAAATTAAAAAAAAAAAAAATAATGAAAAGCATATCAATATTTAAATAAACGCAAAAATACAATTACTATAGAGGTAGACACAAAAACGTAATCGTACAAAGAAAAACGTAGCATAAAATACTGCAAATAGCTTTAATAATCCAAAATTATGAAATTCTTCTTCATTTTGGAGCAGGCTTGACGGAGTTCTACTTCAGGAGATATATTTAACTTTAAAATCTCGGAGCACAATTCTTTCTGGCCACTTCTATGAGGCTATTGATCAGTGGATCAGATGTTATGATCAAGTAAGTCCGTATTCCTAGCAATACGAGAACATTTTCTGGTTTTGTGCTTCCGGAACCTACGCCAAATTTGTTCCTACCTTCTTGAGCTTCTTCTGAAAGCTGACCAATTGGAGCTATTGCAGATTTGATTACATCTGTACTATGAATAAAAATTGAGATTGAGATGTATCTTAGCAGGTATTTAGTACCATGAGCACAGAGTAAGATAAAGTTCTCTGGATTCGAGACAGATGTTTTCAAATTCAACTGGATTTAGTTCTCTCAGTATTACATCAAATTATTTGATAAGCTGAACATGCAGTTCTGTGGTTTGTGCACTCAACTGGAAGAATTTTCAGATGTTAAGCATTCATTTATAATTCTAATTACTTTAGCAACCTTCTTTTTTCCTGCTTCTAGCGCTGTTACTACTGAATCATTGCCTCAGGAATACTGCGTGACAGAACAATGCCCCAATCATACTTTTAACAGATTTCCCTTAAGGAACTTAAGACTGTTTATATATATATATATATATATATATATATATATATATATATATATATTGGTCTTTTAACACTCTAGCGGTCCCAATTAGCAGATTTCCTTTGAGGGAAATCAGCTATTGAGGTCGTACTCGTGACACGATTTTCGAAAATTTTCCTGAAATGTCCATCGATCCTACCTAGGAGATGACGAAAATAAGGTCCATTCAAAATTATATATATATATATATATATATATATATATATATATATATATATATATATTTATTGTTTGTTATTTATTATTTACGTCCACTTTATGCTACTTAGGCTAATTGGGACGGGTTATCTACAGGTTACCACCCTTTTATAGCCAGGGTGGGATTTTAGGATGTTATTAAATGAATTTCGTCACTAGATAATTTCCTTTGCCCAGGCGAGAATCGAACTCGTTATAAAACATATATATATATATATATATATATATATATATATATATATATATATATATATTTGTCTGTTAACGCTCTAGCGGTCGCAATTTTAGTTTGATCGTTGCCAAACTCGATATTTAAACGTTTTATGTAAAACTAAAGATCAAGTTCGTTAATAACTAAAATCCGACCATTAGGAGAAGGGGTCGAGGGAGATCAAACAATTGTATAAAATTAGTCTTATTACAAATATAATGCTCTATAAATGTTGTTAAGTAAGTTTTTTCAATATATTGGTTATTAGCCTAGATATTTGTATTTTTTAGTATTCGGCGTTAAGTAGACCCCCACTCCTATTTGTGTCATATTAACAATAAGCTGTTGTAATATGAAGCACTTTATTTGAAGCATTACTACCAAATATTGTTCTCATTGAACTTTTCGTTTTGAGATAAGTGCAAATACATGACGCGCATGGGAATTTTGCTTAGTTAACGCAGCCCCTGTGGACTTTTTATTATTAACTTTTATATTTGTTTTTCTAATGATTAGCTATAAGTATGTTTAATAATAAGAAACAATTGTATATTGTCACTAAAACAATCATAGAAATGGCTCCAAAGCATTTGTTCAATCCATTTACTTGCTATCTAAAGGAGGGGGAGAGGGGTAAACAAATAAATTGACCAAAAAACCTCTGACACATCCAGAATCATAATCTGCAAGCTGAGTTGAAAACTCTTTACAAAATGCGGTCCTCTCATTTTGCATACTCAACTCCCTCTGGTTGCACTACATGTAAACAGAACTGGGATGAACGTGTTAATGGGAAGAATAACTCACAATTAGTTCACAGAACTCAGGGTGCCAGAAATATGAACCTTGCCGAAGCGGCAGGAACTGAAGAGTTTTCTTCTTCCTAGCATCAACCGCCGCTCGATTTTCTAGTTGAGGGTGGTGAGTGCGCGTTTGTAAGTGTATATACATTTCGGTGCATCGTTGGACATATGAAAATGTTTATCGAAAATCACGTCATGAGATGAACCTCAACAGCTGAGTTCCACCGACAAAATCTTCGAAAAGGCTGAATCAGCAAAATCACTATAATTATAATTTAAGTGCACTGGCCTTTCACTTCAAGACGGTTTCCTTCAAAAGATAACGAGAGCCTGTTCGTAAACAGCTGATAAGACAAGTGGTCCGGTTGTACTAGGCTTTGGAGAGACAGAGAGATAAAATTGTTCAGCTGATTTAGGTATTAAAATAGGTAGGGATAAGAGCCCCGCCTACCCGTGGACCGCTAGGCTTTCCCCTACCATCGCTGTAGGGACTCAAGGCTTGTTTAGTTGCCGGCAGACTCACTCTGGATACAGTGCTTCTTTACAGTTCTCTTAAAGAATTTTAGTTCGTACAACCTGACACATTCTGACATCCTCTAATTGTTAAGGTAAGGTAATGAACAATTCATGATTACATGTACTTACTTTTATTATTTTTCTTGAAGCGAGGTTGAGGTACTCATGTAATACGGTTCTGTTGCATTTTCAAGGGTTTACTCTTATAATGATGCTAGTATTTTTATATCAGATCAAAGAAAGTTCTCAACAGAATGGGTCTCATCTTTTTCAACAGCAATTCTTGAAAAAATTACTAAATAGGATAATTTTCCTATTGTGTTTTCACTCACTGAATTGAGCACCTTGAATTCAAAACTGGACAATTGGAAAATAAAACCTCACAAGTTGAATTGCAGTCATTTCGATAGGATGGTCTTTTACTCAGAACTTGTGGACGACTTGTTATTATTAGCAGAGTGCAGTGAACAAGACTAACCAGTCCAGACGTCAAACTACCTAACTTGGGAGCTTTACTTCTCTAATAAACCTTTCACCACTGTCAACCCCACATTTTTGGCCTTAATTTAAAGCAGGTGCTGCGTCAACTAAGCAGATTTCCCATAAGTTGGAATGACTCTTAACTGATCTCACCTCACCATATATTATCTATTTCCAAAAAAAAAAGAAAAACAAATCCAAAGAGCAGAAGTTGGCGGTTAATAAAATCATAATTAATGACTTCATCACACTATTAACATGTATCTCACATAAAGGTCCGTTGAAAACAATGTTTGATATTTATGCTATAGCAATAAGACGTTTCATGATATATTATCTCCATATTAATGTGTGATGACTAAACGTGGGTGTTTACTGAAGGCTGAAAACTAAGAATATCTCGTTTACTATTAAAGATAGAGAATACATATATGTAACAACATGTGTAGGAAATTATATTTTCAAAAAGATTGATTGACGTATAATAACGGAGATATTATGAATTTTCGAAATTCCCCCTGTAAACCCCTCTCCGTCAGTCCAATTTAGCTGACTTGATCTTTAATTTTACATAAAACGTTTAAATATTGAGTTTGGTACTAATAAAAAAAACCTTCCGACTGCTATGACGGTAACTGACACACACAAACACATTCACACACACACACACACACACACACACACACACATATATATATATATATATTATATGTATATTTTAAATTGCTTTAGGGACCACTATTATTATTTGATTTTGAACTGACGGAGCATTTTAATAATTTACTTTTGTGTTGCGTGTTCAATTTAAGGATAATTTCGTTTGCTATTATTTCGAGTACATCGAGAATGTCATATCATCAGTATTCATGTTATTCCATTTATTTATTACATATAGAGTTCAACACTTTTTCACCAGTACCTCAATAATTTGACGAATTATTTTAATTTCTGCAAGGCGTAAACCTCTCTCTCGTACATGACTTATTTTCTCATTAAGTAGACGTATTACTAGATATCTAATTTCCAGTTTAAATAAAAATCTGTTTCTATGAGAACTTTCAAGCAATAAACTACGATCAAAACGGACACGAGACGTAATAAATAAAGCAGTGTACGGGACCGCCTTAAGAATGTGAGGTAGTTAAAATATAGTGTAACACAAACTTTTTGCTGGCTCCATAAAGTATAAATATTGTAAGGTATTTGTAGATAACCGAACTCTTTTAGGCATTGAAAAAAAAATATGTTGGTTTATCTAAAATGGATATCGTAATCGTTTCAGTAGGAAATCTACCAACCCACCGTAAATATAACTATTTATTTAAAGATATAATTCAACAAATAGTTGTAAATATTAAAAGATGTTTATCAATTCCTACACACAATGATTACAACACTTTCTAAATATATTAGCCTCATTAAAAAATAGCCTTTCTATGTTTCAGTCTGCAAATTATGTCAAAAACGTATGTATGCATGTATATATATAAAATATGGCAATTAACACTATAATGCCGTAACTTTTAGCAATAACACTGAAGGAATTATGCATGCTTTACTTTTTCAGTTTTCAATATACTCTCGCTACTATCCAGACGATTATTTAAACTCTGTAATCTATTACATTCGTGCAGGGAAATCAGCTAAAAAAGCAAAACTCGTGGAACTAAAAAGATTTGAGGTATAAAAACCGAATCTAAAAGCAGGGAATTCATTTAGTTGAGAACTTTGACTCCACTATTACATAATCAGAGCTATTAAGACACGGCATTAGCAAATATTTTTCATGATACGACGCCAAATAGAATGACACTTCATATAATCAGTTCTCAGAACTGAGCCCATCAGACTATTGACAGCATTAATCATACGCTACAGTTAGAGTAGTCTGATAGCACATTATATATATATATATATATATATATATATATATATATATATATATATGTTTTCTGTATCGAATCCTTATGCAAAATAAAAGTCCGTCAGGCAGGGGCTGCGTAAACTAAGCAGATTTTAAGTTTAATCTATATATATATAAAATTGTAACCTCTGTCTGTACATTGATTTTTTTCACGAAATTTCACGATAACTTTTCGTTTCACATGTCATAGACACCATAACTGCATTTTGTTTCTTTGGTGTCTGTTTGTTTGTTTGTTTGTTTATTTGTTTGTTTGTTTGTTTGTTACCTTTTCACGCATAAACGGCTGAACCGAATTTTATGAAACTTGGTATGTATATTACTACTAACCCAACTTAGACTTTAGACTATATTAATATCCTCTGAGACGAACAGGAGTGGGGGTTATAAGGGAAGCCAGAAATTAAAAATAGCGATATTTCGATTCCTATTGGTTTTTCGGTAAATATGCACATAACAAAAGTTGTTTATTTTGTTATTTAGAGTAACCTTTGTTATATACACTTTCGTCGTATACCGAGTTATAAACGAGATATACGCTAAAACCTATAGAGGAAGTGAACTATTTTATATGGCACAAAAGAATCAACCAAACTAAATAAAACTCGGTATGTGTATTAGCACTAACGCTTTCATTATAACAAGCCATGCCAACATTTCTAGGGACGGGCAGGAGGGGGGGTTATAAGGGAAGCCAGAAATTAAAAATAGCGATATTTCGTTTCTTATTGGTTTTTCGGCATATATGAACATAACAAAAGTTGTTTATTGTGTAATTTAGAGTAACTTTGGTTATATTCACTTTTGCCGTATACGGAAGTATAAATGAGTTATACTCTAAAAACTATAGAGGGAGTCCACAATTTTATTTGGCACAAAAGACTCAACCGAACTAAACCAAACTCGGTATTTGAATTAGTACTAACGCCTTCCTTATAATAAGCCATACTAACATTTCTAGGGACGGGCAGGAGTGGGGATTATATGGCAGGCCTGAAATTAAAAATAGTGATATTTCGTTTCCTATTGCTTTTTCAACAAATATGCACATAACAAAAGTTATTCGTTTTGTTATTTAAAATAACTTTTGTTACATGCACTTTTGCCGTATACGGAAGTATAAATGAGTTATACGCTAAATCCTATAGCGAGGGTCCACAATTTTATATGGCACAAAAGACTCAACCGAACTAAACAAAACTCGATATTTGAATTAGCACTAACGCCTTCCTTATAATAAGCCATACTAACATTTCTAGGGACGGGCAGGAGTGGGGGTTATAAGGGAGGCCTGAAATTAAAATAGTGATTTCCTATTGGGGTTTCGGCAAATATGCAAATAACAAAAGTTGTTTAATTTGTTATTTAGAGAAATTTTCTCAACACTTCTTTTCAATATGAACTACCAGGTACCTCAAATGAAAAAATTTATTCAAATGTATGTCAATATTTTCTCATTAATAATTCAAATCTATGCATAATGCACAGGAAACGGGAAATATGACAATATGCAGAACAGTGAAGTCTTGCATAAAAAAATAATTTTATTATTAACAAATCCACATAAACGACGGGTGTTAACCCTAAACACTGGGACGGGTAAATATTATTGTGCAAAGTAAAGCCTTGCCAAAAATATACCACCAACATTCAGCCCCAAATGAATTCCCGAGCGAAGCCGGGTATCTCAGCTAGTCTATATATATATATAAAATTGTAACCTCTGTCTGTACATTGATTTTTTTCGCGAAATTTCACGATAACTTTTCGTTTCACATGTCATAGACACCATAACTGCATTTTGTTTCTTTCGTGTATGTTTGTTTGTTTGTTTGTTTGTTTGTTTGTTTGTTTGTTACCTTTTCACGCATAAACGGCTGAACCGAATTTTATGAAACTTGGTATGTATATTACTACTAGCCCAACTTAGACTTTAGGCTATATTAATATTCTCTAAGACAAAGAGGAGTGGGGGTTATAAGGGAAGTCTGAAATTAAAAATAGCGATATTTCGTTTCCTATTGCTTTTTCAGCAAATATGTCCGTAACAAAAGTTGTTTCTTTTGTAATGTAGAGTAACTTTTGTTATATGCAATTTTGCCGTATACGGAAGTATAAATGAGTTATACACTAAAAACTATAGCGGGAGTCCACAATTTTATTTGGCACAAAAGACTCAACCGAACTAAACCAAACTCGGTATGTGAATTAGCACTAACGCCTTCCTTATAATAAGCCATACTAACATTTCTAGGGACGGGCAGGAGTGGGGGTTATAAGGAAGGCCTGAATTTAAAAATAGCGGTATTTCGTTTCTTATTGCATTTTCGGCAAATATGAACATAACAAAAATTGTTTATTTTGTTATTTAGAGTAACTTTTGTCATATTCATTTTTGTCTTTTAACGAAGTATAAACGAGATATACACTATAAACTAAAGCGGGAGTCAACGATTTCATTGAGCGCTAACGAGTAAACCGAACTTACAAAAACTCGGTATGTCAATTAGCTATAATTCTTCCATGATTATAAGCTATATTAAAATTTTTAGGTTAGAACGGGAGTGGGGGTTATAAGGGAGGCCTGAAATAAAAATTCGCGATATTTCATTGTCTATTTGTCTACGGGAAATATGACAATTTGGAGGACAGTGAAGACTTACATAAAAAATTAATTTTATTATTAACAAATGCCAACAACGGGAATTAACCCTAAACACTGGGACGGGTAAATGTCAAAATATTGTGCAAATTAAAGCCTTGCCAAAAAAAATACCATCACCATTCAGCCTCAAATCAATTCCCGGGCGAAGCCGGGTATCTAAGCTAGTATTAGATAAACCTACATACTGCTAACACCACCACCGTGAATATTAAGTGAATAAATACAAAAGGTAATAAGAAATCTTTCCCCTCCCGCCGGGAAGCGTCTCAAATGAAAACAAACAGGTATGCCAACAGCACACCGGGGAAAAAAAAACAATCACTGAAACATACCAGAATATAACATATATTAGCAGATTTCCCTTAAGGGAAATCAGCTATTGAGGTCGTACTCATGACGCGAGTTTCGAAAAATTTCTTCAAATGTCCATCGATCCTGCCCATTAGATGACGAAAATGAGGTCCGTTCAAAATTATATATATATATATATATATATATATATATATATATATATATATATAGATATATATTTGTGTGTTAACGCTCTAGCGGTCGCAATTTTCGTTTGCTCGTTACCAAACTCGATATTTAAACGTTTTATGCAAAAATAAAGATCAAGTTCGTTAATGGCCCAGTGGGAGGGGGGGGGGGGTTCAGAGGGGAGGATTTTCGAAAATTCGAAATATCTTCGTTACTATACGGATCGAAAAATTATTTAGGATCAATCTTATTGCAAATTAAATTTACTATAAATAATGTTATGCGCATTTATTCTGTATCTTGAATATTAACCGAGATATTTGCATTTTTCTGTTTTCAGCTTCTGAGATGAGATCGGTTAACTTCGGGTCTAGTCGTGAGTTTCCGTCAAGATCTAGTTCGGGCCGTTCCCGTAACTGTTTGACTCTCTATTCTGAAATTTCTCTACTGTAAAACTTCACGTGGGAAATCTGCTTAGTTTACGCAGCCCCTGCGTGACGGACTTTTTTTATTTTGAACCCGTATTCTAAACACCATACTCTTCAGGATTTCTTTTCCTATTGGTTTTTCGGCAAATATGAATATAACAAAAGTTATTTATTTTGTTATTTAGAGTAACTTTTGTATATACATTTTTTTCGTATACCGATTTATAAACGAGATATACGCTAAAACCTATAGCGGAAGTGAACAATTTAATTTGACACAAAAGACTCAACCAAACTAAATAAAACTCGGTATGTGTATTAGCACTAATGCCATCATTATAATAAGGCGTACCAACATTTCTAGGGACGGGCAGGAGTGGGGGTTGTAAGGGAGGCCTCAATTTAAAAATTGCGGTATTTCGTTTTCTATTTGTTTTTCTACTAAAATACACATAACACAAGTTGTTTATTTTGTTATTTAGAGTAACTTTTGTTATATAAAATTTGTTCGTATACCGATTTATAAATGAGATATACGCTAAAACCTATAGCGGAAGTGAACAGTTTAATTTGACACAAAAGACTCAACCAAACTAAATAAAACTCGGTATGTGTATTATCATTAACGCTTTCATTATAATAAGCCATACCAACATTTCTAGGGATGGGCAGGAGTGGGGGTTGTAAGGGAGGCCTGAATTTAAAATAGCGATATTTCGTTTTCTACTGGTTTATCGGCAAATATGAACATAACAAAAGTTGTTTATTTTGTTATTTAGAGTAACTTTTGTGATATTCATTTTTGTCTTTTAACAGTTTTTAAACGGGATATACACTATAAACTAATGCGGGAGTAACTATTTTATTGTTCGCTAACGATTGAACCGAACTTAACAAAACTCGGTATGTCGATTAGCATTAATTTTTCCATGATTATAAGCTATATTAAAATGTTTAGGTTAGAACGGGAGTGGGGGTTATAAGGGATGCCTGAAATAAAAATTCACGATATTTCATTGCCTATTTGTTTTTCGACAAACATGCACATAACAAAAGTTGTTTACTTTGATATTTAGATTAACTTTTATTTTATACACATCTCCAGGAACAATGTGTAGAGCAAGTAATTTGCGTAGAAGTATTGATATGCTCAACAATTCATTCCAATTTAAACTATGAGGTACCTCACCTGGAAAAAGTAATGTATACCTATGTTAATATTTTGTCCTTAATAACTGAAATCTATGTATAATGCACAGGAGACAGGAAATATGACAATTTGGAGGATAGTGAAGACTTACATAAGAAATTAATTTTATTATTAACAAATGCCAACAACGGGTATTAACCCTAAACACTGGGACGGGTAAATGTCAAAATATTGTGCAAAGTAAAGCCTTGCCAAAAAAATACCATCACCATTCAGCCTCAAATCAATTCCCGGGCGAAGCCGGGTATCTGAGCTAGTATATATATATATATATATATATATATATATATATATATATATATATATATATATATTTATGCATGTGGGAGTGTGGGAGTCCGTGCGGACGTAAGAAAGAAGGTGACCTTGTTTATTTTTCACATCCTTCTATTGAAGATTCCGACATCAGAGTGAGGAAAAGCTTCCTTCTAATTGGGAAAAAAACATCATCAGATTTGTTAATTCGTAATAATACATATGGCGTAACTATTTACAGCCAATTAGTTTTAAATATATTCAATATGCACATATTATCCATATGCATTTGATGCTTTTGCAATTGCAATCTATAAACTCGCTAATTATAATTCATAAAGAAAAGATACCCGTAGTACAGAAACATATTTAAAACTCTAAATATATTTAATTTCTAGTCATAATTATTTGTAAAATGCTATAAAGTTAATTAAGAGGTTTAGATTTTGTATTTTCAGCATCAAGCATCACTACTACTCGATTAAATTAATCGAAAAATACTTTTAAATATACTTAGTAAGTTATTAAGTATATAAATTTTATTAAATGCAATGGAACCCCTGAATAAAATATTAAAGCAAATGTAAAGAATATAGATCATAATGAAGATAAAACTGATTTGGCTGATCATTCAGTTTTTATGAGGCATACATTTAATTTTCAGATTGTAAAAATAAATGATAAATAAAGAAATGAGATTAAAAAAAACTAAAAGATAAAAAGTCCGTCACCCAGGGGCTGTGTAAACTAAGCAGATTTCCCACGTGAAGTTAAACGATAGAGATATCTTCATACGAGAGCCGAACTTTTACGGCAAAGGGCCGAACTAGCTTTTGGCGGGAAACTTTCATTCGTTATCGGCCCAAATTTAATAAAAATGCAAATATCTCGGTTAATATTCAAGATAGAGAATACATGTATAGAACAATATGTATAGTAAATATAATTTAGAATAAGATTGGGTCTATACAATTATTTGATACGACGGATGGTAACTGAGATATTTCGAATTTTCAAAAATCCCCCCTCTAAACACCCCCTCCCTCTGGTCCGATTTCAGCCATTAACGAACTTGATCTGTCTTTTTGCATAAAACGTTTAAATATCGAGTTTGGTAACGATCAAAGAAAAATTGCGACCGCTAGAGCGTTAACAGACAAATATATATACATATATATATATATATAATTTTGAACGGACCTCATTTTCGTCATCTCCTGGGTAGGATCGATGGACATTTGAAGGAATTTTTCGAAAATTGCGTCATGAGTACGACCTCAATAGCTGATTTCCCTCAAGGGAAATCTGCTAAAAAGTTATTCTAAATTGCGAAGGGAAAACGTAAATAAATAATATCTTTGTGTTTCTTGACGACATTTTCCATAATATTGTGTCTTCAAAGTAAACAATCGATTTTAAAGTATGATGAGCACTTAGTAATCGTAAGTTCATTGAATTTATTATTTATGTTCCTGTCGTTAACTTGGTACGCATACATTTACTTTCAATGATATGCTGAATTTGTATTTTATGATATTTGTTTTATCTTTGGGATTTTATAAATTGATTGGTAATTTAAAACATAGAAATGAGAATGGTCCGACTGGAGGTAGTATTATTCCAAGAAAAGTCCGTCACGCAGGGGCTGCGTAAACTAAGCAGATTTCCCACGTGAAGCTCACGGCGAAAAGTCCGAACATAGCCACTGCTGACGAGCACATACAGAATACAAATGCAAATATCTCAGTTAATATTCAAGATACAGAATAAATGTGTAGAACAATATTTATAGTAAATTTAATTTACAATATGGTTGATTCTGTGATATTTTTCGATCCGACGTATAGTAACGGAGATTTTTCGAATTAGTATAGAGATTTCGAATTTTCGAAAATCCTCCCCTCTAAACCCCCCCTCCCACTGGTCCGATTTCAGCCATTAACGAACTTGATCTTTCTTTTTACATAAAACGACTAAATATCGAGTTTGGTAACGATTAAACAATAATTGCAACCGCTAGAGCGGTAACAGACAAATATATATATATATATATATATATATATATATATATATATATATATAGATAGATAGATAGATAGATAGATAGATAGATAGATAGATAGATAGATATATACAGTTTTGAACGGACCTCATTTTCGTCATCTCCTGGGTAGGATCGATGGACATTTGAAGAAAAATTTCGAAAATCGCGTCATGAGTACAACCTCAATAGCTGATTTCCCTTAAGGGAAATCTGCTAAAATGTTGGACAGTGAGTCTTCGTTATTAATTATTCACATTTGAAGTAGAGGTATTTTATAAACATTTTGAATTCTATTGGTGGTTAGATCTCTCCATTTTCTTTCTTTCTTTTTTTCTTTAGTAATAAACACAACCCAAGTGACAGTGATTGCCTAAACAGGAATATACACAGTGTCACTGACACCTCCTAAGAGACGCGGTAGGTCCGTTGCCCAGTTCCCACTTGTTGGATTGAATTTCTTGGCGTTGTCCATCTAGAGATGTTTCGAGGTAGATTTTATTTAGTATCATAGTTCTTCCGTTTCCTTACGTACTTGGGCGCTTTTCAAGTTAGAAAGTTTCTTTGACTACTTCAAATATTCTTTGTGCTAACGTATTTATTGGGATCTCTAAAGTTATTTTTCCTTGGAGCTTTTATATCACTAAACGTCTCACACATGGCATATATTTCAAGTCGTGTCGACAAAAGGTTTTTAATAAAGTAAAAAAGGGGAATAGAACGTGGAAATGATGGGATCAGAGTGACATTCCTGCTACTGGGAAATCTCCTTGGATGAGTCAGCCTCAGCAAGAGGGATGTTTATCTGCAGATTTCCCTTAAGGGAAATCAGATATTGAGGTCGTACGCATGACACGCAGCCATCAGCCTCAGGACAGCTTAATAGTCCCAGCCAGAATATTACGAGCTTGTAGTCGCCGTGGTGCAAGCTATTGCTTACGATCTTCAAAGGCACTGAAGATATTGCTCTGTAAGTGCACTTTGCTTAAATAAAACACATTGCAGAGAAAAACCAGTCTACTGTGCACATCCAAATTGATTTGTTCTTCAACCACCCAGCTTCCCTGGACGAATGGATATTTAAAAGTTTCATGTAAAAATGAAGATAAATAAAGAGTTAGCGACTGAAATTCGAGCGGGGGATTTAGAAAATTTTAAATATCTCCGTTACTAGACGTCAGATCGAAAATGTGTATAGAATAAATCTTTTTGAAAATTATATGGTCTATAAATGTTGCTACATACAGTTTCTCTCTATCTTGATTATTAATGATCAATATGTGCATTTTTAAGTTTTCGGCCTCCTGTAAACCCCAACTACTCATTTCATATAACAATTAGCTGTTATATCATGAAGCACTTTATTTGAAACGTAAATGCCAAATATTGTTCTCATTGAACTTTTACTTTTTAACATAAATGGAAATTCGTGGGAAATCTGCTTAGTTAACGAACTTTTTATTAGGCAGTGTTGGCTGATACTATTGTCTACTTGCAATATATCGTTAGCGGCTGATATTACTAGATGAGCTTAGAGTACACTTGGAAAGCGCTTTCGATGGGAACCTACCGCAAGTTTCAGGTATCTAACCTCTGATTTTGACCAAAGAACCATATTGTTACTTTTATTACAAAAAGTCCGTCACGCAGGGGCTGCGTAAACTAAGCAGATTTCCCTCGTGAAGTTTAGTAATAGATAAATATACATACTGCTAACACAACACCGTGAATAAATACAAACGGAAATAAGAAATGTTTCATCCAATTTCAATAGCCTGCCGACAGGAAGCGTTAGGTTAGAAATGTAAACAAACGGGTCCCGCCTCACACCGGAAAGAAAAACAATTACTGAAATATATCAGAATATAACACATTAATTTTATTGAGAACTATTTACTATATCTAGTACTGTAATTAATAATGAGTCAGAATAATTGTTATCTCAATCAATAAAATTTTAGTAGTCCAAAACTTTAAGATGGGGGGGGGGGGAGTCACCAGTGCATATTTGCATGTATCTCGTATAATAAAGGTCTCTTGAATACAATTTTTGGCATTTAAACTTCCAATAATGTGATTTGTTATGTATCAGAGTATTGTTTACGTAACATGAGTAGAAGTGGCGGTTTGGTGAAAACTGAAAAATGCAAATATCTCGGTTAATATTCAAGATAGAGAATAAATGTATATAACAATATTTATAGTAAATTTAATTTGTAATAAGATTGATTCTGTATAATTTTTCGATCCGACGTATAGTAACGGAGATATTTCGAATTTTCGAAAATCCTCCCCTCTAAACCCCCCCTCCCACTGGTCCGATTTCAGCCGTTAACGAACGTGATCTTTCTTTTTACATAAAACGCTTAAATATGAAGTTTGGTAAGGATTAAACAAAAATTGCGACCGCTAGAGCGGTAACAGACAAATATATAGATATATATATATATATATATATATATATATATATATATATATATATATATAGATATAGATATATATATACAGTTTTGAACGGACCTCATTTTCGTCATCTACTAGGTAGGATCGATGGACATTTGAAGAAAAATGTCGAAAATTCCGTCATGAGTACAACCTCAATAGCTGATTTCCCTTAAGGGAAATCTGCTAAAATCAGTGATAAATGTTGATTATTACAGTTCTTTTGGATTGCAAAATTAAGCACACATGTTTTAGCAGATTTCCCTTAAGGGAAATCAGCTATTGAGGTTGTACTCATGACGGAATTTTCGAAATTTTTCTTCAAATGTCCATCAATCCTACCTAGTAAATGACGAAAATGAGGTCCGTTCAAAACTGTATATATATATGTCTGTTACCGCTCTAGCGGTCGCAATTTTTGTTTGATCATTACGAAACTCGATATTTAGTCGTTTTATGTAAAAAGAAAGATCAAGTTCGTTAACGGCTGAAATCGGACTAGTGGGAGGGGGGGTTTAGAGGGGAGGATTTTCGAAAATTCGAAATATCTCCGTTACTGTACGTCGGATCGAAAAATAGTACAAAATCAATCTTATTGCAAATTAAATTTACTATAAATATTGTTCTATACATGTATTCTCTATCTTGAATATTAACCGAGATATTTGCATTTTTATTAAAACTAGGCGGCTAATTGGGCTTCCCCACCAAAAGCTAGTTTGGTCGTTTCCTTAACTCTCGGCTCTCGTGAAATTTCTCTATTGTAAAACTTCACGTGGGCAATCTGCTTAGTTTACGCAGCCCCTGCGTGACGGGCTTTTAGAGTTTTTAATAGCTTCACAATTTATTTAACAATGCACTACATTTTGTTTAATTATTCTTCAGTTCTACTTACAGTACGTACTGATAGCTTCACAGTTCTTGTTATTGCAAAGTCCAATAACTCACTCGCAATCACTGAAGTTCACTAAAACACAACACTGCGCTGATCTTCTCAAAGATAACGGTACTGCACTGTCCCTTTACATAAAAACGGCACAAAAAACACTTTACCGCAATGCAACTAAAACTCATTGTTAACTAAAGCTGCACTGAACGCACTATTGATCACTTGAAGAGAGCTGAGAACAAACTCTCGGGACGAGCTGAGCCCCTTTTATGGCCGGGCGGTAGACATCAAAAGGGAATTGTCTCGACACTTCTAGATCCCGCACGGGTATTGCCGAGGACTGGCTAGACCATCGGCCGGCTCTATTGATCTGCTTCCTACTTCTAAATATGTGATTAACTCTGTTTAATTTGTCATGTACGTAGTTTTCGCGAAAATATATATAGGCGTAACTAATCCACTTAGTATCAGTAATAGCTGTCAGCATCTACCATTTGTCAGAAAAATCTGATAAGGACTCAGCAAGTACCTGATACCCCTATTAAATCAAATGAACAAAATGCTTTGCTGCACTTTATTCAAAATTATTTTATTTGAAAGCGTCAGCCAATATCTTGCTTTCAATGTATTGCATCAAAAAATATCATGGGGCATAACGAACAGATCTTTATACGGTTGACAAAAAATGCTTCTATTGTATATGGAGAAATTTGCCACTTTTCTTTACGCATTTCCTATATCCTCCACCCTTCCCTTAGTCGATTACAAAGTGCTCCACAGTCAATTATGAAATTGCAACAATCTTAAAATAACTCGCTATTGAGTTATGCGAGTCACGCAGAGACGTCTCGCCAAAATATATTTAGGGAGGGTAACAATGAAATATTCCGGTGAAATCTGAAACGATACACTATTATAATATATTCTTTACTTCCTACAAGGAAATTGAAGAGTCTATCTATTCTGAGAACATATTTATTTCTATACTCGAATACGACACCCTTTCCGGAAACGACTGTCAACAAATATGTTGCTCTTACCAAGTAACAGGTTGAAGCTGAAACATTACTAAGGGATCATGGATTTCATGAACCAATAAGATTCTTAATTGTTTAAAAAGTCCGTCGCGCAGGGGCTGCGTAAACTAAGCAGTTTTACCACATGTATAACATACTTTTGATCTCGTCTCACCATCATTTTCTATTTCTATGTAAAAAGCCAAGTAGTAGAAAGGGGGAGGGGGCTACTCAAGGCAAAAAACAAAGAAAGTACGAAAACTTTGCTTAATTTCCAGTTACGAAAAAATGTATACAACAACAATTGTAGACCATTAATAGTTTAACAAGATTGGTTCTATAATATTTTACGATAGACTCATTATAACGGAGATTGAATTTTCGAATTCCCTCCCCTTTTAAACTCCTAGACAGATTTCAACCATTAACTAATATCAAATTAAGAGTTGCAAGAAAGGGGTAAATATCGAGTATGTTATAAATCAAATAACAATTTTCGAGACACGAACCAATAATCATAACTGATGGTGTCACAACAAAACGAATTTGCATGTCTCTCCAACAACGAATAAAGGTCTCTTGTAAGCCATATTTGTTATTTAAGCTATCAATAAAATTGTTCATGACATAACAGGTTCTGTTAATATGATATGAATAGGAGTGAGAATTCAGTGACGGCGAAAAACTAAAAAATCCTAATATCATTGAGAAAATATGTATATAACAACACTTATACGTAATTTAATTTCCAATAAGATTGGTTATATACAATTTTTAGATTTGACTTATATAATAACGGAGATATTTCACACTTTTTAATTCCCTCTCCCCCTAGCCCGATTTCATTCCTTAACGAGCTTGATCTTGTTTTAAATGAAACGCTTATATCGAGTTTGGTAACGATACGACAAAAATGGCAACCACTAGAGCGGTAACAGACAAATATGTGTGTGTGTTTATAATTTTGAACGGACCTCGTTTTCGTCATCTCCTAAATAGGACCGGTGGACATATGAGCAATTCTTTTCGAAAATGACGTCATGAGTACAACCTCAATAACGTCATTTTCCTAACCACCCCATAACGTAAAAACGGGTTTGCTATCCTGTATAGAATGGTAATCCGTAGATAATCCGAACCGATTACCATTTGTTGCATAAATTTAAATTGGACTTTGGAATAATATTCCTGTCTGTACCCCATTAAATAAAACAAACAAAATGTTTTGATACACTTCATTTAAAATTATTTCTTTTGATAGTATTTTACGATATCTTCGTCCAATAAAAATGACCGAAAACATTAATTTTCATTATAAACTGAGTAAAATAGTCATTTTTCATTGAATCTAAATGAGTTAATGAAAAGTATTTGAGTTTTTTTAGAATATTTCCATCTTTTCATGATGAACAAAACTATTCCTATTCAATTTTGTAGTATCTGAAACCCCAAATTTTTGGCATAAAATACATACAAGGGAGTAAAAATAAAAATCCGACATTTTTAAAAGAGTTCTCATTCCACCGAAAAACCTCAAAGTTTCAACAAATCTGATGGGTCGGATGTTTCCAATTAGTTACATTGACTAAGCCGGTTGAGTTTTATTGAGAAAAAATGTAAGAATAAGATAAAATAAAGTGCTGATATTGATATGAAGCGTCACTTATAATATCATTGAACTTTGATTGACTCGGTAGTTTTTTTACATATCTGATAAGGAAGACGAAAGACACTCTTCCTAATGGATTTAATTAAAAGAAAGGAAACATATTGGCATTATTTATCTCATATGTCTGGCTAATATTTGATATTTTCATTATAAAGTGAGTAACGGAGTCATTTTTCATTAAACCTAAATGGGGTAAAAGTATTAGGGGTTTCTGTTAGCATATTTCCGTTTTTTTATGGGGTGTGGATAATAAAAATAGATATATGACTCACAATTATGAACGAAATATGTGGTAAGCCATTTTCAATAAATAACTCTACAGGAATCCTTTTTTTATATCGTAATAAAACTATATATAAACATTTCTTTAAATAATTTTATTTTTATTTTTGGGGAGTCAACATAAATCAGTATAAGAAATGACCATATATACAGCTCTTCACCAAATACACTCCCATCTACATGAACTAAGACATGAGTCAAATATATAGGGCTTTTATAAGCCATTTTAATAAGTTTGACATACAGCTGATCATGCTTCTCATAAAGTAATTTAGGACTCAAATATAAGAGTTATTTGAATATGGCCGAAAAGGCCGAAACGTCGTAATAAACTAAATAAAATATTAAATTGTGGTGAAGAGCTGTATACTTGGTTATTTCTTATATGAATGTGTATATAAACATTTTATGTATGGAGCTTCGTTAATGTCCGAAATAAAAACAGGAGTAGGGAGTATTTAAAAAGAGTAGGGATGTTGGAAAATGAAAAATCGTAACATCGCCGTTATTATGAGACGCATCATAAAAACGTTATATTCCCATTCTTATTGCCCATAATTTTTGTTCTACATATTTTTTGTATCTCAAATATTATCGGGTTTATACGTATTTTTATAGTTTTCAGCTCTTAGTAAACTCCCATTCACCCTTGTCTATTTATAATACTATAATACTGTATCATGAAAGGTCTTACTTAAAGTATAAATAGTAAAATTATAATTATCTACATTATTATACGCCAGATGGAATGATATTTGGTTGCTATAAATTAAAGTTCACTTATAATCGAGCTAATTGAGGAAGGGTTATCTACAGGTTACCAACCTTATCTAGACAGGCGGAACTGAGGATTTTATTTAATGTTGTAATAATTAAATCCCTATTGCTCAGGTGAGAATCGATCCCACGACTTTAGACATTTACCTTGTGTGTTTAAGACCAGCACCTTAACACAACCTGACTTACCTGAGCCCACAGAGAGGCCTATCTGAAGTATTGGATGTTAGTCTAAGGGATTTTAATTAATGAGTTCGTTTCTTAATAAATTTCTATTCCTCAAGCGGGAATCGAACTCGCCACTCTAGTTCTATCATGTGAGATTAATACCAGCGCTATAAATCAGGTGGCTAACCTGAGCCAGCCTCCAATTTTTTATTTCACAAATATTTATCATTTTATTATTTCTCTGGAAATTAATAGATGGTTTAAAGAATTATTTTGCACATATTTCCGAATATTATTTCAACTGATTAATTCATAGATGGAAGTACACAACCATCTCCGCAATATCGAAAGTACAATTAAGGAGTGACCATCGAGCCAAAGGAGTGCTAGCGGGAGGAAGTAGTTCTTGCCAGACTCAGGATCGGTCACAAGTACCTGTCACATAGACACTTAATGACAAGGACAGATAACCCTATATATAAATATTGCAACAAGCACCTAACGATAAAACACATACTGACAGACTGCATTCAACGAAAAAAATGTTGACATACTCTACAATATGACAGAACTACTGACAGTAGCCTATGAATTCCACACATTTACCAACAAATATAAGAATATAAATATAATAGGTATACAACATACTCACGAAGATTTAAAAGGGATAACTTTTATTATATTCTAATAGGCAAAGTACGGATGTGAGAAAAACTTAGTTATTTAAGGAATATTTTCCATTTTATAAAAATATCGAGGTTTACATGAAGGGATAAATATTGTTGCGTGAAAGATTGGCAGAGAGAGAGAGAGAGAGAGAGAGTTTTTGATCTAAGTAGGGCCTTCCAGGAAGTTCTGGACCTTTCCTTGGCTAGGCCCTTCTACAGGTATACATAAGGGACTCTCACAGTACCCCACAGTTCAGTTGACGCTCGACAGTGTTCGAAGGATGTTCAACGCTACAGTGCGGCTTAGTGCAGTGCATTAAAGTATGGTGCCGCGAAGAACAGTGTTGTGCCATCTTTTTGTGAATTTCAGTGACCGTGAGTGAATTATTGGACTGTGTAATCTGTAATCAGTGACACTATCAGTGTAATACTGTGAGTAGTAATAATTAACCAAGAGTATTGTGCATTGTGAAATAAATCGCGTAGTGGAAAACTGTGAAACTTGTGTGTGCTTAATTTTGCAATCCCAAAGAACTCTTATTAACAACGTTTATTACTGGTTTTGTAATAAAAACGTAACAATATATTATACTCAACGGAGACCATGCCAATCACCATTGATGGGGTGGCATAAACTAAGCAAATAAAATCATTTAAACATTAATATTAATAATTAAATAAGGAATTTTTTTCACAGAAACTAAAGCTTGGGGTTTAGAGGAATAGGGGATTTTGATAAAGGATAAATTTAAAATTCCGAACCCCCCCCCCTCCTATTGAACATTCAATCCTCCAGAGGCCTTGTTTTTTATTTGATCGAAATCTTGAAGAATATTTAAAATTTTCATATAATACTACAGATTAATTTTGTTCATTTTCCAGGAGGTTAAGAGTAGGAGTTGAGTACAAAATCAAGTTTATCATGTTTCGTAAAGGAAATTATTATATAATTAAAATTTTTTACAAAGTATTATACTGCAATTGCTGTTCTTTATAATAGGACCTTAACGCTGTAAATATATTTCCCTATTAAGAAAAATAATTTTTCTCAGTACGTAATATGCTTCAGTAGCCACTAATATTGTGTCAGTAATGACGCATCCTAAGTTTTCATTTCAAGGCCAACCAAGTCTCCTTGCGAAGTTGAGTTCAGGCTAATACAAACCATAGTTCTTCTTTGAAGAATTTCACAGTACATGTATAGTGTGCAATTAAATTTTCAATCTCGTGCATTGTGTCTCCCAAAGTTCTTCAAGTCTTGGAAATTTCACGATTCACGAAAGTTGTAATCATATTTCTTAATGCCATCATGCTGATTTTAGTACGGTTTTTATGTTTAATTAATGCAATATCTAGGAATATATTAAATTAATAACTATATTTTTAAGAATAATAAAAAAAGTAAATAAACAACAAACTCTAATTAGGAATTGAATCATTAGACATTTGTAATTTCAGTTGATAACTATGATTAGTAATACAAAACCTGAATGACCTTGGAATTGATAAGGCTATAATTGATGTATAAAACTAGATTGTAATATGACCTACGTGATAAGCACTTGTATAACTATGCATCCGATGAGTTTCAAGGATATTATCCGCTAATATATGCACATTATTAAAAATAAATATTATTTTGTTAGTCCTTCTAAATTTCGCAATTGCAGATCCACCGTGAGGTATAATGACACTTTATTATTACTGTCATAATAATTAGCGCCTGAAATTAAAATTTCAATCTCGTGCATGGTGTTTACCAAGGTTCTTCAAGTTTCGGGCGGGTAGTTCGTCACGAATGTTGTAACCTTATTTCCTCGTTAACGAAGGAAAATTAAAGAGGTGGTTACAAAAGAAGGTATAGTGATTTCCACATGCATTATGCATGAAAATAGCCAATAATATAGGTGAATTTCGCTTAGGGTAATCTTTTGTTCTAAAAACTCCCAATTACGGATACACTGTGAGAAATAATGACACTTTATTATTACTCTGGATTTGTGCTGACTTTATTATTACTGTTATTCCATTATTTTTAGCAGATTTCCCTTAAGGGAAATCAGCTATTGAGGTTGTACTCATGACGCGATTTTCGACATTTTTCTTCAAATGTCCATCGATCTTACCCAGGAGATGACGAAAATGAGGTCCGTTCAAAACTATATATATATATATATTTGTCTGTTACCGCTCTAGCGGTCGCAATTATTGTTTAATCGTTACCAAACTGGATATTTAGTCGTTTTATGTAAAAAGAAAGATCAAGTTCGTTAACGGCTGAAATTGGGCCAGGGGGAGGGGGGGTTTAGAGGGGAACATTTTCGGAAAATCGAAATATCTACGTTATTATGCGTCGAATCGAAAAATTGAATAGAATTATTCTTATTGAAAATTAAATATACTATAAATATTGTTATATACATTTATTCACTATCTTGAATATTAACCGAGATATTTGCATTTTTCAGTTTTCAGCTATCAGCAAACCGCCACTTCTACTCATGTTACATAAACAATACTCTGCTACATAATAAATCACATTTTTCGAAGTTTAAATACCAAAAATTGTATTCAAGAGACCTTTATTATACGAGATATTCAATATTCTATTATGTTATGAAGCACCTTATTTGAAGCTTAAATACCAATGTTCTCATTGAACTTTTAAGTTTTGAGATAAATGCAAATACGTGGTGCACGTGGGAAAACTGCTTAGTTAACGAAGCCCCTGCGTGACGGACTTTTTACTATGTAGCTAATTCTCATGTATGGCAGATACTTCGCTACTCTTTCTATAACAACTCAACCTTACTCATCCAATTTCATTGACGAATTTAAACTTTAGTTTTACATGAAATAATTAAAAATCACGTTTGATTAGTCAAACAAAAATCAAAGTTTATATCTATCAAGATATGTGTAGAGTTTGAATGTGTAGCCATACTTAATCCAAAACAACACAATACATTCGTTTAAAACATCATTCCAAACACATTTCGAGCAGTGTATTTCCTTATTAAGGGATTACTTATTGTGTAAAATTACATTTAGAAATTTCGGTATTTTTTTATACATCCAATCAGTAATGTCTGTTCCAGGCTTTACTGCAGGATCAAGTGTTAGTCCGGTATTTTCTTTATGCTTCAGAATGTCCATATCTTCTCTCTTCAGAAGGTCTTCGTGAACCTTATATGCCACTTCTTTAAAGCATGTCCACTCCGAATGGCAATTTCTAATGATTTTGTATCGCTATGGTGGCTGTCATGTAACAGCTCTACCCCATGGCAGGAACCTAGGATCTAGAACGCTTTATCCAAGGTTTCCATCTCACTGAACAAGAAGTAACTAATTGATGATAGATTTCGATTTCACGTTGAGCACACGCTTAGTTGAAGATAACCGAAAGATCGAAAAGAAGTAGCCCAAACGTATCATCACTGAAAATGGGATTTCGAAACTTATCTTTACACGGTTATACACCGATTGACTTGTTTCGGTAAGTGGGACTTTGGTTGCTCGTTTTCGTACTTACGGTAAATCGTCAGTAACGCGAAGAAGCGTTGCAGCGATTTGGAATTAAGGCAAACTGCCTTGTTTGAAGTACTTGTTCAAAAGACTTTCGTCTAAAGAACTTGTGTCAAATGAACTTCGCTTCACAGCCATTTCCGAAGAGTGTTTGGAAAAACACTAGGCTACACGACGTTTCTCATACAGTATTTTCCGTTTACTCAACTTTGTCCTAGGCTAACGCTTGGAGCGAAAAGCTCACGTTTACCAGACGCCTAGCCGAAGATTATTATTAAGAATAATTAATTAATTAACTGTAATAATTATAGTTATATTTTGAAGGTGAAAACTGCCCTTGTATCAGCTGACAGTATCTAGGAATTGAAATAAAATCAGAAAAGACCTTTAAGAGTTTCTCCAGACAGGCAAAAGTACAAATATACAACATAGTCTTCAGACAAACAGATAGTGGGCTCTTACCAACAGAAAGATATTTGGACCTGTGGGAGAGTAGTAAGGGATGGCGGATCATATGCAACGACGAACTGATGGATTGTTATACCGTCTGTGCTGTTAAGAAATGGAGATTGCGCTCATAGGGCAGGTAGAGAGCCCAGCAGGCTAAATAAGAAAATGTATCATCAGCTGGAGCTAGACGGAGGGTCAGGCTCAGGAAAAGGTAGATGGGTGACCTGAAGGAGGATTTGGGGAGACACGAATTCCGGAATTGGAGGATCCTCTTTCCAAACCACACGAAAAGGTTTCCGATGGTTGCAGATGTAGGATGTAGATCTAGGGGTTAGTATCATTTATATATATATATATATATATATATATATATATATATATATATATATATCATCTATGGTAGATACCAAGCAAGAAACAGGGTGACTGAAAGTGATGCCAGAAATGAACTTAATGATCTCGGGGGCGAAATTTTTGGAAACTATCTATCATTTGTAAGCTAAAAATATTTTATCTTCCTGAAGACTCAAATTTCTCTCCCTGCACGCTATATATTTCGAGTGAAAGTGGTTAGTGTTCCATATTTATCTCCAAATATGCGTGTTGAAACCCTACTTACCTTAAATATCTCTTCCATAATTTGCTAGGATTAGGAAATCAGTCTCATTATGGGAGAAGACATTTAGTGCTTTGCATTAAATATTTAAATTCTTCTAAATAAATTGTTTATTGTATAATACATATTCTGAGAATAAGGGTCGAAGAGGACCCTGTCTTTGAAATGTTACAGTTCCAGGAAACACTCTAAAAAAGAAATTTGAAAAGAACGTAAAGAGAAATTTCTTATTAAAATATATTTCAATTTTCTTTTCCTTTTGGACTCTAGTTAAGTTTCACCGTTATCGAATTCGGAATTTCATGTCAAACTCAAGATCAATTTTGTTAATGGCTGAAATCGGTTAAGGAGTATAAATTTACACGGGAGTGTGGAACATTAGAAAATATATCGTTTTGTTTTACACGAATATTGAAGGAGTAATTAGCAGATTTCCCTTAAGGGAAATCAGCTATTGGGGTCGTACTTATGACGCGGGTTCGAAAAATTTCTTCAAATGTCCATCAATCCTACCCAGGAGATGACGAAAATGAGGTCCGTTCAAAATTATATATATATATATATATATATATATATATATTAAATATATATATATATATATATATATATATATATATTAAATATATATATATATATATATATATATATATATATTTTCATACATTTTCGTCATCTCCTGTGTGGGATTGATGTACATTTGAAGAAATTTTTCGAAACTCGCATCATGAGTACGACCTCAATAGCTGATTTCCCTGAAGGGAAATCTGCTAAAAATGTATAAGGGATAACGTTTATTATATTCATTAAGGCAAAGTACGGATATGAGAAACACTCAGATATTAAAGGAATATTTTCCATAAAATATAGATACTTAAAGCACAAGCAAGGTATACATGAAGGGATAAATATATTATTCCAACTATCCCCCCAATCACCATCGGGGGGGGGGATAAACCAAATAATATATATATATATATATATATATATATATATATATATATATATATATATATATTTGTCTGTTAACGCTCTAGCGGTCGCAATTTTCGTTTGATCGTTACCAAACTCGATATTTAAACGTTTTATGCAAAAATAAAGATCAAGTTCGTTAATGGCTGAAATCGAACCAGTGAGAGGGGGGGTTTAGATGGGAGGATTTTCGAAAATTCAAAATATCTTCGTTACTATGCGTCGGATCGAAAAATTATATAACATTAATCTTATTGCAAATTAAATTTACTATAAATAATGTTATATATATTTATTCTCTATCTTGAATATTAACCGAGATATTTGCATTTTTCTGTTTTCAGCTTCTAAGATGAGATCGACTAACTTCGGGTCTAGTCGTGAGTTTCCGTCAAGAGCTAGTTCGGGCCGTTCCCTTAACTGTTTGACTCTCTATTCTGAAATTTCTCTATTATAAAGCAGCCCCTGCGTGAAGGACTTTTTTTATTTCAGCTTCTTTAGCTTTCAATAAACATGCACGCCCTACCCAAGTGATTTCAATTTAAAACTATTATATCGTTAATCATTTTACGTCAAACTTAAATTTAAAATCTCACTTAGAAGGAATTCAAGTTAAGGGGGAAACTGTGAATAGAATATGTATGACATTACGCAATCTGTGTCACATTCCAGGGGGTGGGAAATCCGCTTAGTTTAAGCAGCGTTTGATTGACAAATTTATTTTTTATTTTAATCGTAGTGAAGATTTGCACAGAAGGAGAAAACTTTATATATTTTGAGTTGGAGTGTGGATCATTCAATAAACATGACATTCGGGATTTCATATAAGACTTGAACTCGTATTAAGTTAAAAATACAAACGCTTTGCTGCACATCAAATAAAATTATTTCATTTGGAAGTCGTATGTGGTATCACCCTCACAATATTATAGTACATAATTTATACATCTGTTATGATATACAAAAAAAAGTTCAATACAAATCTGTTGTATCATTAATAGATATTCTGAAATTAACATTTATTTTTATTTTCCCCAACTCTAAATACCCCTCCTCCTTAGTCGACACAATTAGACCATACTATAATCTTAAATATGAAATTTCCATATTTCAACACAATTCGAGTTTTCTTTGGCTGAATATGTAAGGACTTCAACGCCGAAACTAGTCAATGGGTTTAGGGAGTGCCAAAATGTAGAAATTGGGTTGGAATCTGAATACCGAGATATTTCGTGATTACAATGCTTCCTTTACTTAGTACAAGGAAGTAAAGCGATTTTACAGATTAGAGAAAATTGAAGACGAGAGGTACAGTTAGGATTTAAAAGGCATATTTCTGGAGGAAAGTTCGTCTGGAGATTACTGCCCCGAAATATTATTATGATAGAGTGATATGTATATAATTATGATAGAGTGCCTTGATAATGATAAATATATAATTATGATAAATGATAATATATAATTATGATAGAGTGCCTTATTGATACATATTCCAAGCAAATAGGGTGGCAGAAAATATCGTTATTATATGTTCTAATTCTTTATGAGAAATGTCGTGGTTGTTTTTAAGATATGAACTAACCTAATAAAAGGAATGTTAACACAATGATGACAAGACCATAACTCATTTTTATTTATTAACAGCTGATTATGTATAAAACTTATTACTCATTAAATAAACTCCTTGGGCCCACCGTGGCTATAAAAGGGTGGTAACCTGTAGATAACACGTCCCAATTAGCCATCATAGCATAAAGTGGACGTAAATAATAATAAACAAACAATAATAAACATAATCTCACCAAAGAGGATATACATTCTTTATTACAAAGAGATCCTATAACAGTAGTAAATTCTGGAATGCTGAATATGTATTTCAATTGGTCTGGAGAATAAAGAATATGTCGTTTCACTTATACACCATATAATGGCATACTCCATTTTAGTTAAGAACGGTAATTACACAGTCAACGAACACGAGCGTGACGAAAGAGTCTTGAGGAGTTCACTATGTCATATGTGGCCATTCTAATAAAATGAAATGGTTGGCTTTGTGTTTTAGATACTATTATTGAGGTTTTACGAGTTTCGGAAAGTCAACAATTGTCCATTGATACATTCTTATTATACATAGGAAATGCAAATGAGATCCGTTCAAAACATTATTGCACACCTGCAGGTCATCTTTTGTACATGCTGTCACCTTGTTTCTGCTCCAGTCAGTTGTGTAAATGATCTGTTTTTTTATAGTATTTCTTGAGAGCTTTAACTATCTTCTCCTTTCACAAAAACCATAAAGGTCGGTCTGCTCTTTTTAGCAGATTTTCCTTGAGAAAAATATGCTATGAGGTCGTACTCAGAATGCGATTTTTGAAAATTTCCCTCAAATGTCCATGTAACTCAAGTATTAAGCGAGTTATTGGTGCATTCTTGTTTTCTGCCATCAGTAACCCCCCCCCTTACTCATTAGTTTTTTAGTTAGATATAGGGAATATGTGGCAACATGAGATCATCATATATCGTGTATTACGATAAATCTGCTCAGTATACGCAGCCAGACTGACTTTTTAGCAAATTTCCCTTAAGGGAAATCCATGCACAAATTCCATGCACAAAATCGCTACCTTTTGCATGTCAATCTACATAAGTACGTCGAAAAAATGGCAACTTCAGCTCGATGTTCATAGAGTGCGGTGTGCCCAGATGATTTGAGATATTGGAGGAATTCCAAGTGAGGGCACTCCGTGAGGCCAGGCCACAAGTGCGTCACCTGCATGTTTAATCCCTTAGGTTGGTTTGAGATTGGCTGTCTCCATATAAATCATTTTCCACACTTGGTTACATGCCAATAGCTTGCTTTACATTCCTAATTGTCATACTTTATGTTAAAAATAAAAGTCCGTCACGCATGAGCTGCGTAAGCTAAGCAGATTTCCTACGTGCTGGTATAACATACTACTGATCTCATCTCACCACATATTTTTTATTTCTATGTAAAAAAAAAATGAGTAGAAGGGAGGAGTGGTACTGAAGGTTGACAACAAGAAAGAACGAATAACGCCCTTAATACTTGAGTTAAGAAAAAGTGGGTAGGAAAACAATTGTACACCATCAATAGATTAAAAAAATTGGTTATATAACATTTTACATCCCGACTCATATAACTGAGAAATTTTAAATTCTCGAATCTTGCTCAACTCTAAATCCCCCAACTATTCCAAGCCCGATTTCAGCCAATTGCAAATATGATCTTTAGTGTTGACTGAAACAGTTAAATATCGAGTTTGGTATGGGCCAAAAAACATTTTCGAGACAAGACCGTAAATTCTTAATTGATGACTTCATTACACAACGACTTTGCATTTATCGCGCTTAATAAAGGTCTTTTGAAAACAATATGTGGTATTTAAGCATAAAATAAAGTGGTTAATGATGACAACATTTATAGGTAATTCAATTTGAATAAAATTGATTTTATACATTTTTTCGGTCCAACATGATCTTCAGTTTTACATAAGGCGCTTAGATATGGAGTTGGGTAAAGATAAAACAATAATTGAGACCTCTAAAGCTGTAACAGACCAATATACATAATTTGGAACGTACCTCATTTTCGTCATCTCCTAAGTAGGATCGATATACATTAAAAGAAATTTTCTCATGCCTTGATAGAAATGAAGTGATAAGAACTGATCCCCTGCGTATAATAAAAACATTAATGCTCCAATTTCATAACCGTACAATATTAAAAAATCGTTATACATCGCATAAATCTAAAATATCTATGTATTGGGATGTTTACTAAACTGAAAATGCAGGTTTGTTTGGTCTGAAGTATTTAACAAGTACCTAATAGATGTCTATACGGCTCAGAACTCCGTGAATCTGTCTGTAGGGAATACATTTCAAAAATAGAATAAAAGAAAATGTTTGATTCAGCGTCGGAGAGAAATAGAAGAGAAGTCTATCACGCAGGGCTGCGTAAACTTGCTGATTTTCCCACGCACTGGAATATGATGACCTCAATAACCTCAGATAATCATCTCTGTCTAAGTGAAACTTCGGCGGATTTCAGTGAGGGTTTACTGAATGCTGAAAACAATAAAGTACGAATAACTGATTTATCATTTAAGTTACTTACCTTAAAAGAAATCGGATATTGAGGTTGCACTCTTGATGCGGTTTTCGAAACAATTCCTCGAATGCCCATCGATTCTACTAACCAGGTGACGACGAAAATGAGGTGTTTCAAAATTATATATGAATTTGTTAACGCTCTGACGGTAGAAACGTTTGTTTGATCGTTAACATACTCGATATTTCATCCTTTCGTGTAAAAAGGAAGGCCAAGTTCGTTAATGGCAGAAATCGGACCAGTGAGACGTTCAGAGAGGTGATTTAGAAAATTCGAAATATCTCCGTTGGTATGCGTCGGATCAAACTTTGTTCGCTGTCGCGATTATTAACCGAGATATATGCATTTTTTAGTTTTCGCGATTCAGTAAACCCCAACTCCTACTCATGTCATATTAACAATAAACTGTTAGATCATGAAGCACTTTATTTGAGGCTTAAATACGATATATTGTTTTCATTGAACTTTTACTTTTGTGAGACAAATGCATGTATGCTACGTAATGACGTCGATAATTATGATTTAACTTCTTTACGCGAAAATGAGCTTAATCGAGATTTAATAGCAACGCACAAGTTCATGATCTCTAATGGATGGAATAGGACAAGGAACAGGGGTTCGGGGGAGGGCGGGATTAGAGGGGGGGGGGTCATTCTAGTAAAACTATTGATGCTGGGAAATCTGCTTAGTTTACGCAGCCCCTTCTTGTTCTTCTGTGGTACGTCTGTGTATCTCTTTGGGGAGTACAGTTGCACCGAGCGAGCTAGGCCGTGTGTCGCTAACCCAGTCTGATTGGCATTACCTTCCCAGTTGAGACAGTAGCCCAAGTCTAGGAGTAAATCACCATCCTGCCGGGCAAGGACAGTCACTCCCACCATTCTCAGCTACGCGTGCGTAACCTTACCCTAGATAACAGTCAGGAAGGGCTCCCTCAGGAAGTAGTGGAGGTTCGTGAGTCCGCTCGTAGTAATTAATGCGTGAATGTGGCCTCATTGACGATAGTCCCTATGAATTAGACACTTAGCAGCTACCCACTCATTTTAGGCTGTATACCCAACGACGTGGCCTTACATATATGGTCTAAACTCGACAACTGCTGGCTCATGTTAGCCGTATGGGTTAAAGCGTTGTCCCATGGCTAAACATACATGGCTCATTAAATAAAATTCAGAGTCCCAACCTGTCTAAAAAAGGGTGCAAATATGTAGATAATCCGTCCCCGATTAGCCACAGTAGCAAATAGTGGGCATTAATAAGTAGCAATAATAATAAACTCAACACTGCTTCTATACACTGATTGGAACCATCAGTGAGAGTGTGTGGGAATCAGTAGTATTTCGTACTCCTTATAAGACAAGCTGAGGCCATGACATCACTAGGGAAAAGTTGTTGCCAAAATATTCGGGAAAAAGTCCGTCACGCAGGAGCTGCGTAAACTAAGCAGATTTCCCACGAGCTATAATCTCTATATATATGTAAAAAACTGAAGAGTAGAAAGGAGGGGGGGGAGGGGGGGGGGAGGTAGTTGGCGGCAGAAAACAAGAAAGTGCGAATAACTCGCTTGAGTTACAAAAACACAGAGAGCAACAATTGTATATAGTCAATAGTTTAACAAGAATGGTTCTATAACATTTTTCGACCCGACTCATAATAACTGACATATTTTGAATTTTCGTGTCCCCTTCACCGCTATAAACCGATACTATCCCTTCTCCTAATTAGGAGAATAACCAAAATGAACTTTAGTGTTTACAGAAACTGTTAAATATCGAGCATGAAATACATCAAATAAATATTTTCGAGTTAGAACCTAAAACCTTCCATCACTCAATGAATTTGCACGCATCTCGCATTATAAAGGTCTCTAGAAAATAATCGGTATATAGGCTGCAAATAAAGTGCTTCAGGATATAACAGCTTATTATTATTATGGCATGAGTAGGAGTGTGGGTTTACTGAGTCCCAAAGACTAAGAAATGCATGTATCTCGGTTAATAATCCCGATATAGAAAAAATAAATAAATAAATAATAAAAAAAACCTATATAATAACATTTATAGGTAATTTAATTTGTATCGAGTGTGGTAATGATAAAACAAAACTTTTGACTGCTAGAGCGTTAACAGACAAATACATATATATATATATATATATATATATATATATATATATATATATATATATATATATATATATATATATATATATATATATATATATATATTTCCTTGCTAAAACGAACGGCAGTTAAATTTACGATCTTCTCTTGTTCGGAAAGATTCTTCCTTGACCTTCCTTTTCCATCGCATCAGTTAGTTCACCTTCCAAGAAGTGCCCTTCAGTTGTAAGTGTAGCCCAGTGGAACTCTGAACCGGAGTTCCCTGGTGGTAAAATAAATTTGAATATGCACTTCTCATAATCTCTTTTAAGAGTACTGAAAAGTAGCTGTGTAAGTATGGATTGCTCGTGCAGCTTCTTACTGAAGTATTTCTGTCAATACCGAACTAGGAAGTAGTGTCTAAAAAACTAAATCAGACCAGAGTCTGTTTTCTCTTTTCAGATTTCCTTTTAACTTTAAGGACAATATGACAAACGTTTTACCTGAATATTAGAAGTTACTACCCAAGAGATATAAAAAACATTTGTATATACCCATTTTCTAATCATGAAAAAAATCTATACCAATATATTGTAACGGATAAATCCTATATTACTTCCTAGCAAAATGAAAGAATGTGTTAACCAAGTGTAACAAAACTTTTAGTTTATTTAATTTAAAACCAACCATCAGGTGATTTTTTGCAGATTTCAATATTCCCTATTTCTCCCGCAGTTAGAAGCCAATGTAAAAAGATTTGAAATGTACTCAGTTACATATAGTAAAATCAGACGATTATAATTGAGGATCTACTTAGGCTGAGAACATAAAAATACATACAAATCCCTTAATATTCCAGATAAGAAAAACAAGTATTTAGCAACTGTTATAAAAAATTTATATTCCATATATACAGCATTGGTTACAGACGTTTTTTCATAGCAAACGATATATTATGAATTATTCCCCCCTCTAAACCCCCCTTCTCCATGGCCGATTTCTGTCATTATTTAATATAATCTTTAGTTTTCCATGAAACGACGAAATATTAAGATAGGTAATCAAATAAAACTCATGTAGACTAGACAGTAAAATCTTAAATTATGACGTCAAATTATTTGCACGTATCTCACACAGATATATATTTATATATAGTTTTGAACCTTTATATTGTTACGTTTTTATTAAGGGTTCTTTTGGATTGCAAAATTAAATACTCGCAAGTTTCACAGTTTTTATCACTGCACAATTTATTTCACAATGCACAATACAGTTGGTAATTATTCTTAATTACTACTCACAGTATACACTGATAGCGTCACTGTTCTTCAGATTACACAGTCCAATAATTCACTCACGGTCACTGAAATTCACGGAAAGACGGCACTGCACTGTCCTTTACTTCGCGGCACTGCACTGTCTTAAACACGGCACTAAACTGTTACTTACAGTCACGGCACAACACTGTTCTTCTTATAAAAACACTTTACCGCACTGCACTAAGTCGCACTGTAGCACCGAACGCACATATGAGCACTTGAGAAGAAAACTGACTCGCTCGCGGCTGGCTGGTTCTTTATATAGGTCGTCGGTATACATCAAAGGGGAATTGTCTGGACCCTTCGACGCTGGGCTGGGCGGGTCTAGTAGGGGGCTCGACCCCTTGTAGGCTTCTTTGATCTATCTCGCTCTTCCAGAACACGCGACTCCCTCTCCGAAGGATTATTTATGTATTTAATTATTGCAACAATATATATAGTTTTATATAGGCCTTTTTTTTCATCTCCTAGATAGGAGGACGAAATTTTACAAAAATAGCGTCTTGAGTACAACCTCAGTAGCTGATTTTACTTAAGCGAAATCTGAGAAGTGAGAACAAGAAAATATCATTCAACCTGTTGACAACATTTCGAAATCTCTTAATTCACTCGTTGTAATGGCATAGAAGTGTAACATTTGGACGGACGAACGGACAAGATTGTCCGACTATATTCATTTCGGAGGCCAAAAACCTTAAAAATTATACTTCTAATTTAGAATTTAATCGAAAAGAGAGTGTTGATGAATACACACAGAATACTTTCTGCCCATTGTCAACATATAATGTCATGTTTCTTATCAATGAGTCTGTTATCTAAGACAAAGTCATGATAACTAATTTATCATTTTCTTGACCTTTGCCACATGAAATGATACAAACATTTCTTCTTTTGCTATCTCTTGACGAAGTACTTAATTAAAATATTTTCACACTTATATCTAGAATGAATACAAAATTATCTTGAAATAATATGTCACTTTAGGAAATCAATTTAATATATAAGTAAATATAGTGGATTAGAGAACTTCAGGGATGAAAAATGCCACTCTGCATAACATCATTTATTTATGAACGATCACTTTCACGGCATTAGTGGCAGCAAAAACATAAGGTCCATCACGCAGCGGCTGCGTTAACTAAGCAGGTTTCCCACGTGCGCCACGTATTATCTCAAAACTTAAAAGTTCAATGAGAACAATATTTGGTATTTAAGCTTTAAATAAAGTGCTTCTTAACATAATAGAATATTGAAAATATGAGATGAGTAGGAGTGGAGCTTTACTGAAGACCGAAAACTAAAAAATGAAAATATCTCAGTAAATAACCAAGATAGTGAAACAATATACATGACGACATTTATAGAACATTACATTTGCAATAAGATTGGTTCTATACAATTTTTCGATCCGACGCATAATAACGGAGATATTAAGAATTTTCGAAATTCTCCTCCTCTAACCCCCCCCCTCCCCCTGGTCGGTTTCAGCCATTAACGAACTTGATCTTTCTTTTTGTATAAAACGATTATATATCAAGTTTGGTAACGATAAGACAAAAATAGCGACCGCTAGAGCAGTAACAGACATATATATGTATATATATATATATATATATATATATACACAGTGTATACAGTTTTGAATGGACCTCATTTTCGTCATCTCCTAGGTAGGATCGATGTACATTTGAGCAAAAATTTCAAAAATCGCGTCATGAGTACAACCTCAATAGCTGATTTCCTTTATGGATCCTTAATGGATAGACTATATTTGCCTTTAAAATGAAATGAAAATTATTTATTTCTATACAATGTTAACATAACATAATAGGATACTTCAAATATGTTTGTTTTCTATAGAAAAAATACTAATATCATATCAATTAACTTGTGTGCATATTATTAAATAGCATGTATACTTGTATAATACAACACAAGGCAAAATTCCATAAATACATTTTATAAAATTTATCAAGTAATTGTTAGTGGTAGTCTTTGATCGAGGACGAACCCATTACTTTTCTTTCATTTTCTTTAGTCTAAATTGGGAATGCAAAGGGTGCAATTTTAGTATTATATACACTATTCTTTGAAATGCCCAAAATGAATTAGCTTTGTTATTGATTTGCAGATGCTGGTGAGACGGATGCTTCAAGGATCTCGGCTTCTGGTCAGATGTAAACCTTGTTCGAGGCTCGGTGCCCAGAGACACAACTCTTCCAAAATAGTAAAATCCCTCCTAGCACCTGTTGCTATACCAGATGTTCTCATCCATGAAAAGGTTCTACAGGACGTCGGAAACTGGCCTGAACATGTGGCTATGGTGAGAACTAATATATACGCACACAGACATATGTGGTATGTGTGTATATATATATATATATATATATATATATATATCACGGGTATACGAACAGTTAACATGAAGCCTTCATATGGAATTCCATTAAATATTTGTTGGCACTTATCGGGTATAGGGAGGGAGGGGGCACTCATTGATAGACGATAATTAAAAGAAAATCACTTTATCATTTAAAGTAACATATCTAGAATTTATTTGAAATAGAAAATGTCATTATAAATTAGAGTTAGCCAAAAACTGGACAATGTCACGGAGTAGCTGCATAAAGCGGTCGTCCCCGGAAATTAAAAAAAATAATGTATTCCATTTAGAAATAATTACTCCAAATTTAGTTTAAAATACATCAATTCTCAGAACGTTTTTAGAAGAAAACATTCATTCAAGAATACGTTTGTAGGATTTCAGGATCTAATCCTTCCCCAGTTGACTTGTTTCAAAGATAATGTTGTTGATTACAATTTTTTTCTCGCAGCATTTATTCAATAAAACGTGCAGTTTCTGCAATAAAGATTTGTGCATTTTACGGTTAAAGGATGCAAATCAAAAAATTCAACGATATAAACTCGTTTTAGAATTTGATTTTCTACAAGAATCCGTCAAAAAGTATGGGATTCCAATGAAAATTCCAAAAGTTATGGTCGCCTGAGAAGTACTGGAGAAGGCTAGGAGGCTGAATATGGACTGATGGGATTCTTCAGGGGTAAAAATTATGGTTCACGAAGTTTCAGCCTTGTATTAAAATAAATTGGAGATTTTAAGGGGAGTGGCACGGTAATTTGGGACACCCTATATATATACTAGCTGTTACGCCACCAACTAAAATACTAAATTACGATAAAAGATGTATATAGTAAAAAATACTCTAGATATCAAATTAAATATATTTTGTCATGCACACGTTCACCAAAAAGACAAAAAAAAAAAACAATTTTTCATTTCATGCCTCCCTAACAACGCCCGCCCCTCCTGTTGGTTCCTAAAAATGTTAATATAGCCTATAGCCAAAAGTACGGAGTTTCGTTGATTTCGATTTAGTCTTTCGTGCCCTATAACATTGTTGACCCCTTCTATAGTTCCATTCCTTCTATAGTCATTCGAGTATAACGCATTTATACTTCATTGTACGGCAAAAGTGCATATAACAAAAGTGACTTTAAATAACCAAACAAACAACTTTTGTTATATGCTTGTTTGCCGAAAAATGAATAGGTCACGAAATATCGCGATTTTATATTTCAGACCTTCCTTATAACCCCCTATCCTGTTCGTAGCTCGAAATTTTAATACAGCTTATAATCAGGGAGGTGTTAATACAAAATCACATACGGAGTTTCGTTTAATTCGGTTGAGTCTTTTGTGCCATATAAAATTCTTGACTCCCACTATTGTTTTTAAGCGTATAACTCATTTATACCTCGGTATACGACAAAAGGGTATATAGCAAAAGTTACTCTAAATAAAAAAATAAACAACTTTTGTTATGTGCATATTTTTCGAAAACCAATAGGAGACGAAATATCGCTATTTTGAATTTCAGGCCTCCCTTATAACCCCCACTCCTGTTCGAATATTAATATAGCCAGAAACCTAACCTGTTTTAGCAGTAATATGCATACCAAGTTTCATAAAATTCGGTTCAGCTGTTTACGATTCTATAAAGGACATACAAACAAACATTCATTTATATATATATATATATATATATATATATATATATATATATATATATATATATATATTAATACACAAACACACACACACATATAAGGAAATTTATACTTAAAACACATTAGATTTAGCTTAATGGTTTTCAAAAGTTGCTATATCCTGCAGGAGTGCTCCATGTCAGGGCGGAGATACACCTACAGCCAATTGGATCAGATGAGCAAGCTGGTTGCAGCAGGTTTCCTGAGATCAGGCCTCCAACCTGGACAGGTGGTATCCCTGGTTCTCCCCAACATACCGGAGTTCCTCATAGCTGCCCTCGGAGCCTTCAGGGCTGGCCTCACAGTTTCCACAATCAACCCTCTCTATAATGCAGGTCAGTCACTCTTTTACAAATGAACATCTTTTAGTGTGGGTTATGCGCAGAATGATAAAAGGAGAATGAACAAATAAATTTTATAAGAATATTAAAAATATACAACCGGGGGAACATTCGCACGGGTCACTAACTTGTTATCACAGATTCTTATAATCCAGGGGGGTGCAGGTGAGCAGATCTTAACGTTTTTGCGACTTTGGCGCATGACGTAACGAATTTCCACTTTTAGCTTTGTCTACATCGTGAGCATCCGTGTCTTTTAGTGAATTGTTTTATTTTCTAATGTTATAACTTATTTTATTTTTTTTTATTTTTTTGCAAAATGCCGAGTGATTGTGCTGAAGCAACATGTTCCAACAACCCTAGAAAATCAGGCAAGTCTGTATCTTATCACTGGTTCCCAATAAACCCTGAAATTAAGAAACAGTGGGTAGTCCTATGCAGACGAGGAGATTTGAACTTTAATCCTGATATTTCTCAGGTTTGTTCAGAACATTTCAGCGATAGTGATTATGAAAGGAATTTACAAGCAGAATTGTTAGGCTGTGTTCCTAATAGATTGAAATTTAAAGAAGAAGCTGTACCCCATCTGAATTTACCAATGTCGCCGTAAGTAAACAAACATCTACTTCTGACTCAAAAAGTAAAAGAATTGTTCGCAATTATAAGTATTGCCAAACGCACAAATCTCTTACTCATCTTCGTCATTTGGAATAAATAGAGTAATATTTCTGATTAATTGGGTTTGTCAAAATGTCTGGCTGACCGGATCAAATCTTACAGAGGGCCGCTTGTTGCCAACATATGCTCTAAATGGAAAGATTTGTTAATCGATGAAAATGGAGATGACAAATGTAATAGCAATATACTAGACTGTTCGATTTCAGCAGTTAACGAACTTGACCTGTAGTTTTACACCAAACGCTTGTATATCAATTTTGGCAACGATCAAACATTCCGATGCTAGAGCTGTGCCAGGCAATTATGAAATGTACATTTATAAAACGGACAGCATCTCCTAAGTAGGATTGATGGACATTAGAGGAAAATTTTCGAAATTCACGTTGAGATTGCAATCTCCCTTACGGGAAATCTGCTCGGTTGGAAAGGTAATGAAACTGCCGATTTTTTTTTTTATATTCCTAATACGAAAAAAGTCCGACACGCAAGGGCGGCGTAAAATAAACAGATTTCCCAAGTGCTGGTTTGGCAAACTATTGATCTTCTTTGCCCGTATATTTTTTATATCAAAGCCAATATTCGATCAGTAGATGTTGGGGTTCACTGGCAGGTGAAAACAATCAAGTGCGAATAACTCACTTAATATTTAAGCAACAAAAAAGTGTATAGAAGGAGAATTGTAAAGTGTCAAAAGTTTTATGAAGATTGATTTTATAACATGTTTTGATAGACTTATAATAAAGGAGAC
The DNA here is from genome assembly GCA_019009955.1 of Riptortus pedestris. Lineage (NCBI taxonomy): Eukaryota > Metazoa > Arthropoda > Insecta > Hemiptera > Alydidae > Riptortus > Riptortus pedestris. Next base: position 134,502,029 of record CM032230.1, read on the forward strand.
ATTCTCCCTTCGGTTTGATTTCAGCCATTTATCAACTTCACCTTTAGTTTCCCATAAAACACGTATGTATCGAGTTTGGTAACGATCAGACTAAAAGTATGGCCGTTGAGTGGTAACAGAAAATAAAATACATGAAGGATTAGCAGAGAGAGCCATGTATTTGGGAGGTGCGAGGGACATGAAAGGAGTCGACGGATGAAGATTAGTGGCGCCGGCAGGATCTAATTAGGGCCGCGTATGTGTCCAGGAACGTGTCTAGCCCCTTCTGGCCATTCTGTTTTGATGTGTTCCAACAAGCTATGTATATAAGATACCCTGACAGTGCCCGAGTCAGTTTTATGCTCAGGGGTCTTCCAGTGACGTTCAGCGCTACAATGCGACTTAGTGCATGCGGTAAAGTGTTTTATGTGAAGAACAGTGCAGTGCCGTCTTTTATGTGAAGTTCAGTGACCGTGAGTGAATCATTGGACTGTGCAATAACAAGAACAGTGACGCTATCAGTGCATACTGTGAGTAGTAATTAAGAAAAATTAACCAAGTGTATTGTGAATTGTTAAATAAATTGTGCAGTGATAAAAACTGTGAAATTTGTGTGTGTTTAATTTTGGAATCCAAAAGAACTCTTATTAACAACGTTTATTACTGGTTTTGTAATAAAAGGTAACAATATTATTTTGGAAGGACCTCCTTTCATCATCTACTGGGGAGTATCGATTGGCATGCAAGGTAATTTTTCGAAACTCGCGTCATGAGTACGACCTCAATAGCTGATTTGAAATCTGCAAAAACGTGTAATTGCTTAAGTAGTCAACCACCATTTAAGCACTTAACATACTATTGTTTGCTTCTTTGAAGGTATTGAGTAGATGAGGGGAAAAATAAAAAAGAATTCATGTTTCCCGCATACCTTAGTTTTCAATACTATCTATAAAGTAATCCTCAAAACGAATCGATAAATATAACTGTACAGCTTATCTTTCGAGCCGTTATTTTCCCAATAATCCATAAGATATGAATTATTTTTTTCTGCAAACTCGGAAATGTTGAAAGGAAATTTTGAAAATTCGAAATATCTCCGTTAATATCATTCGGATCAAGAAATTGGACAGTACCAATCGTATTCCAAAATTAAATGATCTATAAATATCTCCATTACTATACGTCGGATAGAAAAAGTGTACAGAATAAATCTCATTGCAAAGTAAATGTACTTTAAATATTTTTATATACATTTATTCTCTATCTTGAATGATAACCGAGATTTTTCATTGCATTTTTCAGTTTTCAACCTCCAGCAAACCCCCACTTGTTGCATAAACAATGCTCGGTTACTAAAAACCACTTTATTCGAAGCTTAAATACCAAATATTGTTTTCATGAGATATCTATTATAAGAGATGCATGCAAATACGATCTGGTGACCCCTCCCCCCCGTCTTTTGTTCTTGGACTACTAAAATTTGATTGATTGGCATAAAAATTACCCTGATTCTTTATTAATTGCTGTACTAGATATAGTAAATAGTTTTCAACAAAATTAATATGTTATATTCTGATATATTTCAGTAATTGTTTTTTTTTTCTGACGAGACGTTGGGAGACCTGTTTGTTTACATTTCAGACGCTTCCCGTTTGTATTTAGTCACTTAATATTGATGGCGGTGTTGTGTTACCAGTATGTAGATCTATCTATATCGTATGTAAACAAACAAATCTCTATATCTTAATAATTTAATTAATAACGTCTTTCTGGAGCGAAAAATAAACTCTTACGATCTGTTTCAGAGGAAATCTTATACCAGCTGCAAGACAGCGATTCGTCTTTAGTTATAACAATATCCCAGAAGCTGGCCGATGTGAGGGCAGCAGTGGACAAAGTGAAGGGCACTAAGCCGCAAATCGGAATGATCCATGGGCCTAGTGAAGAATTACCAGCTGGAATCAGGTCCTTCCAGGAACTCTTCCAATCCTCCGATACGTCAGCTGTTGACAAGGTAGGTGCTTTTTAGTATTAACAGTGAAATCAGCTATTGAGGTTGCCCTCATGACGCGATTTTAGAAAAAGCCCGTCACGCAGGGGCTGCTTAAAATAACGTCCTGGTAATACGCTCGTACAAGCATGTGATCTCATCTCACCACATATTCTCTATTCATATTTAAACAAAACGATAAGTAGAGGGGGGGGGGCTACTGAAGTCAGAAAACAAGAAACTATAAATAACTCGCTTAATATTTCAGTTATGAAAAAATGTTTAGACCAAAAATTGTGGAGAATCAATAGCTTAACAAGAGTGGTTCTATAACATTTTTCGATACAACTAATAATAAAGGCAACATTTTGAATTTTCCAACCCCCCCCCTCCTAAGCACCCCTTATCAGACCCCCAGTTTCAGCCATTAACTTATACGATCTTTAGTGTTGAAAGAAACAGTTAAATATCGAGTATGGTACAGGACAAATAAATATTTTCGATTCATGACAGCAAAATCTTAATTTAAGACGTCATAGCAATACTTATTTTCATGTATTTCACACAGTAAACGTTCAATGGAAACAATATTTGGTATTCAAGCTTGGAGTAATAGGCTCATGATATAACAGCTTATTGCTAACATGACATGAGTCAGCGTGGGAGTTTACTGATGGCAGAAAACTAAAAAAAGGAAATATATCCGTTAATATTAAATATGGAGTACAAATGTATATAACCATAGTATTTCTAGTACATTTTATGGGTGAAATGCAGTTCAATCCCACCCTTGTTTCGTCACTGAACGCCACCTTGTTTTTTTTTTACTAACGTGTCTTCGGATTTCCAAAGTGCTTACGTATTCATTTCATTTCCACTTTAATGATCAAAACCTGTAGATAACCCGTCCCGATTAGCCTAAGTTGCAAAAAGTGGACGTTAATAAACAAATTAAGTGTTTTAAAAAAGATATAGTTAAAATTAAAGTCCCCACCCTTGGTGTAAATAACCGATGGCGTATTTTGGAAATTTTTGAATGCGGTCACTAAAGTCTGTCCTCCACAGTTTCAGAATACAATAAATTAAGTGTTTTAAAAAAGATAAAGTTAAAATTAAAGTCCCCCACCCTTGGTGTAAATAACCGATGACGTATTTTGGAAATTTTTGAATGCGGTCACTAAAGTCTATCCTCCACAGTTTCAGAATACAATAAATTAAGTGTTTTAAAAAAGATATAGTCAAAATTAAAGTCCCCACCCTTGGTGTAAATAACCGATGACGTATTTTGGAAATTTTTGATTGCGGTCACTAAAGTCTATCCTCCACAGTTTCAGAATACAATAAATTAAGTGTTTTAAAAAATATAAAGTTATAATTAAAGTCCCCACCCTTGGTGTAAATAACCGATGACGTATTTTGGAAATTTTTGAATGTGGTCACTAAAGTCTATCCTCCACAGTTTCAGAATACAATAAATTAAGTGTTTTAAAAAATATAAAGTTATAATTAAAGTCCCCACCCTTGGTGTAAATAACCGATGACGTATTTTGGAAATTTTTGAATGTGGTCACTAAAGTCTATCCTCCACAGTTTCAGAATACAATAAATTAAGTGTTTTAAAAAAGATAAAGTTAAAATTAAAGTCCCCACCCTTGGTGTAAATAGCCGATGACGTATTTTGGAAATTTTTGAATGAAGTCTATCCTCCGCAATCTAAGGATCCACCAAATCAAGTGTGTTAAAAAAGATAAAGTTAGAAAAACAAAATGACCCCGGTCGCAATTTTCAAAAGTGCGCCGCCAATGGTGAGATTAAACTGCATTTTCACCCATTTTATTTACAATAAGATAGGTTCTATACAATGTTTTCGCAGAAACATATATGTATTATATTATATTTTTTTTTCCAAGTCCAATGATCCTCCTAATTAATATATGTATTTCTTTATTTATGATCCTTCAGGGCCAAACACCACATTCAAAAAATGCTTATTTAAAACATCTTTATACTTTAAGAATACAAGTTCAATAGCAGATTTCCTGTTAGGGAAATATTTTAAAACCTAATAAGAGGGAGTTACTTGAAGAAGATTGCCAGAGAGCTATCACATTTCACCATGTCGTAATACTATAGTGTAACAAATGTTTTCATTATCATTTACATTTATTCTGATTAGCTTTACTGACTTGTAAAGACAAAAGTCCGTCCCCCAGGGGTTGCGTAAAGTAAGCAGATTTCCCACGTGAAGTTTTACAAGAGAGAAATCTGCCAACTAATAACAGTAGTAGTAACGAATCTCTAATCCATTTCACAAGGGACGAACAGCTACTGAAACGGCCGAACTAGCTTTCAGCGGAACGTCCCGAATAGAGCCGACTTCTGCCGACCACACACACAATACAAAGGCAAATATATCGGTTAATATTCAAGATAGTGAATAAATGTATAGAACAATATTTATAGTAAATTTAATTTGCAATAAGATTGATTCTATACAATGTTTCGATCCGACGCATAATAACGGAGATATTTTTAACTTTCAAAATCCCCCCCTCTAAACCTCCCCTCCCACTGGTTCGATTTCAGGTATTAACGAACTTGATCTTTCTTTTTACATAAGACGATTAAATATCGAGTTTGTTAACGAACAAACAAAAATTGAGACCGCTAGAACGCTGACGAAAATGAGGGCCGTTCAAAATTATGTGTGTATATATATATATATATATATATATAATTTTGATCGGCCCTCATTTTCGTCATCTCCTGGATCAAATGATGGACATTTGAAGAAATTTTCCGAAAATCGCGTCCTGAGTACGACTTCCCTTAAGGGAAATCTGCTAAAAATGGATTTCTTTAATAATGAACATCTAGAGTCTACTATTTGTAAGTCTAATCCTTACAATTCGCCACGGGAAAATGCAAGGCAAAGCCAACTGTGGGTGCCATATTTAAACAAGCATTGTTACAATCTGTTGAAAAGGATAGCATTAAGAAAAATTCATCAAAGCTCAATTATTTCATAAAAATTCAGGAATAGATGGGATATTGTATCCCCAACCCTTCTTCATTTCACCACAGCAGATCTTAACCAGTGTCTGGTCCATATATATAGCCATTTTCATTTAATTATGATTTTCTGCCCATTGGAAATACCCATCAAGCGGAAAACCCCAACAAAATACGAACTATACAATTTTTTAAGAAACCTATAGCTGAAGGAATAATTATCAAAATTATGAGAGAGAATACTAAATTATTTATATGCTCCAGTGAAGAATTCCAGAATACAGTGCTACTATTCATATAACATGTACTATGCATATGCAAATTTGAGCGTGATATGCTGTCAAAAAATGCTAATATAATTGCATGTGATGAGTAGACATTTTAATTTGTTCTAATTAGAAATAATAATATTTAACTACTTATAACTTTCATAATAGGTGCGAGTTAGTAGGGACAGTGTTGCCTTGCTGCTGTATTCCTCTGGAACAACAGGGCTACCAAAGGGAGTGAGGTTAACACATAAAAGTATAATTGCCAACCTATCTCAGGTGGGCCACGATGACATCATACCAGCTCTACCAACTACTAGTAAGAAGTTAAAAATTCAAACTTTTTGGTTTAAATGAAATATTAATTAGCTTTTAACTAAAGTTTATTGCCAAGATTATATAACGCAGGTACGAGCTCTCGCAACTTAGCAGCCCATATGAATAATGTTGATCTGTTATAAAAAATCTTGGGCGCTGAATTTTCTAATGCATAACTTCCATGCTCCACCTTGTGCATTTAGTACCTTTAATTGCACCTCCTACTCCTCCCTACTTCTGCCTCTCCACCATAAGTCCTTCTGGAGTTGTAAGGTTCATTTGTGCACCAGAGTTGCTCAAGCCTATATGTTAAATTCCCAATGATGCTACTCTCTTGATAGATCAGACATAAAATTTATTAATATGAAACAAACTGAAAATCTATAATTTGCTCCTCAAACCAATTTGATCTTATGGTATAGAACTGTGGGAATATGTAAGCATTGCAATATTAATGGAATTGAATCACTTCAGTCTAAAGTTCATTAAACCATATTAGATACTCCTTATTATTGGTTAATAACTTATAAAATGTCAGTTCCTAGAGTAATGAAAGCAAATATAAGTTTTAAGAATATTTATTCAAAATAACTTCCATCAGTTCAATATGCCTCCCAAGGCCATTTTTCTAACCTTTGTTCAAAGAAATGATTTTGCTTAATAAATCTGAGAAATTAATATTTTATCCTGATTTCATTTTGAAATATTTCATTTTTTAAATGTATCAAATAATCTATAAAGTACCAGCAGGTTGTTAAGAAGTCATGTAATTGCAGTAAAACTTCTATTTTTGAAGATAATTTCACTTTTACGACTATTTTTTTTTTCTTTTCCAGAGTCTTATCAGGATGTTACTGCATGTGTTCTACCATTTTTCCATGTGTACGGTTTGGTAATCGGAGGTCTCGCCTATCTTGCTCGAGGCCTTAAGCTAGTCACTCTACCAAAGTTTGAGCCTCAACTCTTCCTCAGTGCCTTCAGCAAGCACAAGGTAAAGCATTTCAAACATATCTCATGAACAAAACAATGGTTATTCCGAGTGATGGCATAGTCACTGGAGTTGTCTGGCTCTAGTTGACATTCTCATGACTTTGAACTCTTTATTTTCCCACTCATTGTGGGTTATTGTGCAGCCACACCAATGGAGAAGAAGGAACCAAACTCTGGGCAAGTGCACGTGATAAAATCTCAACTGAGTTTAAATGCACACTACATTTTCTTCCACCAATATGCATATGAAATACTATTTGGAAAAGCACATTTAATTTCCAAATTAAAAAAAAATCGCTTTTATTCCTTGAAGGTTTTAAATGTTTCAATATTAAACACGTTCAAACATATAACAAGCTAAGCCAAAAACCAAGCTAATTGTCTTTCTCAAACCTCTTTCTTCTCCTCATCCAATTTCAAATATAACAACTATTTTTTTTTTCTTAGAAGAAAAAATGCAATCATATTTCTAAATGAATTTCATTGTTATTATTATTATTTAGTAACATCCACGTTTTGTTACTGTGACTAATAGTGATTTATTTATTTACTAGCAGTGTTACCCATCATTGACAGATTGAAATAAAAAATTTTTCTTATCAAAATATAAAAATTAAATTAACTAAAGCATTAAATAATCTATTCATTTTCATCACATTGCATTCAATCATGGAATAGCTATTGGACAAATATTGATGAATTTACTTATATTCATGTGCCAAATAAATATTGTTACCCGTGAAAAGTCATAAAATGTCCTTGACAAAATTCATTTCCTAATAAATATACGAACATTTCACAATTTTATTGAGGCATTCTCATGGTACACATTAATTCTATTTGGTAACCAGAATTTGGAAATTTTTAAATTCATAAATTCAAGATACGTAATAGGACTGAAAAATACATTTTAAAGACAATTTGTCCTTCACATTAGAACTAGATTAACAAAGATATTGATGATCATAGCTTTTAAATTGAAAGTAAAGTAAGTGAATATACCCATAAAAAGTATATATAAGCACATTCAATTTAAAAAATTAAGAACTCTCTTTCTAAGAAGATAGTATTAATAGATTATAAGGTTTTTTATTATTTAGCAAATCAATGGAGAATAAAAATTACATTTTTATCTAAACTAATTGCTTAGGAGCCATTTTAAGATCTTGAACAAGAACAGCAGTTCTAGTCATTAGTGTTTGTAATGTAGTGCCTGGAGCTAAATGGCGAGAGTTCATAATAAGTGAAAGATATAAATAGGCACTATTAAAAGGTTGCTGCCCTGATGTATTGGCTTATTTATGGTATCTTATATTCTTTAAATGTGTTATATTAATTTAATCTAATCAGCAATCTTCATGAAATTAATAGTTAACTATATCTGACTAACTATTCATGGATTTAGAATATGAGAATATTGACTTATAACAGTACATCTAGGAGGACATAATTGTAGAAAAAGAATTCATTGAAAAAATGTTTGGTTAAGTTAGTCATCATTTTTCATTTTATTTTCTGTTCTTCTAGACAACCATTGCCCATGTTGTACCACCAATGGTCCAGTTTCTTGCAAACCATCCAATGGTCCAACCTTCACATCTTGACACTCTGAGAGTTTGTACAAATGGGGCTGCTGCGTTATCACCAACAGATGCTAGAAAATTATTAGAAAAGAAGAAAGATATAATAATAGCATCAGGTTTGTAGATATGTATCATTTTTCTATTTTATTTTTACTTTTTATTCCATTTCGTGTAACCAGGAGTGCGGTGGTGCTTTTGTCGGAGTTACTAAGAGTGGTAGAACCAATTTTACAACTCCTCCCAAGTCGGGGTAAAAGAGGAGGGTTGACCATGCAGAATGAGCATCTTTCAACTCTATGGAAAAAAAGAATAAACAAATCTACTTAAGGTCAGCTCGTGTTATTAATTATATTGAAAACAACAAATGAATGGTGACGTTTAAATATAATCCCTAGAGAGACCTATTTGGATACAGAGAGAGGGTATAAACCACCCCAGGTTTGAAAAGTATTTGGAACACTGGGGAAAGAAGAAAAGATAATTTCAACTCAATATAAGGATCAGGAGAATGAAGAGCATATTGAACCTAATTGCAAGGAGAATTTGGAGGCTGTCCTGATGCAGTGTAGCACAGATGTAGTGAATCTATGAAGAGGAGCCAATAGAGGAAAACTGATTTGACACCTTAGTGTGTGTGTGTGTATGTGTGTATATATATATATATTGTAATGTGCACAATTTCTAGAGCTATACACTAAGTGATCAGCAGTACAACATCTTAATATTTATTGACTGTCTGGCGCAAAATTTAAATTAAATCCCACATCAACTATAGAAATTTATTGTTCATGTACAATGTACAATTTATAATAATATAATTATTTATTTATTTATTCAAATTTTTCTATTTTATTACAATATATATATATATATATATATATATATATATATATATATATATATATATATATATATATATATATATATATATATATTTGAACGGACGTTATTTGCATCATCTCCTAGGTAGAAACGATGGGTGTTTGAGGATTTTTTTTCAAAAATCATCAGTACAACCTCAATACCTGATTTCCCTTTAGAGAAATCTACTAAAAGGTCACTTCAATTGAAATACAAAAATGATACTGGTATAAGCCTATAAGATCCTGTCCATGGCCATTTGTTGGAGGATAATGGAGTGAAGAGAGAAGTTGAGTACCAGAGTGGATTTTGTTCAGGAAGATCAATCACAATTCACCTCTTCTATAATAGAAAAAATTTAATTATGATATTAATATGTATTATCTCTTCATTGCCTTCCGACAATCATTGAGAATATCTAACATGATTAGTAAGGCATTAACTAGCCTTTCAGCTTGATGGCATAGCTGAAACATGAATTTCTGTTTTCTTTCATCTGCCTTCCATGTTTTAAACCATGTTAAACCTCCTAATTCAAGTGAGCTACATGTCCCCACATATAATAAATTTAATAAACCACATTTTCATCATATACTAGATAGAATAATGAAAATATAAGGAAAGTTCTGATCGTGAATACAACCCTTATATATTTCCTGACAACATTCTATTATATGAATCATCTAGAACTATCATCCCTGTATTTTTCGAAATAAATATTAACCTCAACTTTTCTTTCATTTTTAGGTTACGGTTTGACTGAATCTTCACCTGTTATAACAGCTCCAAAGAATACTTTAGCAGATCTAGATTCAGTAGGATTTCTAATTCCTAATACTGAGATTAAGATTATAGATCCAGATAAAGGAGATCTCATAGACCCAAGCAAGCCAGGAGAAATATGTGCTAGAGGACCACAGGTATTGATTTTTCTCTAATAGCAACATGACTAAACCTATTCATGCAAAAACTTACACAGCGAATCACAATAGATACCTCCACGAAGGCTTAATTATGCCATATTTGTAGTGGTTGCTCATCAAAGTTAGCCATCAAAATTGTTCTTATTGACACATTTGTTTTATCTAATGGATGTCTTTTGTGAGTACGATAATGACAAATCTCATATGGTATATTATTCTTTTCTTCAACAATAATTGACAGGAAAGATAATATTGTTCTATTAGACTTCCATGGTCATGATTATTGAGTTCTTCTGGTATTGACCGTGCCATGCTATTTTGTACCAATATTTCACAAATAATGTTACTCGCTTCTTCAGGGAGTCTCAACAGAAAATCTCTTTTCTCTGTTGAGATATTTTCAGGAAGCTAGACTAGCAAACATTGGTAGAAAATACCATGACAAGAAGACTTTGATAATCAAGGATAATGTTGACCATGTAAGACACCCATTGACATGACCGACACATTTTTTTCAAGTTCTCAATACAAAAAAAAAATACCCAAAACACCTTCACAATTATTTTACAAAATAAAATTTACCAAAAGTATAATATATTATGACAAATAGAATATGGCAGAATTTGCAGATTCAAAAGATTTCCCTTCCACTAAATTTGGAAACATGTTTATAAATCCAGAAAAATAACCCAATCTTTGTACAAGGACTGTGAAACTTGATCTCCTTAATACTCTATGAAAAAATACTAATCAATATTAATTGTGAAATAATTACTCAGCAATAATATATATTAATTATGTAAGGGGGCATCAGTGGTCATGCGGGTTAAGGAGTGGGAACATCTACCACTACCGTCAGGAAGCTGTAGGTAAAAAGTTTCCATGCCAAGGGAGAATATTGGTTCACGAGTTTGCTACCAGAGGGTACTAGTGTCACAGTGCTTGCAGATCAGTGGGAGTTAAACGAGTATATGTTCGACAGGCCCTCAGGATGACGTATGATTATGACTCTCTTAGATTCCATACATGGCAAGCTGAACTGGCCAAATTCCCTCTAGGTAAAATGGTGACCGTCATTCAACTGGGGACAACTCATTCCAGGTCCTCCTTAGTTACACTGTCAGGGGTTGTTGACTACTCACTACATAAAAACTCTGATCACGAGTTCCTCAAGTCTTGCTCAGGGGCAACTAAAGATCGCAAAGGTATATAATGTCAACCGGAAAAACAAGAAAAAAAATTAATTATATAAAAATAATGCCTTCTTTGTTGTATTGAATGGTAACTGAATTTTGTATTTAAAAATTTCATATCATATATATCTCTTCTAAGATTTTGATTTCCTTTTAAAAAGAAAAAAAAAATGTACAACAAATATGAGAAGAAGTGCTTACATTTATTTATAATGTCACTTATTTTTTATGCAGATTCACATACCTTCTTTGCTATAGTTTGGTTATTATTTAAATTTATTATTTTTCAGATCATGGACGGCTACCACAAAAATAAAGAAGCTACTGAAAAGACTATTATAGATGGATGGCTCCATACAGGTATATCTTTTAAATGTGAAAAAAATGGGTGTGTTTCTGTTAACTCACAAATAGGAACATATATTCCATTTTATTTCACAGCTTAAATATAAGAAAAGGACTACTTTAATGCATAAAAAATAACAACATGAATGAAATTATTATTAATTATTCTATAATACTGTTGCCATTTATTAATTTTTATATAAGAAATATATAAATTAAGAAGAGGTTCCTTTAAAGCATATATAATGAGGGATTGAGAACATAGCGCTAATCGAATTATACAATTCCAAATGTGCACCCAACGTAGCAGAGTTCTGTATACAAAATTGGCAGCATGAGACTTTCTGCAAAGAGCATGTCTAGTCAGAGAGTTCGATGAACATTAAACTTTTTCTTAGAACAGGTGAGATTTAGTATACAAAAACTTTTATATAAAAAAAGTTTTAAATCACCATTTCTTAAAACATCTCGCAAAGTGATCAGCAAAGGAGATCTTCAGTTTTCAGATGCTGGTAGGTGAAGGATGCATAGTAATTCTTGTTTTAGACTTTGTTTGATAGCCTCAAGTGTGTTAGCTACTATAACTTTTGTTTATATCAGAAATTAAATTATGCACCTGGTAATTGATTACTTATTTTGAATTTAAACATAATTTTCATGAGACAATTTGCCATAAGTTATACACCAGAACATCTCAAATTTATTTATAACCCTAATATAAATACTCAAATATCAAAATATGAGTTACATACCAAGAATAATTTACCACAGTGTACGTCTATGTAACGAGCATAATAAAAAAGATATATTACCTTCTCTTAAATTTATAATTAGAGCATATGAAGCATTGCATTAAATCACCACCTAATGACTGGGAGTGCCGACTGCCTGCTGAAAGAGAGAACATTAAAAGCATTGTTTTAGTGTTACAAAACTTATCTTGATCATTTTTCAGAAATAATAGGAGGGGGGGGCAAAGAAGAGTGGTACTCTTTTGAGAATGTAGAACACAAGTTTTTCAGGAATATTGATGGCCTCCTCAACAGAGCTTTGAACAAGAAGCAAGGTGAAATCCTATGAAACTTTACGATGCAAGTTTAGGTTAAAAATTCTTTTCCTAGTCCTTGTATTGGCCATTTTTCTGAAAGCTTAGGAGCCTAAAAAGAACAAGGCGAAAGAGTACACCAGGTTGTTAGTGAATTAAGGCATACCCTGGAATATGGTGGAGACAGAAGGCAATAAGTAAAGCTTTCTAGAAGGAGAATCAAAATGAAGAAAACAAAGTTTCATTGAAAAGAGCAAGCATTTAGAGATAAATTAAACATAAAAGAAGAATTTTTCATTCCTTGTTTTCCGTTATAAGAAATATTATGCATACTTGTTGCTAAGATGACTTGATTTTTCTTTCATTGCTGTTGTGCTCCTTGGTTGAGGACATTTTTGGATTCTAAACAAACATAACATCCACCAAAAATATTCTGTGTAGGCAAAAAAAAATTCTTAACAGAGCTGTATTTAGGCAAGAGGAAAATAGCTAAAGAGCCAGATGACAAGGTCAGAAACAAGACTGCAGATAGGCCCTCTATAAAATTTGGTGTTTATTTAAAAATGCAATGTTTTAGGAATGATATGCCATTTCCTATATGTTCTATAATATGAAAATAAAAATAACTGGTATTCAGAAGTTCATATAAAAACTCTTTTATGCATTACAGGAGACATTGGCTACATCAGTCAAGAAGGAAAGCTAATGATTATCGACAGGTTAAAGGAGCTCATTAAAGTAAAAGGGTTTCAGGTAACATTTCTAACTTATTATAAAAAATGTTGTCCTTTTACACTAAAGAATAATAAAAAAAATTGTATTAATATTGATTTACATTTTTGAAAAGGAAAGAAATACGTTAGTAATAAAAATTTTAAACTTAACACATTTCTAGTTATAGTATTCCAAAAAAGGTTAGTGATTGATTTTAGATTTATGTTTTCCTTGTCAACATTTTTGGCATCCACAAAACACAAAACATATGTTAATTTCAGTTTCTAATAATGCAACCTCTAGAAAACCTCCAAAATGTTCAAAATCGCCAAATAATTTTATTTTCGGACTCTCTAAGTTCTTTATTCTCTTTTAAAAACATATATTCCACTCATCCTGTTATAACAAACATTTTTTAACACATTCAAAATCAACAAAATCACAAACATTGGTATGGCTACCAGGACATCAAAATATTGGACGAAGCACTGAAGTTGACATGCTCGCAAAACTAACAACAAAAAACACCAATACTGACATTAAAAAAATAACATCGGACGACCTACAAAACTACATTAAAACTAACATACTCCAAGAATGGCAACAGGACTGGTTACTAACAGACAACAAACTGAAACAAATTAAAACTACAGTTAAGACATGGAGTGACAAATTTGAAGTATTTACACGGAGAGACGAAGTAGTCCTTACAAGACTACGTATAGGTCATTCTTTCCTTACCCATGGTTACCTATTTCAAAAGAAAAGAATGCCTAACTGCAATGTGTGTAATGCTCCGCTTACAATAAAACACATACTAACAGACTGCAAAAGACGTGACCATCTAAAGATCACTTATGATTTACACAACTTACTTACTGAAGGTAGCCCACACATACCCATAATACTCCAACATTTACATGACATTAACATATACTCACAAATTTAGAATTGTTACATTTTAAAATCCTTTTTAATCCTTCTTAAATTAAAAATTTTAAATTCCAGCTAAACTGTTTTATTGTATGTTTATGTGTGTGTATGTGTGTGTGTATTTGCGCGTGTGTGTGTGTGTGCGTGCATGTGAGTGTGTGTGCCTGCACGCGTGTGTGTGCGTGTGCATGCGCGCGTGAGTGTGTATGCATGTTTGTATGTGTGATAAAGAAAGTGAGAGCATATGATTGTAAATATTTTAAGTGTTAGAAATCTTCATTTTATTGTACATAATAATTTATATTTATTTGATTTTAGTTTAGTTTTTATCCATTGAAATTATATAATTGTTTACGTAATTTTATTAGTCTTTACAGTCTCTGTTTTTGAACTTAATGTTTTGTTTTTGTTTATTTATTTTATTTGTTATTTTGTGTTTATTGTTGTTTTTCGTTGTTTTGTTATTTGATTGCGTTCTATTATTTAGTTGAGTTTTATTTAGTTGTGTTTTGTTATATTGTTGCATTCTGTTATTTAGTTGAGTTTTATTTAGTTGCGTTCCGTTATTTATTTGTGTTTCGTTATATTCTTGCGTTCTGTTATTTAGTCGAGTTTTGTTATTTGTTTGCGTTCTTATTTTGTATTATTTAATTTTTTCTTGTTTCTATTTTCATTTTGTATTTTGTTTATATAAATTGTTTTTGTTGTTCTTTTATGAGCAATATCGCCTCACTGCGAACGCTCCAAAATAAAATAAAATAAATAAATAATAATGCAATTCATAATGGCTCCCGAATCTCAAGGGCTTATTAGGGAAAACTTTATTGAATTATGACTTTTTAGAATTAATTGGTCATCAATTGGATTTTTTTCACATGCACACACACACACACACACACCATAAATGAGGAACATTCGACCCAGCAAAGAATTCTATGAAACTATACACCCCCTTATCTATTCTGTCCTATATCCTTATGCCGTCATATTTTTAGTAGATTGACCTGGATAAGCAGCTCGATCATAAAATTATAATAATCATTAATTAAGCTCTAAAATATGAACCACCATGCATAAGGTTATGCGACGGACAGACAGGACATAATTTTACAAGATTTAAAATTCAAGACAATGAGAAATACTCGTTTTCTTGAGGCACACAGACAACACTAACGTTTTTACATATATTCTATGACTGTTCAACATATAATCAAGATCGATCAAATTTCAAAATGAACATAATTTTAAAAGCAGGTAATTGACCAGAAACATCTCATATACTATTTAATAAATATAGTAAAGAACTCATAAAGTTTATCAAAAGTACAAATATGGATGTAGAAAAAATGCATTAGAATATAAAGTTGACTTCCAAATTAAAGAAGTGAAAACCCATATCATCGGTTGAGTTTAACTTTATTGAATTTGTCTTTTCATTTTCATTTATTAATATCATTTGTAATTATCTTGCTTATTTCATAATTTTATTTTATTTATTTTTATTATTATTTCATTGTATTTTTTATTATATTTGATTATGTGGTAATAACCCATTTAATAGTATATTTTGTAAAAATGTATTTGAACATAATCAAACATGTACTCTGCCATGTGAAAATGGACGATGTACTCAAATAAATAACTTCTCATATGGTTACTATGAGAAGAAGAAAAAAAAAAAGGTTTTGTGATTAGCTTTCCAAACTGAGTTAACTATTTAACTCCTATAAAACATTGAACAGTGGAACTGCAGCACCTCCAATTTCCACTTGATATTATAACATTTAATATAATGAGCCTTTTTCTTTAATTCTTTCTTTATACTTGTATAATATATAATCCTTATGCTTAATGCAGTAAACATCCCTCAGTTTATGAAAAAAGATACAAAAATTCTTTGTTTGGAACTGTGAACTTCACAGTGCCAGTGGCAAGGTGTTTGACTGTTATGCGCAAGCACACACAGGAAGCTCCAGGCGAGACTGTAAGGGAGAGAGAGCATTGTCATTCCCGCAGTGCCGGCCCTCGCGTGCTGATTTCCTTAGTTCTCATCCAGAGATGAAGGAGAAAATTATTGATCTTTTCACGCAAATTAAAACAAGAAGAATGGATTTACTTGGAGAGAGAAAAAGACGTACAATTCTTCTCAAAAAAGAAAAAAATTGTGAAGAATTGGACGTCTTTTTCTCTCTCCAAGTACACAATATTCTTCACTTCCAACAACACTGCTGTGGAAAAGAATGGATTTCATTTTCAAATGAATAGATTAAGCTTGAACTTTAACAATTTACTCTCGATTTTTGCTGGCTGGTGGAGGTCCATCATCAACGGAAGGATCAAAAAGGTCAAACACCTCCACTCTTAATAAATTAAGAGATAGATTAAGAGTGGAGGTGTTTGACCTTTTTGATCCTTCCGTTTAACAATTTAGGTTAAAGTAAGTAAAAAATGTTTGATTTTGTTCTTTTAGGATTTTATCAAGTTTCTGAATACATTTTCTTTTTATACAAGCTTGTTTCCTTTTACACAATTTTAAAACAAAGGCTAAAAATTTTCTGGAGCAGCACCCCCACTAATTTTAGCTACGAGCCGCCACTGACATTGAATACCATATAGTATTAATAATTAAATTATCTAATTAGATTTTAAGAAAATTATTAAAGTCAATAAAAAGAAAGTAAATTATTAAAAACATATGTGCATATATTTGTATAGGTTGCCCCTTTAGAGCTGGAGGAGCTTCTGAGAACACACCCTGGTGTTGCTGATGTCGGAGTCGTAGGAAAACCTGACTCAAGGCTGGGGGAGACACCTGTTGCATTCGTCGTTCCAAAAGAAAAGAAACCTTCTGCTCAAGAACTGAAAGACTTAGTTGCTTCAAAAGTAGCCGAATATAAGCAAATATCAGATATCATATTTGTTGATACTATACCAAAAAATTTAACTGGTAAAATTTTAAGGAGGAAGCTCAAAGAACAGTTACCTAAAGGGAAATGAGGTTTAAAATAGAAGAAAAGGGACGAGAAAAAGTCATCAAGCCATTTTGATGGAAAAAGAAAGTTTAACTTTCAGATTGCAATGTGCACCTTTAGGCCATTTCTTTCTTCTTCTAGTTATTACTTCCTTTTTTAGTCTATGTAAATAGATTAAATCCCATTCTGACTTGCCAATGGTCAATTGATATGTTCCATGAGATCACACGATTTTTTAAGCAGCTTAAAAAATTTATCCATATCAGAATATATTTTACTCTGCTTATGCTGGAGGTCACAGAATAAAACACATAGCATACTGACTGCCTTAGGAGAATGTGCTCTAAGTGTCTAAGTGTGTACAAACTTGTGGCAGAATACTCCTGAGGAGATACTATGGATGGTGTGAAACATCTAGATTGAATTAGTAATAAACTCATTTACTGAGAAATGTGTTTTATTCTTTGACCTTTGGTCTTTCTGCAAGAGTAAAGTTTGAAATTTTGGTCACTATCAAGAAATACAATTTTTTTATTCTCGCCCCTTCTGTAGCATTTTTAATTAAAACAACCTGACAATTTCAGGTTAATTAATTCTATCCTCCCTCTCCAAATGCATAATAAGACTGACCATTGGACAAGGAGGTGAGGGAAAATATAAATTCAACAGACATGGTGGTAGAATAAATCAAAAATATCATATGAGTAAACTTATCAGACAAGTTGAAAAAGATTTTTTTTTATACTTTTCATTGTATTCCAATGGTTGTTAATGTCACTTAGAAATAATATCTTACATACTTCAGGCAAAGACTCAATATCTATCACTTTTAGTTTTATGTTCAAGAATTTTTATAAACTCCCTTATCAAAAAGCCTGATAAAATGTCTCTAAATAGGAATGCACACTGCTTCTAGAAAAAGAAAAGAAACTATTTATCATTACGAACTGCACCCACACGCAGTGGCAAAAGTGAATTATATTAAGAGAGGTTTTAAACCTTCAGAATCCATTCTATCTCTTGACATTAAGTAATTATTGACTTTTAATTTTAAAATGACTGAAGAAGTAATGCTTGAGGAGTGTGGGTATGATTCATTTTTACAGTATGAATTAACTCATACATTATCTATTGTGATTATTGTTTTAATTGTACAAACTTTATATAGAATGAAATATACTAAGTATCTATTTGTTGAAAGTAATTGCAAAAATATAAATTTTATTTTGTAACTTCTTGTTTTGTGTTCCTCTTACCCTATCTTTATTACCAATAAAAGTATGTTCCTGATAAACTACCTAAATATATTCTCCATAATAAATTTAAACTACAACTTTAAATAAATTTAATTTTACTCAAGATTGTCAAAGCATAGTAAAACTCTCATCTAGGTCCAACGGTTTATGTTTATCACTCTCTAGATGAAAAATTGCTCAGAAAATTCGGAGGAGGACCATACTGGGGTAATGCTGTATTAGCATTGGACTTTTCGAGAGAAAATATAAATCGTACTTAATCGTATCGTAATTGGGTACTTTAATTGTTTAAGTAATTGTGTGTGTGCTTAAGTTTGTGTGTTTAATTTTGCAAACCAAAAGAACTCTAATAATCAATGTTTATTATTTAACAATATTAAATCCATTGTTTGAACACTTGTCAGTTAAGACAGAAACAAATTATACCAGGTAATTGGGACTTCAAAAAATGTTTAATATTGTAATTTAAAATAAAAATTAAAACTACTTGATAGCTCTTTCCCTTTGTTTCCAGTTTTCATGCAAGAGCATGTTTTGTTTAGCTCAAAATATAGACTAAACAAGACTACTGGTGAGATTACTATCAATATTTTTCATAACCCTGGTAACATTGTGTGATTGGTTCTCATGAGAAACAGGAAGATGTAATGTCCATAGAATGATTTCAAAATATTCCAATAGGAGAGACGTATAAGAGTGATAGACGACAGTAAAATCGCAAACTGCATTCCTAATACAGATGAAATAAATTATTTGAAAAACTGATATTAGTGATGCAAAGAAAACAATTATGAAGGACAAGGTTATAAAATAACAATAACACAATAAAAACAATACATATATATTTTTAATTTTCATAATCAAAGAAAGCAAATATTAAAAGTTAATAGCTAGAAACATTTAAACAAATAATGGATCTTGTGGTCTCACTTCCAAAGCAAAGATGCTCACAAAAATATCAGTAACCTTTAATACAGGTAAAATAGTAAAACAAGATATTGTAAATCCCACTTTAAAAAATGTGAGGCAGTTTTCAAAAAGCCACAAAAGCAGCAAACCACAATTTTATTTTATTCACAATTATTAAAATACATCAGCAATAAAAACATTATTTTTTTTTTAATATACATATAAAATCACAGAGTGCTGATAATCATAAGAACACAGTTAAATTTGTACTTAAAAATTCAATAATTAAAGCTCATTTCTAAGAATTAAAAACATTATAAGCAGTAATTGTATATATCAATATAAAAAGTTAAATATTATTAACAATATCAGTGAACTTACAATGGAAACAATAACTAACCTAAAAATACTTAAAAATTATAAAATTTAGATAACAAAGGCGTTTTTTTTAGTAAATAAAAATACATTAAAAAATAAATTTTTATTAGCATATTACAAAGAAGAATCTCTAATACATTCAGAAAAGTGAAGACATTTAAGTAATTATAACATACACTTATGCACTACAGACCACCCCCCCCCCTCCCCACACACAGACAAGCACAGTTAAAACACTGGGAAAGTAGAAAAAACAACAGTTGAAAATTGTTATTACATTAATATAAACATGACACTCGAATGTTTAATCAATAACAAATTTATTCTATAAATACACCTCGCTCAGAATAACCAGAGCAGAGAGTTCTTTTAAAAAAAGTGCATATTTTCAGTTGAAAGTACTCCCCCCCCCTTCTTTGGATGATGTTTGTGGCCGATACATTTCAGGACACTCAGTTCTTGGTCCTTCCTAATAATGGTTTCATTACAAAATCAACAACGCCAAGCATGTACCTGAAGAAAGGTCAATGAGGTAAGCCAAAAATTAATCGGAAAATTAACAATAATGTAGACCTGAAGGAGACAGCCAGACTTCTGAATGTCCCCTCTAAGCAAGGCTTCCTCAAGCAATATATCAATAAATACTTCATAAAAGCCTCAGACATCAATATTATCAAAATAAAGATTGCCTCGTCATCGAATGTGACAGTGATGTAGTTTGTAAATGGATACCATCTAAGTAACAAATATAGTTGAGGATAGTAGCCTCAAATTGCATTGAGAACTGGTTAAAAATAAAATTTAAAAAATGGTTTCAGCTAGTAGTGTAATCATCTCAATTACAAATATTTGAATATGTCCCTTACTTTAAGCGCACTGCACTAGGCAGTCAAGAGATCCGAGTTTTAGACCCAACACATTCCAATAAATTTTTCTAATATACAAAATGTTAATAACAGTAGTTGTTTCAATAATGCATATCATAAACAAAGTAAATGTTTGTCTATAAATGGAAAAAAACAAGTTTTCTTTTGGTATGCACAGGTTTCACTTTTACTTTGTAATATTTAATTATTTTTAAATTAAATTCATTTTACTTATGAGCTCTTTGACGAATCACTTTCATAATTTCCATTAAGTGGCACAGGGTTATTTCGTTAACAAAATGGGGACAGGTTAGTATTAAAACTATGAAAAAAATTCAATAATGTCAGGAAAGGCTTGTTTTGTTTTGATAGCATTTATTTGCTAAAAATGGTAATTTTCTATCAGTATTTCAATATTTGTATATTTAGAATATGTATAGCTCTTGTTTCTTTAGAAAACAAATCTAGGCTATATATGTGACAGTTTACTGAGGTACAAATCACAGCACTGTATAAGGGTACTAATGCACAAAGAGGATTCATTATAAGCAGCATTTTTTAAAAAACGAGTGATTTTTAAAAATTTCAATTTTATAAAAAAATATACACCAATGTATATATATATATTTTAATATTCAACCAACTTGAACTTAGAAAAGGAGACTCCAACTTGAGATATTTTCAATTGGCTATTTATTTTATTAGAATAAATGAGTAATTTAGTACACAAAATAATCTCTAAGAGCAGCTCCATCAGATGTTTCCAAGGGAATGTGGACACATTGCTACAAAAACTTAAGCACTCATCACAGTATTAACAGGTGCATTTTTACAAATCATTATTCTACAGGTAAGGTCAACTTGCAGAGTGGGTTCTACTCTTTGTACCGTAATATTAAAGCTCTTCTTTCTCGGGGAAATGAATCAATACTTTATACATGAATCTATACATTTAGAAAAGTATGACAGTTAAATAAAGGCAGTATAAAATACATTGTAAAATCCTATTGCCCTGGTAATTATTAGGCCCAAGTAAGTTTCATTTGTTAAAAAATGTCAATGCTTCATTTTTAAAAGTAGACATATATTTATAAGTATTCATGTTTTTTAAGTCTAACCTACATTAGTTTAGTATGAGGTGTTTTCTGTAAGTTCCATATATTTTTAGTTCTTTTAGAACAAAATGACCAAATTGTCCTGTAGAATCTGAACAAGAGGGTCCAAAACAAAATTCTACCCAACTAATACATCAGAAAATGTCAGCAGTGAAATAATTATATGTCTTTAATCGGAAATAAATGAACTAATAGAAATTCTTTATCTAAACAATCCATGAAGGACTAGATCTTACCATTCTTGGTGGGGGGGGGGGGGTCATAAGCTCAATAGCTATTGGTTTACTTAAACAGATTATACTTAATTTTCAAGTAGCTCCTCAAGTAGGTTCACATTGGTGTAGGGACTGAGGGGCAGAAGAACTTTAACAAAGAAATGACAACCCTCCACCTTCATTAAACAAAAAAAAAATAGGAAATAATAAGGAATGAATGTTTCTAATGAATGATGTACATTGCTTGCTTTCTCAAACTCAAAACTGATTTTAACATTAAGAGGCGATGTTCATGTTTTTGTAGATGCGCACTTTTCTTGAACATAGCAAATATCTTAAATTAGGTCTAGACAGAAAAAACATAATTTTGATTTATTCCGTAATAAGAGCCAAATTTCTAACAATTGGTCAATAGTAAAACATTGTGTCAAGAAATTCAGCAAATGGAAACAAATACATACATCAAAATTGATGTTTCGTCAAAAAAATATATGAGGTTGTGAAGTTTCAGCAGTGAATCTACTAAATAACTCAATTATGAATGCATGAAGGAACTTCAGTTTCAAGCGACTGATACTTATTGGGCTAAAAAATAACTATATTGATTTAAGAATTCTATGGTAACAACTGAGGATACAAAACAAACCTCGTTGTTCCATATCACTATCAAAAGTTACTTCAATCTGAATCAACGATAATATGAAATAAGCAAATTAAAACTTGCTTAAAACCAGAGCTCATTATCAATATATATAAACACATTAAATGACCTCTTTTAATTATTGAATTAATACTGAAAAGAATATTGGAATAAAATAGATTAAATTTTAGAGTATTGTGGGCATTATTTGGACTGAGAGTAGAGCCCTCTAGGTGCGTGGACAGTATCACATCATAATTCTGTTTAAATCCTATTTCTTTGCTTTGATGATTTAATGAGACGAAATTCTTTACTCTTACACACTCACTAAAGAGCTATTTAAAGGTTTCTGAAAATCTCTTATCTCCAAAATTTGTATTCAGTGTTGAAAGTGAAATATTGGGTGAAAGATGGAGGGGTTATAAGACAGGGGAGAAAAATATTGAACACACAAAAAGCGGGCAGGAGGGGGGGGGACACCACTCACGGATGTCATCCTACTAGAAGAATTGCCTACTAGTGTCACATTTTCTTTGTTTATCTGCTAGTGTTTGTTTTTTACAAATTTCCGCATATACAATGCTATATAACTTTATACACCTGAATGAAAATCATAACCTATCAGTATTTGTTTAATTGAATTAATTACAAAAATATAATCAGCAAACTTTATAAAAAAGAAATATTCCTTATACAGAATATTTCCAAATCTACTAATTTTAAAGTCCATATAAACAGAAATGTGAGAAATTTCTCGCATAAGTTATCAATATGAGCAAAAGATCAATATATTAATCACATTTTATTTTTCTTATCTTGAAATATGAAATAAAACTGCATTTTCTCTTATTGATCTTTAAATTTTTATCCTCTATTAGACTTTAACACTTTCACAACAAACAATCCAAATGTACATTTAAGCTTCAATAAAAACTCAAAAACTTGCCTTAAACGAACACAATTCTTCATCATTTTTGTAATATAATTTAACATTAAGTTATTACTTTTGTAATATTTATTTAATAATATAACTAAATTACTTATAAATACCAATGAAATTATTTTTTAAAGAAACTCCAAATTATTATAACAATTTTTTTTTTTTTAAATAAAGAAATATCAGTTTAGTGACACTTAAATTATTAGTGAATAACACATTCTTGGATAAATATTTAAAGAAAATACAAGATAATATTACCAGTTTCAAAGGTAATATTATAAATATAACTTCAGCATAAAATTGAGTAAAATTTATAACCAATCTTTTTTCCACTTCAATGGATATAAAAATTCAAAATAAGTAATAGTTATCTAACTAAAAACAGTTTAAGTACTTAAAATAAATATAATTCTAAATATAAATAGGCATATTTATTATAATAAATGACCAAAATAAGTAACATAAACTAACTAAACAAATACTCTTCATACAACAAAATATTTCTAATTATAACTTAGAGGTTGTGAAGAGGCTAAACAAAAATGTTTACTGATTTTTCACAATTTGTTTGCTTAAATCAGTACCCTACACATCTTTGCAGCTAATGCCATTTTAGAATGCAAGCTACCATTGCAAGGATGGTCTTAGACCTTTTCATGAACCTCCAAGTTATAATCACATTAGTTGTCATATGATTCAAAACATATAGAAAAAAGTTTATAATTTGTACTCTTCAAAATAAAATGACACAAAAATATACATTAATATATAATATACTAATAAATGAAAAAATAAATTCATCTAAAGAGGTAGGTGTGGCAAGAACACAACAGTATCACAATCACAGATGGTTGTTCATGTACTAAGCAGGAACTTTCGTTGAGTATATGTCCAAAAAGGGGCTGGCAAACAGTAATAATAATTCTAAACATTTAAATAGCATCGCTAAAAAGTAAAGCTTTACCAAGTCGAGTTCAGAATTTTCTAAAGCAAATTCATGATTTTCCAAACCAGATCGAGAAATTTTCAAGCATAATTAAGATTCCTTTGGAATTTGTCATATATCTCAGTACTGCTCTAAAAAATTGTAATTTGAATAACTGGGAATAATTAATATAGTTACAGATGAAAATAAAGAAATAAAGACGCCCATTAGAAAAAAAGTCCGTCACACAGGGGCTGAGTAAAATAAGATTTCCCACATGTTGGAATGACACAATACTGTGAACTCATCTCACCAAATATTCTTTGTTTCCAAAAAAGGATTCGATGATTAGAAATCTTAATAAAATCTTTATTCTAGACACCATCACACTAACTATTTGCATATATTTCAAATAATAAAGGTTCACTGAAAACCATATTTGGTATTTATCTTAGGAATAAGACGTTTCATGATGTATTCACTTATTGTTAAAGTGCAATGACGAAAAGAGGGGGTTTACTGAAGGCTGAAAGCTAAAAAATGTCAATAACTTGGTTAATATTGAAGATAGAGAAAACATCTGTATAATAACATTTGTAGAGCATTAAATTGGTAATAAGATTGGTTCTATACAATTTTTTGATAAAACAATAATAGATATATTATGAATTTTCTAAATTCCCCTCCCCTCCCACTGCTCTAATTTCAGCTGTTAATGAGGATGACCTTTAGTTTTACATAAAACGATTAAATATTGAGTTTGGTAACAATCAAACAAAAATTACGACCACTAGGGCAGTAAGGACAGGAGAAGTATGCACAGGATAAAAGTTGTTTCTTGTGTTATTAAAAGGAGCTTTTGTTTTAAACATTTTTTTGTATAACAATGTGTGAAGCAAGTAATTTGCATAGAAATATTGATATCCTCGACAATTCTTTCCAATATGAACATTATTGTTGTTGTTGTTATTATTGTAGTGTTTGTTCAACAAAAAGAAAAACATATACCAGCACAACTCAAGTACAATACAATAAATTATTCTGATTTTCTGATAGTTCAAAGAAATAACTGAATTTGATTTAGAAAATTCTGATATTTACTAAGGCTAACGTTGAAACTGAATATTTCAGAGGTTTTACACACTTTTTTTTTTAAATTGGACTCTGGTTTTATTTGTTTAAGCTTAATACTATCACTTTCAAAGCAAGTGGGACACAAGGAGCTGGGTGGTATACTCAAAAAATAAAAGCCCATGTCAAATGGGAATCTAAAACTAATTCTTAGTCATAGATTTTACAAAGAATTATTAAGTATTTTCCACTAAATGCCAACCAGTTACTTCAGAAATGATATATAGTGGCAGATTGAGTCCAAAAACAATACATCCCTATACAGGTATACCAGATTCATTATTATAAACTCCGAGTACTACAAAGAAAGTATGTTTGATGAAAACATTCTTGTGAATTTCACTGATGTTTACATTATGCATACTTGTCATTATACAAACATTAAGTGATAAAAAAACAGTAGTGAAGTTTTTTTTTCATGCTACTGGGTTGTTCACATGAAATAAATAATTTTTTAAACTTCAGAAATTCATAATGGATCTAGGGTATCCTGTTGTTTTTTTGTTTTTTTTCCAAAAGAGTTTGAATAAGATTAAATGAGCAATAATATCCACAACATATTTAAACAAGGCTTCTGAATCAATAAATATTGGCAGTGAAGAAATTGGTTGGCATTAAATGGTAAAAGTGCAGTAATTGATATTTAAACAAGACTGAACATATATAATATAACAAAGAATTACTAAGTAATGAAAGAAGATAAAGACAAATTTGAAAATAATATAGAGGTTTATAGTAGCTCATGAATATGAGCATAATTTTTTTCTATAGATAGCCTAGTTCAAGTTCCAAAAAGCCCCTCTCTTGCCCTTGAACACAAAATTCAAAGGGAATCTCATATTTATAAGTCTAAAATCAGTGAATATTGCTTTCACCAACATTGGGCGGTATGAAATTTATACATCACTGTGGTGAGAAAAAAATCACTATTTTCGAATAAAATAATAAAACTTAAATTAAAACCAGAATATCCAATGAGTAAAGGAATTGCAATAATGAAATTAACTTACAAATGCTTTAAAAAATCCACATTAAACAGGAGCATAAATAACATATACTTTAATAGGATAACTAGTAAAGAATTGTTACTGTCATTAGAAATGAAGCAGGCAATACAAGTTTATTTTATATAAAAGGGCAAAATGTCTTACAATATATCTGGAACTATTATCATCAAATGTAGATTTTATTTAATTAAATAGCTAGGCTTATAAAAATATAATTTATGAATACTGTAGTTTTATTGAGCAATGAAGCTATACAATTAAGATCAAGAATACTATATTTGTGGCTTTTCAGTTCAATGACAACCAGTTACTAAACTATAGAACATAGCGACAGATTATTAAAAAGCTGAGCAGGTTTATTGTTATAATCTCCCCATTCTGCAGAAAGTGACTGACTACTTAGCACTAATTTGGTAAAAACATTGTAAACAGTTTTTAATTTTTATAGGTTTACCATCATGTATATAATGATGAGAATCATGTTATGTCAAAAGACTAAACCTGATTGTCGAAGAAAACTCAAGAGCATCAAAACAAGGATTCCTCTAGACACTAAAATCTATTAGAGGCCATCTTCTTAGTAGTTTATATATACAAACTAAAAAATATATCATTCCTAATAGCACTATTGGGACTAATAGTTCCAAGTTGTATAATTCATCAGCATATATCAGCAGTGAAATAACAGGTTGGCATTAAATTGAAAAGGCAAATACATGTATATGTTTCAAATATTTCTATCTTCAGAATGTTACAAATCCAAATTCTGACAGTTTGCACACAGTTTTGCATGTTACTAGTATAAACATAATACAAAACATGATATTTATGCTCCCCTAAACACATTAAAAGGCAAGTGTGGAAAACAAAACAAAATAAAACTATATGAATCTACATAACCAAAAAATATACCTGAGTATTCAATCAGACTTATAATTGATAATAATAAATTAATCACAAATAGGGCTATAAATAAGTGTCCCAATCAAAATTAAGTGATGGCTCATATGACGGATACGACGATGGCTGAGGAGGTGGGAAGCACTCAGCAGAAGGCTGGTAATAGCTCGGTTCAGCGAATACTTGCTCACAACTGCTATTCACTGGAGTTACAGGTTCAGTCGATTCCCAATCATCTACTCCATAACGAGAGGCCAGCTGCGAAATCACTTCGCAAACCTCTTGGTAATCACCTAATAACAGCTCTTCTCCTAAAAATGTATACATAACATTAGAAAATTTTCTCACATGATACAATATCAAAGAAGGGTGAATGTTAATTAGCAATGGGTTTCCTGTAACAAATATATTCTATTGTCAAATCTTTCGGTACATGCCATATTACTGACCAATCGCCGAGCATACATGGCAAGTAGTTTCAATGAAAGAGTACTAGACTCAAGCCTGTTGAAAATTGTAATGGTTAGTTTCCTGAAAGCTCGTTTTTAAGAAACTTAATGGTCAGTTCTTGGTTACTTTGCTTCAGTTTAGGGAATTTTGTTAATGTCATAGTGTAATTGATTGCATGTCTGTATAGATGGACTGCCAATGCCAATGTAGCCTAGGGCCTATGAGGGAATAAGATCTACTTTGGATGTTAAATAGAATTTTGAATTTGGCATATTTATTTTTGTTTGATTTTTTTTCAAGCAAGTATTCTTATTTCCTTATTATATATATATTTATATATATATATATATATATATATATATAATGAATATGTATCATCTGCGTCTTAATAGATGTGCCTATTTGTTGGAGTCTATCTTTCTTATTCTGTATTAATATTTTCAGTGGCCTAAATATGGTTATTTCATTATATCTTGCCTTGAGTCTTCTTCTTGTTTCTGGTAAGCATGCGTTATTACAGGAGTATGTAATTTTGTATACTCCATTTATCTCGTATATATACTTATGCTCAATATTGTATGTTGATGGTTTTGTATATATCTGTAACTATGGAAACTTTGTGTGACTTTTTCGCTTTTCTTTTTTATCTTTGCTTAGTGTACTTATTATTGTTCATATTCTTGAGTATCTCTACTATTAAGAGTCTTTTAATTAATTTTTATGAATGAAATGGACAGAAGTCACTGACAGTAACTATTACTAATTACGGAAGATTATCCTTAAGAGAAATTAACTATTGAGCCAATTTTTGAAAAATTTATAGGTGGTGGATGGGTGGGTTGGTATGTATATGCGCATAAGCATGAGTTTTCCTACGCACTGAATTATTGAATATATGACTGATACTGAATTTTGGATAAACGGAAATGAATAATAATGTAATTCCTGGTAAGCAATTATGCTTACAACGAATACGATTCCATGAATACAATTGTTCGATCACTTAAATTAAACATTTACAGCTAATTAAAAATTGGTGTCTTATAAATATTAATTTTTCTTTCTTCAGTTTGCACAATATTAATACAATTAAACGATCGAAAACAGTTCTGAAGATGAAAGGTAATAAAAACCGTACTATTCAAATAAAATATACAGTTTCATTCTTATGGAGTACCATCATTAGATGATACCCAATTAACAAGATAATTTAAAAAATAGAAGCTAATTAAGATCTTGTCTATTAATAAATTACCAAAATGTTATCATACCATTGTAAGTGTCATTAACTTCAGGGAGTAACTGAGTTTCCTGAGGAGGGTATGACTGATTATCACTGAGAGGTTGAGGAATTCTGTCATTCACTGTTAGCCTTTTTGACTCTGGGCTGTAAGGAGATACCTGAAAATTGACAACAAATATGATAACTCAGAATTGTCCGATTTCTTAAAAAGTATTACTGCAATATTGTACCCAGAAAAAATCCTATTAAAGACATACTCATTACAACCTTGATAAATATGAATGGAAGCTAAAACTATAAATGAAGCTTACTCTCGGTTTAGATTTTTTCTTAGTAAGAATGTCATCCGATGTTTGAGAATAGTCAATAGCCCAATAACTTCCTTTGCCAGGATCATCCTTTGGTCGAGCAACTTTCGTAAAACACTTGTTTAAGGACAGATTATGCCTGATTGAATTCTGCAATAAATAAAGGAAATACAGCAATATTAATACCATGATTAATATACAAGTTGAAATAAAGGCTTTTATTTTAGCCTTGTAAATTTAAATTATATATTAACGCCCACTTTATGCAACTACGACTAATTAGGACGGGTTACCTACAGGTTACCACCCTTTCCTAGGCACTGTGGGACGAAGGATTTTAATTTAATGAATTCTGTCACTAAATAAATTCCTATTGCCCTGCGAGAATCGAACTCGCCACTTTAGGTTTGCCTAGTAAGATATCAGGGTGATTCAAAAGTTTGTTTGTTAAAATATTTTATATTAACAGGCAACTAATCTTCAAAATATAAGCCATCATTTTTATCGCCTGAAGGCACCTTTGCTCTAAATGCTCGAAGCTATTTCGGTACCATTATAAATCTCACTGTTAGTGCAAGAAAGTTTTAGCATGCTTGTATGTAGTTGATTTTTGTATACTTTCTCTCAGACTCTAAATTGAGACTTCTAGGCCTTACACTATGATAGTTGCTTTCAAGGAGAAAATCTACAATTTTAAAATTAACATAATGTTTTTAATATTTTAGAAATAATAGGACAAAGATAAATACTACAGATCTTTGATTATTAATTATTGATAAAAGAGGTCTAATCACAACTCACTGTATGTTGAAAGTTTATATTAAGGGCAGTTGTAGCACCTAATTATTTAACTGCCTTTTTGATCGAAATCAACTAAGAGGAAGGAGGATTTTAAAGACAGCGAAAACTGTAAACTTAGGAATTTCTAATAGAGATACAGTCCTATTTGAAATGGACCTTTTTTGTTGCACAACATTTTTTTGTTCCAAGCATTAGAAGGAATTTCCTATATAAGTGCAGCAAAAAATTTTACTTATTTAATTTAGGAGTAAAGGAAGCCATCATTGTCCACATTAGATCTACTTTTTTAATTTCACATAATTATATTTGAATTTAAATATAATTACTTGAACTATACTTATTTTTATACATGTAATTATAGAACTAATATTTTGCAAATAACATAACAGCAATTTGATAAATATGTTCTAAATTATAGCTTCTATGACCATGTGTCCAGTACAGGTGGCTGCCCAGTTTCACATATCTATATGTTAATCTAGCTGTCTCATACCTCGAGCACTCTGTTTCCTAACGAGAGGAGTACTAGTGACTAGAGGTTGGTTTAGCAGTATCTTTCGAGCTTTGGACAGTCTGAATTCTGAGAATAAAGTCTCTCATATCTAGAGGTGCTAGAGGTCTCTAGCAGTCTTTTTAATGCCTTGAGTAATCTGAACCCTGGGCAAGAACAATCTCCTGTGTCCAGAGAGTCTCTATCAAGCCTTGAGCAGTCTTCAATGAGAAGCTAGTCTAGCAACACATTTTATGCATTGAGTAGTCTGAATCCTGGCGAGCCAAAATTGAAATTGTTAATTTTATTCAATACTGGCCGTGTTACCCGTGTCTGACGGGGTAAAATAGAAATGGATTCCCATTGAAATGCAAAGATTGCATACACAAAATCATTTTGTCATATTCATCAATAATACGAATTCCCAGTAAAAATGGTACCATTCATTTGTTTAATCTGAAATATAAATTAGACAAATATATGATTAGAACAGCTGTTATCTGGAATCTAATTGATAAAATCGAATGATCGAAATATAAAGACTGGACTTTTCAAAACCAATAAATAATCCAGCTATTGCCTTCAAATTAATCATATTTATAGTTTTAGCATGAAGGGTGGAATGCCTTTTGGGCAAATATTGACAAATTTATAATCTTCTTGACGTAAAATAAATCTAGTTCCTGCCAAAATAAATGATTGTATAATCTTAGCATAAAATTGTATCATGAGCATGATAAAATTTTGATCACACATTCTGTTATAATACAATTGAAGAATATATGAGGTGCAAAATATCTAAGTATGAGGAGTAAAGTATCAAATCACTCATATTAAAAATACTCATTCCCTTAATACAAACAATATAATACAAATAAGTGTCGATGCCTGAAATGCAGGAGTTAAAATTTCAAAATTTATAAATGTAAAAACAATTTAGGACCAAAATTTCTAAACACAATTTGTTCTTTACATTTTTTCAATAAAACCAATACTAACGGATATATTGATGAATATGTATTTTCACATGGAAGTAAACCTTGTATTTGAAAATTCTGATTCTCATATAGCCTATGTTGTACCTTGGGATAATGGACTCGCAAATATAAAAATTCATAGAAATCATACAATCTATTTTTGGATTGTGTAACAAATGGTTGGACAGACAGACAGACATGATTTATAATGATGATGGCAATTGTTCTTAGAATGGTCTGAAATATAAAAACAAAACTTGGTTCCTGCCGAATTTAAGTATAAAATCAGACAAACCTTACAGTTTTATTTATATAGATGGCAACATATAGGCAGTGAAACCATTTGTCATTGATATTCTTACACCATATATACTAATTACCATTAAATTACTAATACAAATATTAATACCTTCCACCCGGTGCTGGCATCTCGGTAGTATGGAAACTGTTTAATTATAAACTGGTATATTTCGGAAAGTGTCATTTTCCCATGAGGTGCATTGCTTATTGCAAGCCTGATTAAGCTGGCATAACTAAAAATTAAAAATATAAATTATAAATAATACTAACTCTATTACTCATCACTGACGGGTTTAAATATAAATTATTTCCTGCGAATATATAAAGTTTGGATTAACCTATGTACAAAATCATCCTGTCAAATTCATCACATGGCACAAATGTCTTGTAATGTGTACAGATTATGTACAGCCATTCATTTATTAAGCCAGAGATATAAAAACCGACAGTTAGAAGAAATTATCCATAGAATAGCTCTTATCCATGAATGAAGTGAAATAATAATAGCTTTCCCTCAGAAAATAAAGATTGGATTAACTTAAGCACAAAATAAATCATTTATTATCATCGAATTACAGTCATGTTATAGTTTTAAGGAAGAAGCATGCAATGGCTATTGAACGAATATTGAAGAACTTATTATTTTTAATGGATTCCAATAAATGTATTTCTCCATTAAAATAAAAAGACTGCTTCATCTTAGAGTTTCAAATAAAAATATTATAAAATTCTGTTTTTGCAACCTCCTGTTATACCATAGAAGTATGTATGAGTACGAGGTACTGACAAATATCAGAAGTAAACACAATTCATTCTTCACATTTTTTATTATTATATTAACAAAGATATTGATGGATACATGTTTAACGTCATATTCCGTCAGTCGTATTCCTGAGGGTGGTAGTAAACTATATAAAAATAAATATTCATGCCTGCACCATTGCTCTTAGAATAGTCTGAAATGTTGAAAAAAAATGTATCCTCCCGCAGTTTAAATAGAAAATTAGACAAAACCTTTAGCTTTATTTTTATAGATACGAAAATTATTTTTGAAAAGTCCTCTTTTAATAAATGAACAGGGATATTATAATTGGGAAGATTGGCTTCAAAAGAAAGATTTACCATTACTATCCATGCACAATGACAGAATACTGGACTAGATCGCCCGAAGTTTCGTGCTTGAGACCTGGTGAGTATGAAAAATATTTCTTTCAAATAAAAATAACTAAATTTTAAATCATTTAGTAATATATTCTGTCCTCAACATGAATAATAAATAAAAATAATAAAGAGACAGGCTTTTGGTTTCCATAGATGCATTTAGAAATAATAAATGTGGGAACATCCCCATTAAATAATTTAGAACGTGTATCTACCTATAAGGAGGCTTCCCTGGCGGCTGAGACACAAGACTTCTGTTAGATCTGTTCCAGTTTCCTTTGTCAGATTCTTCCATTTTCATCACTCTGCCAAACAAAATTAACAGATTTTATGAATAAGTAATAAAGGCCTTGTGGTAATAAAATCGTTCATGAATTCAACCATATATATTTCTTCTTGCATATTAACAAAATTATTTAGAGTTTTTAGTTTTCAGACTTAAATTAACCCCCAATTAGACTACCACTAAAGCAACTGTATCAATAAGCGTGACATTGGAGCAAGAGGGAAATCTATTTAGTTTACACAGCTGATAGACTTTTTAAACTTCAATGGGAAAACATATTAAATTCATGGCTAGTAATTTATAAATATAACAAATCAGTTGAAGTTGGCCAAGCATAGAGTTCTACAAATAGACCATTTAATTGAAAAAAATAATAAAATAATGTATAAAGAGTTACAAGATCAAGAGGTTTAAAACACTCATTTAATTTTGACCCTGAGATAATTAATTCAATGCAACAAAAATTAAATTCTACATTTCAACAGTTTTTGGACATTCCACACAAAAATAAATAAAAGCTCCTTCAACTAGTGTTGAGAGAAATGTTTACAATTTTAATAAACTTAAAAAGCTATAGTTGTATCCAACACCAAAATCATAAAAGTAGATCAGTTAAGACTTGGATCAGTTAATATTTTTATTTTAATCTTTGAAACATAGAATCTCAATTTAGTATAAATAAATAAATAAACTCACTTAAATTGAAATTAAATTCTTGATTACATCAAATTTAGTGATGTATATCACTGGTAACTAACTTTCTTTCACCTTTCAGCCATTGCAAAAGATACAAACTTTCCATGAATCACTACCTTTATCACTTTCAACATATTTCGAGAGGTTTCCTGAAGGAAAACCTGACGAAAACACTTGAATTCGTCGCATTTAACCAAGCCATTATCCAAACACTGATATTTCAAAACACTTGGATTTTTTCCAAGGTATTTGTAAACTGCTAGTCATGACATCTATGGTTGTTAAAAACCACCAATAGGAAAGTTGCGAATGACATTTTCTGTGAGAGAGAAATTTCTTCCATTTACCAGCAAAGGCGACACATTAAAGCAAAGGGAAAGAATCTACACTTTCCAATAAGGAATATTCAAAAAGGGACTAATCAAGACAACAAAATGATTTAGAAGGTAGTAATTTGCAAAATTGTAATGCAAAGATATTAAGCCCAATCGTAGTGCACTAGCGCTGTCTGGTGAAAAACGTTGGATTTACCATAAGGGGAACTACAAATGTATAACTTTTTAATGCAAATTCAAACAACAAAATTCTACAGGAACTCATTAATCTCACCTGCATATCTGACGAAGTTTTATTTATTAAATAATGAGTATTTATGCTAGTAATCGTGGTTGCTTTACCTCCTTATGCATCTAATGGCACTTATTCCCATCGGGAAAATTTCTCACAAACCATTTTTTGGGAGACTGTTGACCTTGAGAATTTCATGTTAACTTCTCTTTAAATCTGGAAAAATTGTGAGAGAGCACAATCCATCAATATTTTCTTTTATTATTTTCTATATTCTCTCCTAACTAACTAACATTCCAAAGTCTCCTTTTTACTGTTAGTTTGCAGCTAGTGGTTATCAAAGCAGGAGAGTTAGTGGAACAGGCCCACACCAAACACTGTCAAAATCAGCGTTATTTATTAGTTATTGAGAGGCCTCCCATTTAAAGACGATTGTTAAATCATAATAACAGGAAAACCACCTTGTCATATAAAATAAAGCATAAAACAACAATTGTAGAGCATCAATTGTTTGATAAGATTGGTCCTATAACATTTTTGATCCGACTCATAATGGCGAAAATATTATAAAATTCAATTATAAATATTCAAATTATAATAACGGAGATATTTCGATTATTCCAAATTCCCCTGTCCGATTTAAGCCGAAAGCGTACTCAATTTTTAGTTTTACAAGAATCGCTTATTTAGAGATTTCGATATCGATAACCCCTAGAGTGGTAAGAAATAAATATATTTTTGCTGGAGGTGGGTCTTCCAACTAAATATGCGTTTTCAAATATTATTTTATTCAAATAATTTTTAAAAACATAAATTTTACCATTAGCACTTCTATGTACGTTGAGTTCATGGTACACGATAAATACCATGTCTGTATTCCGTTGCTTGACTTCTGGTTGGTTGTTAACACAACGGGCAAACTCTTCC
Source organism: Riptortus pedestris (assembly GCA_019009955.1). Lineage (NCBI taxonomy): Eukaryota > Metazoa > Arthropoda > Insecta > Hemiptera > Alydidae > Riptortus > Riptortus pedestris. The sequence goes on from CM032230.1 coordinate 134,537,644, forward strand.
GCGAAGTAACAACATTGGTTTTTGTGGTCCTGGCTTCGTGACCTCGGATTAGAGTCGAATTGGTACTTATGGATTATCGGGAGGCCACCCAATATTGGTTATTAAATCATATTTAACAAAAAAAAAAACACTTTATTATTTAAAATAACATTTCTATAATTTATTTGAATGGCAAAATGTAATTATAAACTAGAGTTAGTCCAAAACTGGACGATGCCGTGGAGATGCAGCATAAATCAGTCGTCCCCGGGCATCATTTGCTACATGAACTCTCCAAGATAGCTGTCCAAGTGGTGTACTAATAAACGATCAAGTGGTGTTAATAAATGATTACTCATTTCTGATAAAAGAAATAGAATGACTAAGACAACCTCAAGTATGAACTGCCTAAAGCGATAGCAATAACAGCGAATAGCGATACGCGCTTTTAAACCAGTAATTATTTTATATGTAAATATTGAGTGATCTACCGTAAACCATTTTGTCATTTGTAAATTCTTGAAGTGTTATTTTAAATAATAATGTGATTTTCTTTTAAATATGATTTAATGTTAAATGGGTGGCATCCCGTTATTCAATAAGTACCAAATCAGCTATAATGCCATAATGCGACTTTCAAAAAATTATTTCAGATGCCCTTGTTACCATCCTCTCAGATCTTTAAATTCCTATTGTCCAATCTCTTGCCCAAATCCAAAACGACTGTATTCAAAATATATTTTTTTCAAGAAAGATTTGAAGCGCTGTCAACTAAAGAATAATAAAGCAATATATCAAAATCCAAAGATGTAACAGTGTCTAGGAATGAAGAAATTTTTAAACATTTAGCAACTCCTGATCAAATGAAGATAAAAAATTAATAGGGCTCAACATGAAAATTAACAAGATTATGAACTAGCTACTGTGTGTTTCTAATTTGGATTGAAAAATATTTTTTCTTAAACAACTTCCTTCTCTTGTCAGATTCCACATTTTAGAAGACCGGCTCATCCGATACTAGAGTTTGATAATTAAAATGATGAATATCGGCATAGCCGATTTTTATAATTAAAATGGTGGATTTAACTTTTTAACCCTGAACTACGGAGAACTATCGCACACTGCAGGGATCCTTCAGTAATGTTGGACATTGGGGGGAAAAATAAAAGTTTTAATTTGGGATTTTGATTGTACCCGTATTGTTAGTACCACATAAACCCTTTTCAACTGAGCAGATTGATTTTTAGCCATATTATTGCAATGGTTTTTACATAATGCCTGGTTATAATTGCTATGTTAAAAAAACCCTTGGTTTATTAAATTCGTCGTGAACTCTTATTTCATTTTTTAAATTATTGTTGCTTCTAAAACACATTAAGGGTATTATAACAAATCAAAAACTGGCACAAAAGGTTTCTTAAATTCCTCAAATTTTTTTTTGTTACATCGAGCTGAAAATAATTTTATTTAATTGAGTTCGTAAATCGCTTGTATTTGCATGAAAAAATACCACTTAGCATGCTTTAGGAGTATATTGTCTTATTTACAACGTCGTCAGATATTGTGTACTTGGAGAAAGAAAAGTACGTCCAATTCTTCACAATTTTGTTCTTTTTTGAGAAGAATTGGACGTCTTTACTCTCTCCCAGTAAATCCATTCTTCTTGTTTTAATTTGTGCGAAAAGATCAATAATTTTCTCCTTCATCTCTGGATGAGAACTGAGGAAATCAGCACGCGAGGGTCGGCACTGCGGGAACGACAGTGCTCTCTCTCCCTTACAGCCTCGCCTGGAGCTTCCTGTGTGCGCCTACGCACAACAGTCAAACACCTCGCCGCTGGCACTGTGAAGTTCACAGTTCCAAACAAAGATTTTTGTATTTTTTTTCATAAACTGAGAGTTGTTTACTCCATTAAGCATAAGGGTTATATATTATACAAGTATAAAGAAAGAATTAAAGAAAAAGGCTCATTATATTAAATGTTATAGATAATATCAAGTGGAAATTGGGGGTGCTGCAGTTCCACAGTGCCTATACACGAGCCGCCACTGATTAACAATTGATATTATATTATGAAGCACTTTATTTGAAGTCTAAATTTGAAATATTGTTCTCATTGGACTTTTACGTTTTCTGATAAATGAAAATACGTAACGCACGTGGGAAATCTGCTTAGTTAATGCAACTCCTGCGTGATGAACTTTTTTAAATTCCGAATATGATGAAATGAGAACACTAGTGTGGCTTACAAGCACGTTGAAAATCTGCTTAGTTTACGCTGTCCCTGCTTGTCTTATCTTAAATATTACGCGAGTTAATTATACTTTCTTGTTTTTACTCTAGTATATCCCTCTCTGTTACTAATAAGATTTTAATTAGAAATAGAGAATATATGGTGAGGTGATACTACTAGTCTGTCATTCCATCACATGGGAATTGTGCCTAGGTTATGTAGCTCCTAAGTGGCGGACTTTTAGCAGATTTTCCTCAAGCGAAATCAGCTATTGAGGTTGTACTCATGACACGATTTTCAAAGATTTTCTTCAAATGTCCATCAATCCTACCCAGGAGATGACGAAAATGAAGTCCGTTCAAAATTCTCTACAGACAAATAAATATATATATATATATATATATATATATATATATATATATATATATCTGTTAACGCTCTAGCGGTCGTAATTTTTGCTTGACCGTTGCCAAACTCGATATTTAAACGTTTATGTAAAAATAAAAATCAAGTTCGTTAATGGCTGAAATCGTGCCAGTGGGAGGAGGGGGGGGAATGGTTAGAGGGCAGGATTTTCTAGAATTCGTAATATCTCCGTTACTTTACGTTGGATCAAAAACTTGTATAGAATCAATCTTATTGGAAATTAAATTTACTATAAATATTCTCTATCTTGAATATTAATTGAAATATTTGCATTTGTATTAAGTGTGTGCGGATAACGGATGAGATGAGATCGGCTAACTTCGGTTTTAGACGTGTTTCCGCCAAAAGCTAGTTCGGCCGTTTCCGTAACTGTTTGGCTCTCGTGAAATTTCTCTATTGTAAAACTTCACGTGGGAAATCTGCTTACTTTAACGTAGCCCCTGCGTGACGGACTTTTTTAATGTCTAAATTGCTTCTAGGATGAATCGTTATCCAATGAGTACGTCATCAACCTCCACAGTTCTGCTCTTTAATAAACTCCTCTATGTAGCCAAAATGTGTGCCTGATTCCTACTTCTTACTTCAAGAATAATCGATAGTTCATTCTTGCGGGAGTAGTCAGGTTTTGAATGTCTTATTTTTCTCCAATTTTCTTGAAACCAAAATGCAACTGTGAAATTGAAAAGTTCACGTTTTATATTTATTTAGCTCTTCTGAAGACATGGAACCTCAATATTTGATACAGTGTGAACTTTTTAAAGATATGAATTTTTACAATGAGTTTAGCCTCAACCTCTAGTTTTACTTTAAACATTTTTCTCAGCTTTTAGTATGGTGTTCATTGAATTATTGTATTCTACACAGTGGAAGGTAGCTAACATATTAGACACAAGATCTGATTGTAACCTTCCCCAGAGCGCTAAAACTTTTCAGGAAGAGCTAGAAAAGATTATTAAGGAATATGTAAACCTTAAAGATTTTATTAAAGATTCTAGTGATTTAAGCAACCCGTCTTCTGCTCCTGGTAGAACACATGGGATTTATGTAGAAGCATTCTGCAATGGATTATCTGCTATTTTAATGGATTTTGAAAGAACATTGGCTGAAATTGAAGAATCATCTTTATCTGATTGCAGTGTGTCTATGCTTGAAGTTTTTAATAAACTGGGATATTATATAGATGTTTTGCCCTGTCTTAATTTTGCTGTAAAAGAAATAAAAGAAGAAAAATTCAAAGGCTGTAAAATTCTGGATTTGTGTGAGAATTTGATAATTGCTTATCCTCCTGTCCTTGAAAATGTATTTAGAAAAATCCAGCAGCATTGTTTGAAGCAATTTTATGGGCAGACTAAACTCTGGATGACTCAGGGTTTGTTAGACGATCCTTATTGCGAGTTCTTCATTATACCACTTGAAAAGTCTTCTTCTGATGCCCACAGTACTTGGAGCACAGTCACCACAAGTACCACAGTTTCAAAGACCACTAATGCCAAAGGGCATCCTGTGTTTCATGTTAATTTTGAAAATCTTCCTAATATGATTCCTGAAGAATTAGCTGTAAAAATACATTTTGTTGGGGAAGCATTGACAGTCTGTCAACATAATGAAGCGGAATGCAAGAGTAATGATAGGATACTCTCAGTTTGTGGTATTAGCGAACAGTACATTGCTGCACAACTAACGGAAATTGAAAAATGTGACCGATTTTCTTTAAGAAACTTTAGTTGCTTAATTGATGACCTTTGGATTGGAGTTAATAAATATATTCGACAAATTTGCGATGAAATAGGGAATGTGAAGGGTAAACTCATTCTAATGTGGGAAATGTTTTTGTTGGGGCGAGGTGAACTTTTTCAAGAATTTTTAGTGAAAGGAAGTCACCTTTGGAGCACTGATGTGACTATGGTTGGCAGTAGGAATCTAAATAGAGTATTTAAAAATGCAGTTTACAACGTTTATTTGTTTGAATATTCTGATTTGACCGATAATTTCTATTTTAAATTGCCTGATCGAAAGACAATAAAGCAAGGCTACTCAACTTGGTCTGTCATGAAATTAAAATGTAAAGTTAGATGGCCATTGTATAATTTATTTACTAGTGATGTAATGAGCACTTATAATAGGCTATTCACATTTCTCTTCAAACTTAAAAAGGCTCAAATAGATGTTACTTCCTCCTGGAAGGATATAAATTCAATCAAAAACCACTCACTGAGGATGCAGCTTATTGAAACACGGATGCATCTCTTAGCCATTGTTGGGAACTTGCAGAATTACTGTTTTACAAATGTAATCGCTAGTGAAATGACAACATTGCTAGAGAGTGTAAATAATGCTGCTATGTTTACTGACCTCCAAGAAGCTCTCCAATCATTTTTAGTGAATATCAGCAGTCGTTTATTTTTTTGTGATTCTAATATTTTGGGAATTTCAAGTTTTGAAAGGCGTGTTGATTCTCTTGAATTTGTATTTGGTAAAGTTTTTACTTTGTGCAAGTCCTTTTCCAAATTGAATGTAAACGATGAGAATATTATGTTAAATTTAAATTCCCTTAAGACTAAACTTGAAAGCACATTAAAAAGTATTTTTTCATTTTTGAATAAAATTGATCACACTTGTTCCCCAGATGGTGGTGAAACATTTTCCCATTTATGTAATTTAATTATGTGTCTAGACTATAATAATTTTTTCCTAAATAAATTTGAAATTACTTCATTTGAGTAAATATTTATTTATTGCATCGAAGATAACAAATATAGCGAGAGTTTTAACTCAATTCATTCCATATTAATAATCTAACAAGGTATGAGTTAGATTTTCAATTACAGTATGTTATTTATATTAACTCACTATTCAAAGTTTGGCTGTACTAGCTAAAAGGATATGCCACATTCATTCTTACATATACATGCAAATTTTCACATTAGCCATTATTTAATATATTTAATGTATATACATAAATTAATTCATTAATATATATGCCCCTAAATTATATTTTTATAAATAAATAACTCGTATATTGAAGTTTTGTTTTCATTTTCTACCTCAACCTCCCTCCTTCCTCTCAAAAATATAATATGCTTAATTCATTGGCTCTAATACATCAAATGTCTGTTATTTATTCTTGATAAAATCATTCAAGAAAAAGATATTTATTAGTTCTAACTCAATGGTTTCTGAATCAATGTGTATGCATTTCTCTTCTATTTTCTTGCTGTGTTGCTCAGTTTAATGTTGTTGTATTTGAGTTTTTGTGTAGTTTTTACTACTTGATAGAACTGGAGAATAGGAGCAACATTCTTTTACGAATTTATGGTGGCTGGTTAAAGGTACATATAGAGAATGGAGCCAGATGTTCAGGTAAGTGTGTATAGTAAACTGGTAATATGACGAGGAGTAGAGGTGGCTGGAATTTTAGAAGCCTAGTTGCAGACCACAAACATTTTAAGGTAGTGGCTGAGGTCCAGAACCTAAAGAATTGTAGAAGTAGTTAGTCGGGTTTGAACTAATGAAAAAACAAGAAACCATATCTTATTTTCAAACACATAATAAGTATTGAATTAATCTGCGAACATTTTGTGTTTTATTAGTAAGTTCAATGTAGAATAAAATATTCAATTATTTGTGTATTTTTTACTGTCTTTATCAGACAAGAAAAGAACTTTTGAAACATGTAAATACGTCTATATAAGACACTGTGCTGTTAGAAAAAGAAATAAAAATAGGCGTTGGCCTTAATCTCACATGATAAATCTAGAGTGGCGAGTTCCTATGGTGCATAACATGACATCACCAGAAACTTAGACCAATGGTGCATAACATGTCATCACCGGAAACTTAAATAGCTCTTTTTGTTGGAAAAATGGAGAAGAACACTTTTTGAATCACTTCAAAACTTTTTGTATAAAATGGGTGATGGTTGTTGAAGATGTGGTGGCAGTAGTTAGATCTTGGCCTTCTTACATTGATTAGGAGGGAAACCTCCATTACACCAAAGAAAGGTATTGGTGGAGTATGACTGATATATTCTACTGGAATTTCTAAAAAGCTGATGAGCCTATTAGGGAGTTCAGTGACACACAGATTTTCCATATGTTTGAATGAACTTTCTATTCTCTATTTCCTACTTAATCAGTCTGTATCTGTAAAAAGGCTTTAGTGACACAATCACATGAATTGGAGTAGAGTTCTGGAGACTAAAAATAATAAAATCTCATATGGACACACCATATGACTTCCTTGGAGACCTATTAAATTAAATAAACAAATTTTTTGATGTATTTCATTAGAAAGTTATGCACTATATCTCCGCTCCAAGCATCAGAACATAAATTATAAATCTACTCATGATAAACAAAAAAGGTTCTATACCATTTTTTTTGTCTCTAGAAGGTTTTGAGAAATTTCAATTCAAGGTATTTATTTAGTGGCAAACTGATTAAATAAAATCCTTATTCGCACCCTGGCTAGAAAAGAGTTGTACCTCTAGATAACTCGTCCCAATTAGTCATAGTTGTATAAAGTGGACCTTAATAAGTACATAACATACTGTTTTGTATGTGATATTGCTAAAAGTATAGAAAAGGGATTCAATGCATTGGTCTTAATGCAATTGCAAACCTTTGTCTCATGGATAGTTACATCAAAAAGTAGAAGTTAAAAAAAAAAATGTACAAAAATACTTGTTTAATAAGATTGGTTATATCTATAACATTATTTGATCCAATGCATTTGAGATACTCATCGTTTTGTATTTTTCTTCTTTTGAAAACCTATATGCTTCCTACATAAGTTTGTATATATAATCATGAATAAACCTTGATATGTACTATGAAGATTAATAGATATTTTATTTATTTAATAATAGATAATTAGAATGTGTAAAATTTGAGTACCTGTTTTCACTTAGCAAAAATCTGCTGAAAAGAATACCCTAAACATTTAATAGCTCAGTTGGGAGATGATGAAGGGTCTCTTCTAAGAAAGTTAAAATAAGCTCCCCACCATTTGAGATACAGAACTACACCATGAATAGTATAGATTTAACCAATAAAATTTTGAATACTCTGAAGTATTTTCATGATTATAATTAAGTTAATAATTTTATTACAAATTCCAGAGAATTTATTCTTTAACTTTTATTTTAAATTGTTGAAGGATAGTACAGTTTTTATAGAAAACAGCAAAACTTGATGCTTTATTGAGAAAGAGATTGGATTCAATGTGAAGTTCATACGTTTGAAAATATTAGCAAAGTCTAGCTTTTTTTACCTATAATATAAGGCAAAAGGTTCTTACAATGTTATAACTCCTTTAACAAATAAAAATTCAACTTCAATAAGTTTGTTTATTTTTGCATTCCATTGAATACATTAATAGGAATTACATAATAAGAAACAAGAATAGCAACTCAAGTGACCTCGAAAACTGGACCAGCCATCTTCCAGTTTTCTTTAGTAAGATGTCAGCCTTAAAAGAAAATGATTTAGCTGTACTCAATTATATTTTTGATCCAAATGTAACTGGGAATTATGACATTTTTAATATTTCAGAAGATTGTGATAATCAAACCGGTAAAACAATTTCTAGTCATTTCTTTTGATTATAATTAAGTTCCCTGATTAGTAATATTTTAAACAAAGTCTGAAATAAATAAAAACAAGGAAACAACTTGCTGTTTATTGGTAACAAGTTTATGAAGTTAATACACTTCATAAAAAAATGTTTATTGCTTAGACATAAGCTTGTAATTTAGCTATAAAATTAAGCTATGAGCTTGTGCATACAGAATTTACTATCAGTATTTTTTTAATATTAGGGAGAAAATAAATGGATGTTATATATATTTATTTGATGTTGGCCAATTATGATACAGTATGCGCTTACGGAAATATGAGTAAATATTTTAAGTTAATTTAATTTTGTAAATTAGTGTGAAACATGAAACAAAATTATCAAATAGTCAGGAGGAGAGAAAAATAAACGCATTGCAATACATTGAACAAATAATACTTTGATTTTCTTCAATAGTTAGGAAATACAGAAATCACATATTTATACTTAAATACATCAAAATAGTTATTAATAATAATTACCAAGTTATGACAAAAAAAATTAGGTACAGTATTAAGTCATAATTGTTTTCACCAATAATTAATTAAGTAGTTATATCATTCCAATAAATTTAGGGGGGGGGGGGGAGAAATATTGACTGTTGCTATCCAAAAATATTCTGTCAAGCATAGTTTCCTGTTAAATTTTTATAGTAAAAAAATTATACTTAGTCGTTATTTTCATTTGAAGAATATCTGCAGATATCTTATATTATTATTTAAAATATATTATTATTGTATATAATGTTATATGACTTATTTATTTTTATAGATTTTATTTATTTCAAAAATTATTTAATTTACTATATTTATGCAAATGTATACTCTGTTTTTTATTTTGGCAACTCTTTGTATAACTAAATAAACATTTATGTTACTAATTAAAAAATTGTTTACATGTAACTGTGCTGTGTGTATGTGGTTTTAATAAAATAAAGGAAAAATGTGATACAAGAGTTTAATTTATTTAGAAAGTGACAGGAAGTATGGACACCACTCTTGCCAAGTGTATTTAAAATGTTCACAATATTATTAAATTAAAATATACAAAATATTTTACTGCACTTTATTTAAATTAGTTCATTTGAAATCAATCTCCGTTCTAATGCATTGGATCAAAATATGTCATATAACATAATTTATAGATAATTTTATGATTAACAAAATTTTCTGTATACCATCTTCAGTAGGTACAGATCGATTTTTTTCCTTCTAAACACCCCCTCCCTCTTTTTGATCAAAAGAGGAGGTACTTAAATAGATGCTACAACAGTCCTAAATATGAAATGTTTTTGAGTTATGTGATATGTAATTACAGATGAGAAAGTGACAAATTGTATAGTTCTGTTGGAATCTGAAAGCCACCATTTTTTTTTGTTAAAATATTTTCTAAACTTTGTACAAATCTTCACTTTTAATGGGTGTACAAGAGTAAAATGCCAATATATCAAGATGTTTTGTTATTCAGTGCCTCTGGTCAAGATCATTCCATGTGTAGAAATAAATAACCATGTAACATCACACAGACTTAATTATTGACGTTCCTTCCACTCTTGCAATATTTAAAGGACATTTTGTAGACAGAAATCTAATACACCCAAGTTTCAATTTATATAAATGTAATTCAGTTATTAAACTCCTCGAAGGAGCTATTAAATATATGCAGTTTGCCACTATATTGGACTGGCCTAGGAGAGCCAAGAAGGTCACAAACATAAATTTAAATATTAAAAAGAAGTTTATTAATTTTGGATGGAAGTTTACATGCCCAATTTCATGTCTAATTGTGTATTCTTCTCAAAATTTATCTTATTATTGGACACATAAATACTTCTATAAGTGTAAATTTACCATAAGTCCATAGGGGGAAATTATCTATTATAACTATAACTACATTTTTCTCATTAAGGGGAATCAGATGGCAAGTTAACGTAGCTCCATGCTTAACCCTCTCCACGGGAACTACTAGTAATAACATACTTACCTTAGAGAAAATACACCAAAAAAGAAATAGAAAAATTTTGTTACTTGTTTTCGTTCCTGATTATCACCTCGATCCAAAACCTATGTCTTGTAGTCACCACCATTGTGTTCATTTGGAAGCTGCACTTTTCCAAGTACTATACCCACGTAAATCAATAAGATGTTTGATACCTTGAAATAATTATTTACTACGCCACCCTCTTCTTCTATGTCTAATGAACTTACCTTCAAATACATATGTGATGAAATTGTTAAGCATTATGGTGTGACCAAGAAGTTTCATCTTCCTTTTTTCTGTGGTCTTCATAAGACTCTTACTTATCACATTTAGACCTTTCATATTAGACATTTTTTTTAGTCTCTGGCTATTCTGCACCGAATCAACACTTTCGATTTATTGCGTTCCCTTTTGTGAAGAGCTCAACTTAAAGGAGTAACTCCAAACAAAAGACAGAAACCTTTTCTTTCAACTTCAGCTCTACTATCATTGCCTTCAGTGATGATGCTCCCTGGGAAAAAAAGCTCCTTCACTTTTTCAAGTATAACATTTTCAATTTTATGTATATTTTCTTGGATTGGTTTCTTCTCTACTACCAAAACTTTCGTTCTGTGTGCATTAATCTTGAGTTTAAAATTATCCAGGGCATCCTTTAGGACTTACAGCATTTTATTCATCTCTGCTTCAAGCTTTGCATTGTGATCTTTAAATCTGACGAAATGATTGGATTAAACATCAATCTGTTTTTACATTTGGTTATTTCCTTCTCATTTTCATAGTTGGATCTTCAACGAACATATTGAACAGATAAGGTTACAGAGGGTATCCTTTTCTTAATTCCATCTTACCTTCCACACTCATTAATAATGAATTGTAAACTAAGGTTTATGTAAATATTCCAAATTAACCTTTTCTCTTTACAAAGATAGTATTAGGTATTTAATTATAATTAAACTCTTGATTACAGAAAATGTGGATAAAATACTGAACCCTCAAGATGCTGAAGCCAATGAACTGGAGATAAAAGGAGTTAAAGCAGCAGAAGAGGGAAAGCTATTTGAAGCGGTACAATTATTCTCAAGAGCAATAGAAATATCCGAGAGAGCGTCAGGATACAATAATCGAGCCCAGGCTTACAGGCTGCTCGGAAATGAAGATGGTAATTCTTTCAAAATAACACTAGTATAACCAACTACCTTTATGTTCACATGCCTAGCAATCCTTGTATTTATTATAACATTAGATGTGTTAGGAGTTGTTGAAAAATGACAACATAAATAGGTCTACCTCAACCTTCCTTTTCCTTTGGTATGAACTGGTGATTGATTAAATTTTCATAAGTACCTACACCCAAAGATTTTGCTAGAAGTCAATGTTATTTTTTAGTGAAATCACTTTTTGACTTAATATTGGCCTATTTACAATAAAACATTGTTACAAGAGTATAATAACTACAATCAAAGTTTTAACAAATACTAATGGAATATGTAATACAATTATTTTTTTTAGATGCAATGGAAGACCTCAATATTGCAGTGAGATTAAGTAAAGGCATAGGAAAAACAGGGAGTCAGGCCCTATGCCAGAGAGGAATACTTTACAGAAAGCTTGGAGAAAATGAAAAGGCCAAGGAAGATTTTACTGCTGCTGCCAAACAAGGAAACAAATTTGCTAAGAAGCAAGTAAGATATAAAACGATTGATAATTCATTTTATCTTCTATATTTAAGGGATTCCACAATCCTGGAACCTGAAACTGTCTTTCAATATACTGTTGCGTTTATTACAAGAATAATAAACGTTGTTTATTAGAGTTCTTTTGGATTGCAAAATTAAACACGCAAGTTTCAGAGTTTTTATCTCTGCACAATTTATTTAACAATGCACTACACACTTGGTTAATTATTCTTAACTACTACTCACAGTATGCAGTGATAGCTTCACTGTTCTTATTGCACAGTCCAATAACTCACGATCACTGAATTTCAAAAACACATGGCACTGCACTGACCTTCACGAAGAACACGGCACTGTACTGCCCTTTACTTTCACACGGCACTACATTATACTTTACATAAACAAGGCACTACACTGTACTGAAACTAAAAACACTGTTCAATAAATGCACTGTTATTCACTTGAAGAGAACTGAGAACAAACTAACTCTCGGGACGAGCTGAGCCCCTTTTATTTATAGCTCAGCGGCTAACATCAAAGGGAAGGACAAAAATGGGCTAGACAGCATAGTCAAGACTCTTCAGGTGCCTATGGTCCTTCTATCAGTCGGCTCCTTTCATCTACTTCACACTTCTTAAATATGTGATTAACTCTGTTTAATTTTTTTTCGTGTACATAGTTTTTGTAACACTATCATTTGTCCACTGTTTTAAAAAATTGATGCTCAATGTCAGAAAACTAATAATTATTAGGTTGTTATATAACGTCCAATTAATTTCTATGGCTAATTAGGCCAGATTATCATCTTTTTCCAACCAGTGGAGGGAATAAAGATTTTATTTAGTTTATACAATTCTTAGTAAAAGCATTTAAACATATCATTCCTTGGTATAAAAGCAAGTGGGGCGAGGGGGGGGGGACTAGAAACATTGCAAAACCGCTTGACCTGATGACCAACAAGCTAAAACAAAAAATCTATAAGCCCAAAAATTGGTGAAATTTGGGAACAAATCCCAAAACGATTTCTTGAAATTAAAACTCTATAAACTAACTAAAATATTATTGGGACAATATACTAATAATATTAAATTAATTGAGTTTTTCATATAGAGAACGGAAAGAATCATGCTAAATCTAGCTAGAGGCTGTCTATCTATGTGCTGTTCTGAGAATTTTAATTTAAAATGCTGGATATTTTTGAATATTACTGAATGGGAGCTTTCCAACAGTTTAATAAGTTGTAAGTTGATGATCAGTGTGTAACATTGACATTCAGTTTTCAAGACAACTAATTTTGAAAAACCAGTTTACTTGTGAAGAAACAAAAGTGTTAACATAATGGAAAGGAAAGACATAATGGCAGGACTATGAGATTCATGTCAAAGACAATGAACCTTAACGAATAGAAAGGAGTTTATAAATTAACAATTTGGTTTATAATATCAATATTCATATTCTTTAAAGCTTAAACATGATTTTGTTGGAAACCATTGACTTCTTATAAAATTAATTAATTATTTACTGACAGTGTTCCATTCTGAAAATCATTAAAATACATTTTTTTTCAGTTGGTTGAAATAAACCCCTATGCTGCAATGTGTAATCAAATGCTGCATCAGATGTTCCAAAATAACCAATGAATATCAACCATGTATAAATTTTATATATTTATGGAGAGCCAATGAATCAGTTCTAAATTTATATATATTTAAAGAACTTTTTTTGTAAATTGTAAAAAAAAATAAAAAAAAAAAAAATGTTGACTTCCAAAATGATTCTAGTAATGCTGTGAGATTAAGAACTGATCCCAGATCTAATATGAAATTTATTTTATTAAACAATGTCAAGAGGTTTTATGAGTAAGTATAAATAAACTAATTTCAAATAAGCAGTTTTTGATTATTGAACTATTACCCCTAACGCTATCCATATTCTTGGTGTAGAGTGAAACAATTATATGTTATTACTCAATCAACAAGATTGGTTTTATAAAATTTGTTGGTGTGACCTATAATAATAAAGATAAGTAGAATTTTACATCTACCCCTGATCTAAAGTCCACTCCTTCCAGATAGATTTCGAGCATTAACCAACCTGAACTTTAGTTTTACATGAGAAAGTTAAATACTGAGTTTGTAATGATTAAATTAAAATTGTGGTAATAGAAATATTAAGTGAAAAATATATAATGGATATCGAGGAAGGTCATGATGGACTTTTCTCTATTTCAAAAATGTTATTTTATTTTTTATATTTATTTTTATACAAACAGAGGTGATCAATCAATTTATTTTATATTTTCCATTTTGGAGGATTGGCCTTTCCACCATCTTTTAGTAAGCTCTGTAATTCCTCTTTTATAGAAGGATCTGTCGTTTGCATAAAAAAACTGAACAAGGTATGCATTCGATTCGTTAACAGAACTGAATTTCATACCCTGCAAAGAGTTTTGTAGAGAGCAAAACAGGTGAAAGTTTTATGGGGCACGGTCTGGTAACTATGGTGAGTTTGGCAACACATATTGCGCATCCAATATTATATGATGGGTGCTCGAACTCATATGCGATCTCTCACCATGGTGGAGCATTATTTACCTAAAATTAGAGAGTTCCAGAGTTTATAAAGTCTACGTCTAATTCCAGAAGTTTATAGGTGATGAAGTTCCTAAAAGCTCCTTTTTCTTTCATCCTTTTGCCAGGTAATGATGGTGCTTCTGGCCATTTGTCTGTCTCAGGCAAGGTTCCTCATTTCTACCAATGGGCTTGTCCCTGTCCCTCCCTATTCTTTTGATGGGGCTGATATCCTTGGCCATGGGAGCAACTTCCCGCGTGTCACACCGTGGAATGAAAAAAACATCTATTTCGATTCCTTCTACTCAGTTACTCAGTAGGACTCCTGAGTAAAGTAGGGCATTTCCTTTGTCAAGCTTTCGCCTGGCCACTTTTTTCTTATTTCAAATACCCCACTAATACCCATATTATAGATTTCCATCTCCTCCACAATCGAAACTTCCTTCCTTGCCACAGAGGGAGTATACAAATTTTCTTGAAAGCATGATACAAAATGTGACTACATAAATTACATATTGGAGGCTCAAAGATTTCTTCCTGGGATATTTTTTTAAAATAAAATGTGGTTTTGGGTTAAAAAAAATCACTAATTGGATGTATTCAACATGTATTGCATCTAATATATGATAATTATATAAGTAAAACAAGTTGAAAAAAAAATATGGAATGATAAAAAATGTCTGAAGCAAATACAATTATTGAGAAGCACGTCCAATCTGCTTTGACTTTACAAGGTGTAAACTGTTAGATGCTTTATAAAAAATATTTTTTGTGAACATTTTAATTAAATTGATAAAAAGAACAGTATAAGTAGTACTTAAATCTTACAACAAATTCTAAGACTATTTATAGAAAAATATTTTCTCCCATTTTATAAGGTGACACAAAGTGGTAAAATAATTAGAAATTTTAAAGAACTCAAGCAAATTTCAACAATAAAAACTGAAGTTTTATTCTTATTTTAATTTTAATTAAGTCTTTCACAAATGGAATTATATACAATACCATTATTTACAATGAGGTCACATAATAATTATATAATATTAAATAAAATAAAATTAACACTGTACACGCATACTTGAAAAATAATTCTACCAATCCTTTTTTTTTTTTTCTCAAATTAAGTATCATTTAAAATCCGAAGGGATAAAAATACTAAGGAAGTAGCCATACAAATGAAAATGTGTACAGAAATCTTAAAAAATTATAAATATTTTCATTAACTATGATTACTTTCTATAACATAATTATAGAAACTAAATACACGATATTCAAATGAAAGCACCAGATTATATTGTGTACAACTAATTGAAACTGAAAGCCCTTATTAAAATGCTGGACCAATCCCAGGTAGAGGCGGCGAGTGTTGATATCAATCTCGAACGTAAAGGACACAAGCGATTAGATGCCGGCAACTCCTTTCTCTTTGCTTCCACATACCGCACCTTAACGACCCTCATCGGCACAGTCTCTCCTCACTCTCCTCCTACCATACTTATAACAAGTTAAAATTTATATTTAAAGTAAATGTATGACAGGTTAAAAAAATATCTTCTTTTAGTGACAAAGAAGTGCCGGGCGAGATGATTTTCACCTAAGTAAAAAAAAAAAAAAAAAAAAAGCACACAGTAGTAAAACAAGATCTAATTTTCATTAAACAAATATACACAATATATAGAATAAAATAAAAAGAAGAAAATTTCAGTAATAATATTTATTCAAACAATATGTTTAAATAAAATTGTAACCCGTGTCGACGCAGTGATTTTTTACATTACTTTTCCATTTTAAAAACCGAAATGATTTGAACGGTTTTTGACCCTATTTGTAATTTTTTTTCCCTAATTCACAGAACCAAATTTGATGAAACTTGATTTCTGTTTATGGGAAATTCGATTTCTGATATCAGCATTCTTACAAATGAATAGGAATACAAGAGGGCGGTGACTGAAATGAAAAATCACAATACTTTGTTTCTAACAAACATACACCAGAAGTCATTTATTCTTTAATTAAAGTATTTCTTGTTTAGTAAATTGTTGTCAAATGACATAGTATAAACAACATATACCCATAAAAGTATAGTTAAGACAATCATAAATTTTAAACTTTCATTAGAGGTTCAACTTTTGTACGAGATTGAATGAAACTCTGTATTTGTGTTTTCGGAAAGCTGCATTAGACTTCGACTATATGATTATTCTTATGGACAAACTGAAGTTGGGTTTGTATAAAAGATTAGAATTAGCTTTCAACAAATATATAAATAACAAGACTAAATTTTGATTTCTTGTTTCCTCTAGTGTGATAAAAACAATACATAGTAATCGAGCTTAAAATAAGATATTTCTTGATATATAAGTTTCCTAATGTGGGATGAATAGGAGTGGAGGTTTGCTAACAGCTGAAAAAGAAATAACTGCAAATATCTCGGTTAATATTCAATTTAGTGAAACAATATATAAAACATTTGCAAAAAATTAAATTTGTAAAAAGATTGGTTATATAACATTTTTCGATTTGACTCATAATAATGGAGATACTCCGAATTTTTTATTTTACAACTCCTCTCCTGCTCTCATTTCAGCCATTAATGAACTTCATTTTTAGTTTTACATGAAACACTTGAATATCGAATTTGAAAACAAACAAACAAACATTGTGGCTGATAGAGACAACTATAAGGATAATTTAGAACATATCTCATTTTTATCATATCATAGCTAGAATCGATGGACATTTGAAGAAATTGCAATTCAAACACTGTCTTAATAGCTAATTTCACTTAAAGGAAATCTGCTAACAAAATTAATTAGGACACAAAAACATTGCCTAGATTTTATGACAAGAAATAGTAATAAAATGTGAGATAATTTATTGCCTTACCTACTGTTGTGCTTCAATCTCAGCCTTGTCAACAATTTCAAAGTCCTTTCCAGTTTGGCTCTGCTGACTACTACTCTCCGATTCGCTCCCACTTCCTCCACCGTCATTTCTTTCTTCTCCACTTCCTATATCTGTGATGGGTTCTTCATTCCTAAAAAAATATGAAGGAATCAATTTCATGTTTCCTTGATAAAAATAGCTAGTGAATGTCCTCAATTTGATCAATCAAAATTAAAATTAAGACTTTTTAGGCACAGTTTGAAGAAAGTTGAACATTCACTATACTGTTCTGAGTAAAGACTTCTCCTTCTGCAGTTTTACCACACCTCAAATTCATCTTAAATTTAAAATATTTTTTGCATAGGGTTCTTACTAATAAAATGTGAGGTGACATCATATATGAAACATTTACAGTATGAGGGAAATCTGTTCTTAAGCCAGTCATTGCGTGACAATTTATTTTCTGCTTTCTTCTATTACTTTTGGCCTAAATAAATTAAAAGCCTCACTGGTTGAATGTGGTACCTATAGACAGTGATACTCTGGAGTGACAACAGAATTGCAGAGCATATATATGTATGCCAGTTAACTTTAAAATGTTTGCTATCCGAAAATTAAAGTATTACCACAACTATCACATTCACCTGTCTTGTTCCCAGGTAACTATCAGACTCACCACTACCATTCTAGGTCATTAGAAAATTTTTGTTATCTCTTTCAAGTGCCTCAAACTTAGGAACTGAGAGTTCATATATTCCAACCCAATGAAAAATAGTTAGTTATACATAAATAATTTTTTAGGTATATATGGTTCTCTTATAAATTTATCCAGATAATTTTATGTAGCTAAAAATATTTTGCCCAGAATGACAAGTCAAATTGTGCCAAGGTAATTTTGTTAAAAATTACTGAATAAGCTTTCCTCAGTGGTGGACCATGTCAACATGACATAACCGCCACATTATAAACAAATTAAATATTAAATTTGGTGCTGTATAATAAAAAATTAGTGGGGAGGGGGAAATATGCCCCTCTACATTTAGGGTATTTTACATAAGTTGTGTTCGCAAATAATGTTTATGTCTGTATTATGAGATCATTTACCTTAAGACCTAGGAAAAATGAACTAACCTCATTTAAAGAATCAAGAAGAATCACTGTGTCCATTATTACGCAAATTTCTAAATCAGCAACCTCAATTTCTTGGAAATTTTATGATTTTATGTAATTTCCTTCTTTTTTTGACAGTTTAAAGAAAAATATTACTGAAATTTAATGAATAAGTGAAACAATGCAAAACTAGAAATGTGGCTTACTTTGGCGATTCAGCTTCTTCTGCTTCTATTCTACCTTTTTCCTTAGGTTCAATTTCTTCTTCATTATCTGAAAGTTTTTCCTTCTTCTTTTTTTTCTTCTTACTTGGCTCTACAGCAGGTTTGTATTCATACTAGAACAGAAGAATAATCCAATTTATTGTGGATTACATAATCATGTAGGTATTTTTTCTGGTAGGTAGTGATATATCAGTAAGGTCGTATATCAGAAAATCATGGATCCTTCAAAGACAGCGGCTGGGGAAGTTTCCATGCTATTCATAGAGGATATCAGGTCCAGCTTTTATAATTACTTTCTTTTGTATATTATATTTAAGCCTCCCCTTAATTACTGTTATAATCATAAAGGTGACCCTCAAGATTTTTATTTTCTTCCTTTACTTAAAATATTGAAAAGTGATTAAATTGGTACTTATTTAAATTTGGTTACTGCTGGCTGTTGACGAAAACTTCACTTCCTTTATTTTTATGTGAGATTTGTTTTAGAAAATTTATTTTCAGCTTATACTAAGCATGTATGACTACATCACACATCTATTTAAATTCTTAGCTCAAATTACATGAAAGTTAATCACTTGACCATATATAGTATAAATGATCTTAATAACACCCATATAAAAGAAGGTTTTAGCTCACGGGAAAGCATCCCAAGGATAAAAAGTATCTCACTCTTTAATCCAAAACAAGACAAGATCTCTCCATTAACCAGAAATCTAAAGCCATTCAACAGTTTCTGCACGAATGAGTACCCTTCACAAATTTCACATTTATAATATTAGTAAAGATAATAATTCATATTAAACGTGGAAGAAGCATTTATATTTATTCAGGAGTCGATTGACTAATGCCTTAAAACAATTAAGCAGTCAAAACATATTGAAAACTTACCTTATACAATGGCCAAAAAGAAGCGAAAAAACCGACATCTTCAGTAAGATTGGGGAAAAGCCAGAGATGATGTTTGCCAAGAGTTACAAGCCAAAGAATGCAGAACACAATAGTTCTAACAACAGTCAGGAACACAACAAAAACAAGGAAACCAGCAGCAGCTATACTCAAGTAGTAAACAACAAGTCTGTAAATAAGTAATGGAAAATTAACATACATAAAATATTAACACATGAATGGTGGCATGAGATAAATTGACTCTCCCCAGCTCTCCCCAAGAGTATTTTTTAGAATGGTGGAATCTATTCCTGATATAGATGACCTCTAATTTATTTACTACTTAAGTGCTTTAGTCCTTAAGTGGCCATAGGCAGACTATGAGGTTTCATTCACTTGATGTGTCCTAAACAGCCCAATCTGTGATTCTTAAAACTAATAAATAATAACAAGCTCAGTTTACAAATCTATCAGTTCTGTCAAGGTTCAATACTGAAATAATTATAAAGCGTATTAAAATTGTGCAATCAAACTTAAAAGCTGTGACCATGTAATGATATACACTATTTTTGAGCTGTGACATCATCAACCAGTATCTCACGTCTGTGCTGATGGTACTAGCTGTTACCACAACTACAGTCGACCTTTGGTTACGAGCAAAAGCATTCCGGCTAATAGCATTCTGTTAGTACAAACAGTATTTTGGTCCTTAGACCAATTGTAAGTTAAAACAATAATATAATGGGTTAAGTTAAGGATTAATTATATCATAATTTCTACAAATATTAATAAAAAATATATATACTTCTGTAAATATATGTGAGCAAAAAGATGCAAGATGCAATGAAGTGAACTGTGGGAAATGTAAAATTCTGTTTAAATATTTGTGTGAGTTTATATAGAAGGGGGAAGGGGAGATTCATTTGAAGCCATGTTAAATTGTGTAGTGGTTTTAAGTATGAATATGTTTTTGGATGAATTCAATCTACAGGGTGTGGCTAATAAATAACGAGACTGACACTGCTACAGAAGAAGTGCGCATGAGTCAAACACCAGCAACTAACAGTTGTTATTGTGAAGCTTCCTCTTTCGAATATAGTGCCTCTCGCTTCTGTAAACAAATCAGTACAGCCGTAGCCTTCGTTCGCATTAGAGTTGTTTTTTTGTTTCGGCGGAAAAATGTTAAGTGTAACAGTAGAGCAATGAATTGTTGTGAAATTTCATGTGAAACTTGGAAAAACCGCTACTGAAACTTATAATTTATTGAAAGAAGTGTATGGCAATGAATGTTTATCGCGTGCACGTGTTTTTGAGTGGTTTAAGCGTTTTCAAGATGGCCGAGAAGACGTTCAAGATGATTCACGCCCGGGTCGCCTTTCCACGTCGAAAACGGATGACAATATCGAAAAAATCGGTAATCTGATTCGATCTGACTATCGGTTAAGTATTCGTGCGATTGCTGAAACTGTACGAATTGATAAAGAATCCGTACGGCAAATATTACATAACAATTTTAACATAAAAAAGGGTGTGCCAAAATGGTGCCTAAAATTCTCACATTTGAACAACTGGAAGCTCGCAAAAATGTTTGTACTGACACTTTGAATGCCATTGAAAATGACCCAAACTTACTGGAAAGGATAATATAACATGCGACGAATCATGGTTTTTTATGTATGATCCTGAAACAAAGCACCAATCCATGCACTGTAAGAGCCCATCTTCACCGAGAGCCAAAAAAGCTCGAATGAGCAAATCAAAATTCAAAGCAATGTTGATTGTTTTTTTCGATATTCATGGGATTGTGAACCTTCACTGGGTTCCTGAAGGTCAAACGATTAATCAACATTACTACCTTCACGTTCTTGCTGAACTCCGCGAAAGAATAAGGAAAAAACGACCTGAATTGTGGAAGGAAAAGTCATGGGTTCTCCACCAAGACAATGCGCCGGCTCATTCCGCATTGTCTGTTAAGAGGTTTCTAGCCAAATTCAGCATCCCAGTGTTAAACCATCCACCTTATTCGCCGGATCTTGCGCCGTGCGACTTCTATCTGTTTCCTAAGGTGAAATCTGCATTAAAAGGAACAAGATTTGAGTCTGTTGAAGCTGTGAAAGAGAAAGCGGCACGTGTCCTGAAGGAGCTGACAGAAAAAGACTTCCAGCACTGTTTCGAACAATGGAAGGTTCGCATGGAGCATTGTAGGGATAAAGGAGGGGTGTATATTGAAGGTGATAATAAGTAAAAATGTATGAAATAAAAATAAAATGTTTTACAGCGTCAGTCTCGTTATTTAATAGCCACACCCCGTATACTAATCTCAGGATAACCAACATGAGGTATTTTCAATGATATTATTGCACTAGAATGAGTTTAAAAATGCATCAAATAATATTCCTAGCACTGTTTATGCAAAATATTTCCAAGTCAACCACAAGTAATGTTGCAGTCTGCCAGTGGTAAGATAACTTTCATGACACCAGCACTACAGCATGCCGACTTATCCAAAACAGAGTCTATATTCATACCATGCTTCTGTTAATATGTAGTGAATAATACCTGACAGATGGAGGCCACAATGGGAAGAGACATACACCTATTCCAGCCATAACAACAAGTGCACCAAAGAGCCAATAATGAGGTGGAATAGGTTCATAAATCCATACATAAGCATCTAGATTGTCGGCAAAGAATTGGTCAAAATGCATTTCAAGCCTAATTTTTTTCTTTTTCTTAGCTTGTCTCTCTTCTTCATTTTCAGAAAGCTGTAAACAAGCAAATTTTTGTTAGATACACATCAATGATACTTGAGAATCAATGTTACAAGCGCATAAATTGATTTAATAACAAATTTTGTGAGATTTCAGGCTTCAAAGAAATAACACAAGATTTGAAAGTAGTCAAGAAGGAGCAAAGTGACGAATGCTACATTATATATAAATTTACTTGAATTCTGTAAAGTTTCCATCAAAACCAATTACTTGTAAGTAAAGTAAGACTCCCCCGGCTCTTGCCCGTCCTTGTCAGAATCAAGACATCATAGGTTAATCTGAAGGGTATAAGAGAAATAAAGACTCCTATATTATCTTAACTTCTATAATGTGGAAAAATTAAAATACAACTCAAAATTTCATCACCATATACATATTTATTGAATAAGATAAGTTTAATGCTAATTTAATAGAATGGTTTACAAAAATGTCAACCAAGGATTTTTTAGTTTCTAATAATAGTCACAAAATCAATAACTTTCCTTTTTTCTACCAAATGTAAATCTCCTCCGCAGCAATGTTCCTGCACTTTTTATTATTTATAAATGTCCACTTTATGCTACTAAGGCTAAATTGATATACAGTTTTATTATCTAGTTAAGTTTTACATTTATCTACAGTTTACCACCCTTTTCTAGCCAGGATATGACTAAGAATTATATTTAATGAGTTCCTCTAATTGATTATCATTAGTTTTACATTACCATACTAAATTAAAATCATTAACCACATAAAGAAATTATCAGATGGTATAATATACCGAATTAATTTCTATCTTCTTTAACCTTACCAATTCAACATGCGTGAGGACTGGCTTGCTACTCCATACAAGGACATAAAAAGTCCGTCATGCAGGGGCTGCGTAAACTAAGCAGATTTTCCATGTGAAGTTTTACAATAGAGAAATCTGCATACTGGTAACACAATACCACAGTTATTAAATACAAACGGCAATGAGAAATCTTTCAGTTAATTATTATAAATTCCCAACTGAAACGGCTTCTGAATTGTAATAATAATTTATATTTCAATAACTCAAATTTTAGTAGTCCAAGAACTAAAGAAGGGGAGGGGCGGATTAACAGAACGTATTTGCATAAATCTCACAAAGTAACAAAGGTAAGGTAAGGTTAGGAACGTCAGGTTAGAAGAAGCCTCCCACCTGAGCCAACGGAAATGGCCAATCTAATCCGAACTATACCCGACCACAGACTTCATAAAAATGCAAATATCTCGGTTAATATTCAAGATAGAGAATAAATGTATATAGCAATATTTATAGTAAATTTAATTTGCAATAAGATTGGTTCTATACAATTTTTCGATCCGACGCATAATAACGGAGATATTTCGAATTTTCGAAAATCCCCCCTCCCACTGGTCCGATTTCAGCCGTTAACGAACTTCCTTTTTACATGAAACGCTTAAATACCGAGTTTGGTGACGATTAAACAAAAATTGCGACCGCTAGAGTGTTAACAGACAAATATATATATATATATATATATATATATATATATATATATATATATATATATATATATATATATATATACTAGCTCAGATACCCAGCTTCGCCCGGGAATTAATTTGAGGCTGAATGGTGATGGTATTTTTTTGGCAAAACTTTACTTTGCACAATATTTTGACATTTACCCGTCCCAGTGTTTAGGGTTAATACCCGTTGATGGCAATTGTTAATAATAAAATTAATTTTTTATGTAAGTTTTGACTGTCCTCCAAATTTTCATATTTTGTTATATTGTCATATTTCACGTCTCCTGTGCATTATGCATAGATTTCAGTTATTAAGGACAAAATATTAACATAGATTTGAATTAATTTTTCCTCATAGTTCAAATTAGAATGAATTGTTGAGCATATCAATATTTCTACGCAAATTACTTGCTCCACTCACTGTTCCTGGAGAAATGTATAAAACAAAAGTTAATCTAAATAACAAAGTAAACAATTTTTGTTATTTGCATGTTTGTCGAAAAACAAATAGACAATGAAATATCGCGAATATTTATTTCAGGCCTCCCTTATAACTCCCACTCCCGTTCTAACCTAAAAATTTTAATATAGCTTATAATCATGGAAGAATTAATGCTAATTGACATACCGAGTTTTTAAGTTCGGTTTAATCGTTAGCGCCCAATGAAATAGTTGACTCCCGCTTTAGTTTATAGTGTATATCTCATTATAATTTGGTATAAGAAAAAAGTGTATATAACAAAAGTTACTCTAAATAACAAAATAAACAACTTTTGTTATGTTCATATTTGCCGAAAAACGAATAGAAAACGAAGTACCGCTATTTTTAAATTCAGGCCTCCCTTACAACCCCCACTCCTGCCCATCCCTAGAAATGTTGGTATGGCTTGTTATAATGAAAGTGTTAGTACTAATACACATACCGAGTTTTATTTATTTCGGTTGGGTCTTTTGTCCCAAATAAAATTCTTCACTTCCGCTATAGGTTTTAGCGTATATCTCGTTTATAATTCGGTATATGGCAAAAGTGTTTATAACAAAAGTTACTCTAAATAACAAAATAAACAACTTTTGTTATGTTCATATTTGCTGAAAAAGCAATAGGAAACGAAATATCGCTATTTTTAATTTCAGGCCTCCCTTATAACCCCCACTCCTGTTCGTCTTAGAGAATATTAATATAGCCTAAAGTCTAAGTTGGGCTAGTAATAATATACATACCAAGTTTCATAAAATTCGGTTCAGCTGTTTATGCGTGAAAAGGTAACAAACAAACAAACAAACAGACACGAAAGAAACAAAATGTAGTTATGGTGTCTATGACATGTGAAACGAAAATTTATCGTGAAATTTCGCGAAAAAAATCAATGTACAGACAGAGGTTACAATTTTATATATATATAGATATATATAGTTTTGAACGGACCTCATTTTCGACATCTCCTGGGTAGGATCGATGGACATTTGAAGAAATTTTTCAAAAATTGCGTCATGAGTACGACCTCAATAGCTGATTTCCCTTAAGGGAAATCTGCTAAAAATGGTTCAATACAAATCTTTATTATCTCTAATAAAAAGGAGATATTTGCAGTCTTGTACATTCATACTAATTGTAACCACCCAAGTAGGAGGTAGATTTTGCTTATTCTAAGCAAAATAATCACTGTGATTTAAAACATCAGCCACACAGGGGCTGCATAAACTAATAACATTTCCTACATGATAGAATGACATACTGGTGATTTCAACTCCCCCATCTATACTCTATTCATCCCATAGTAGGAAGCGAATGTAAACAAGTATTGAAATGAAAGCTGGACAAGAGGTGTTAACTGACAAGGTTAAATATCGAGTATGATATTGATCAAATGAATATTTTTGAGACAGGAACCTAAAACTCTTTTAATGACATCAACCAAAACATATTTGCCTGTATCTCTCATAGTAAGGGTTCAATATGAAAACCATATTTTATATTTAAGCGAGGAATAACATTTGTCAAGATATATCAGCTTATTGCTAATATGAGAACGAGAAGAAAATGTACAGAACAAAATTTAAAAAAATGTATATCAAATTAACTTTGCAACAAGATTGGGATGACATTATTTTTTGATCCGACTCATAATAATGAGGATATTTACAATTTTTGATCACCTCCCCCATAGTCAGTCAGATTTCAGTGTTTAACAAACGCAATCTTTAGTTATACATACAACGCTTAAATATCAATTTTTTGGTAATGAAACAAAAATTGTGAAGACTACAGCATTAACTGGCATGCACAAATATACTCTACTATATACTATTTTGAAAGGACCTCATTTTCATCAACTCCTAGGAATGATCGATAGACATTTTTCGAAACTAGAGTCATGAGTACAACTTCAGTAAATGATTTCCCTTAACACGTTGACAGCTAAGTCGTATGAGGTAAGATCATTCCCCATGGCTGACAATTTTTTTTGTTTAAATTTAACCCTAATGCAATGCTTAAAATGTATCATAACAAATTTCTTCGATTTTTAAATTTTTTACTCGGAAATAATGCCTGTCGTAAGGTGTTCGACGGCCGCCAATAGAAAGGGACATCCATTCATGCACTGGAAATGAAACTTGGATAATATTTAAAATATCAATTAATATTATTTTTACTTACCTTTATTATGATTAGGCAGATTATATTTAATAAAAAATATGTTTAATAATTACATTGCAAAAGTATTTTTTACATTTCCAAAATCAATGGAAAAATGTAGGATTCTAAAAAAAAGAAGTCAATTTCTCGAAAAAAGTCGGTTGTGGGTCGGAACCTTTTTGCATAAATAATTTCATATAATCTATTTATAATATGATTATTTAATTTGGATTATTTAAAGCCATATAAATAGGCAGAAAAATAAAGATTGTGAAACTTACCTTTAGAGATGAATCTCAAGAGAAAAATTAAAAAAAAATCCAGTGACGGGTGGCACAGGTATAAAGGACTGTTTGAAATGGCGAGGAGAAAGTTTAGAGTAGTTTCCAGTTGGCTAGACCGAGACAGAATAAATTGAAATAGAACTAACAGGTGTTAAGGGAATTTGCTAAAATGCAACCACAGCATCACCTGTGAATTTCCCTATATTCCCATTCTTATTACTATTAATTATTTATAAACTGTAAGAAATATAATTAGACCTATTCTTCAACTATATCCATGATTCATATTTTGAACAAAATATAATAGAATCTGATGCCTCACCTCCTGACCTTTCCCTTCAGCGTGACTACTTTCTCCATCATCCTTCTTCTTTTTCTCTTTAGAAGTATCTTTCTTATCCTTCTCTTCTTTTACCGGCTTCTTCTCTTTTTCATCTTTATTTTTTTTCTTTCCTTTTAACAATTCTTCATTGATGGGTACTTTCTTTGCTCTATGAAAGAATTTGTTATGCAGCATCCTAATAAAAAGAAAAGAAAAAGAAAATCAAACACGGGCTTCATCAGAATTAATACCTAATGTTAAATAAAGTAACGTTCAGTAAAGTATTCTTAAATGAACCAATTCAGTAGTAGATTGACTTCTAGAAGGAGGAAGAAATTTATTTTTTCTGTAATCGTTGAATAATGGTAACATTACTAAACTGAAATGAGTGAAGAAAGTGAAACATTTTGCAATAGAGTGAAGAAAGTGGATTGCCTTCTTAATTAGTAATAAGTATAAATTAAAAAATAATTTGAAGTTGGAAATTAAATGCTTTTAAATGTTTCTTAACATTGTAAGAATTTATTTTAACAAAATAAATTGAAATGTGAATGAATTATTGGTGGAAATAATCAATATATTTTAAAATTTAAATATAATAATAATTACATTCCTTGTTTATAACTGCACTACTTCACAATCATCACTAGTTGTTTTATAACTATGCTTATAACCTTTCACAACCATGCTTATAACCTACCAACAACCTTAATTATCTTCACAACATCCTAATTTTGTTCATATTCTGGTTAGATCTGATCATGTATTACACGATTACAGAAAAAATTTAATATTACACTCGTGACGAAAGTTGAATTTACAACTCTCGTGAAATTACCACACTCGCTTCGCTCGTGTGGGTAAACGTTTCACTCGAGTTGTAAAATGATCTACTTTCGTCACTTGTATAATAAATAACTAGTTCACAATGGCAACAATAGAAGACTACTAATATTTCCAACAAATAGAATATACCGTCATTTCAAAAAATGTATCCAAGGGGGGGGGTAGAAATGCTTAAAAAGGTATTATCAATATGAGACACTCCATAAGTTTAGGTTTTACTAGTTTCCCCTCAATTGCAATTCATTTGTTACAATCATTTTTAAATATTGTTTTGTTTATTTATTTATAGGAAAATGTAGGGAGACATTATTTCTAGCTTACAGTGAAATAGCAATATTTTCTTAAGAATTTCACTTACTATCGCATAAGTTTAAAACTGGCTATTAAACATGCATTTCATTGATGTTTAATATAATGATTAATGTAATTCATTCATTGAAAAACAGAAGAATAAATTATTAATATTATCGTAATCTTATAGTCTGGATGTGTGTTATATTATGTTTTCTCTTCATCCTGGTTCTTCGAATGAAAACTATTTGAGTTTTAAATAACTAATAACTGAGTACTATTATGCAAAGATTGGCAGTAAAATTTAATGTAAAAGGAAATTGCTAATTCTCACAGGTTATACAATACTAAACTCCCATTTTCTTTTTTAAATGTCTTTATTTTCCTTGCATTATTTTGAGTCATTATCAGAACCTTCAAAATGTGCCATTATATAATCTGATACATAAATAACTTTTGACTATTTTTTAGTAAAAATACATAAACATGTCAATATATTTTTTTAAGAAGCATACATTTTAGATTGTTTATATTTAAAGGTTGTCTACACTACTTATATTAAAGAAACTGGAGAAGCCATTTAATTACAGATTATATGTAATAATATATAAGAAAAAAGATATATTTGCAGAGAATAACATTAATTTTTTGAAATATTTAATCAAACTTCATTAGAAATAGGTGATTTCTTTTTCTTTTTTGGCTTTATTTAAAACACATTATTCTTTTACATTTTCAAAAGAAAAGTTTTTCTTTTACATTTCATCATGAAAGATATTTTATTTCAGTATTATAATTATATATTATTTGTTTTTTATTATAAATATTTTTATGTATTTACTGTCCATATGCCTAGGCAAAGGTCTTAAACCTTGATTATGATTTAAACATAAAGTGGTAAGATGGACACTGATGTCTAAATTATAATTTTTATAAGTGTAATATGATGACTGATTTAATAGAAATTCTCACTAGTGAATAATTTCACAGCTATAAATATTTTAAAAGAGTGAAAAGTGTTTACCTTACAGGAACTCAATCTCAAAAAATGGAGTAGTTAGTCCATGAATTATTAATAGACCTCCTTGAAATAGGCAATTGCAACAAAAAATGAGGAAGCTTAATAATAATTAATAAATATTCATTTCCCCACATACAATGTGATTAGAATCAATTCATAAATATTACCATAGCATATATCCTTATTATGTAATATTTTAAGAAATCTTTTAAACTGTTCATTAATATTCAACTCAATTCTATGCCTTTACTAACACTTGAACAAAGAAACTTTCATATTTGAACAGTTGTGAATTACATTAAATAGACAAAAGTTTGAACATAAAAAAACTGCCGATATGATTGCAACTAAAATAAAAAAAATAATAATAAAATAACATTTACTTATCCCATATATATTAAACCATTTCATATTGGGGTGTGGGGAAGGGAGCAGAAAAAATACACTACACTTTAATGCCACAAAATGGTTGTGCCTCGTGTTCATGCTATCATTTTAGTGCAATACGTTTTTGTGAATTTTATTCATGTTTCTTTTGAAGTGAATTTTTTATTCGTCATGCTGAGGACACATTCTAAATTTTCGATACATTTCTCTTTCTGAAACTTGACTACGTAATTACAATTTTTTTTTCCCAAGGCTTTATTTGGCCTACATTTATTTTTCATTACTATGTAAAAAGATGTTATCAGAATCGAAGATATTCCCACCTTTCAACAAGAAATCTATGATGGTTGAGTGGACATCAATATTCAGGAGTTGCATGAAAGCAATCGAAATTTGAGCAAGAAATATGTGCAGATTAGCGACCAGGATCATAACCGCTGCTCTGAACAGAAAGAGGGAAGCCTAAGAGAAGATGATATAGTGTCAGAAAGTTTATTTTTCATTGGAAAAGGTAAAGTTCCTAAACAGAGGACAACTTCACCAACAGTACGACAAATTTTTGAATTGATTATGTCAATTTCATTGCCTATCAAACAAGTAATAAAAACTAAGTAAAAATGCACAAGAAATTGCTAATCTACCTATAGGAGTAAACAAATTTTCTTGATATGCATCTTTTTACGCCTTGTAAGAAGTAAAGGAAATATTGTAATCATGAAAAAAGTTGGGTTTCAGATTTCAATGGAATTATCTGTTTTGACACTCCCAATTATGTCTGTATGTATGTAATTATGTCTCGCAAAAATGAAAAAAGACTAGCCTGAGAATGTTGAAAAACAAATTCTGTTAAAGCGATAGAACGCACTTCTCTCTTTGTCTCTCGCGTTTGTCTGCATAAAAAAATGTTAAAGATTTGCCAAAATGTCTTGAAATGTTATAAAGGAAAGAAATTTGATCAGCTCCGGTATACATATAATACAATACAAGTAACATCTTCTTCAATGAATTTTTCATTTTTTGGTATTTTATATCGTTTGGTATTTGGTAAGTGATCAAAAATGTTGTTACAAAGGTAAATCTCGGATGGGTAATCTTAATTATTAAAACAGTAGATAGAAAAGTTAGTGAGCCCAGTTTCGTTAAACTAGAAACCACAGCAATTTGGTGGCATATTTGAGGTGTTTTTTTTTTTGCATAATGGGACTAATCAATACTTATAAATGGGTATTTTTACATTCTCCATGTCGTAACTTGGGTAATTCATAACTCTACTTTGGCTTTAAGCATCAAATATTTGTCTTTCCAGCAAGAAATCACATATAAAACTAACGACATGATAAATGTCATTTCAGAAATTCTCTGAAAATGTGACCTGCTTAGAATAGAAAATTTTTTAATCCAGAATAAATACTCTTCACCTTGTTATAATTGACAAGGCCTCAGGTTAGCCTTGAAAGCTAAGTCATTGGTCCTAATCTCTCATGATAAACCTAGAGTAGTGGGTTCAAATTCTCACCTGGGCAATAGGAATTTATTTAGTAACGAACACATTAAATAAATTCTAGACCCACCCTGGGTAGAAATTAGCCTTAGTAGCACAAAGTGGTCATTAATATCTAATATATATATATATATATATATATATATATATATATATATATAAAAGTTTTTAGTCAAAATGAATAATAATTAAAAAAAAAAAAAAAAAGAACATGTCATAATTAACCAAGTTTTAAAATAACTGATTCTTAAGCCCTTCCTCTAATGGAAAAGAATCTTTGATCAAATAATTAAAGAATAAAATATAAGGAAAAGGGAATTTCTTTTGATATGTTCGATTACAAATTGTATAGAACAAATATCATTAAAGAGATTTAAATTTCAATGTAATGTTTTTACAGGTAATGTTCAGTCACTAGATATTATGCCATTCTTACTATTTTAATCTCAAAATCAAGTCAACAACAATACTTAATACTCAAGATAATTAGTGAGTGAGCCAGAAATCAATTTTTCAGAATGGCAAATAATCATAAATTATGGCTTAAAAACCTGCTTAAATGCTTAATTTTTAAAAGGAATTTTTTAAAGTTTTATTTTTATTGAAGCATACATAATTTATATTACTTTCATAATATAACATTCAGTGTCTTTTATAATTTTCATGATTCCCTCAAAATTTGAAGGGCATTCTCAAATTAAGAAGCCTTTAAATAAATCCTGTCATGCAAAACAGAGTTTCTATGTTTACAAACTGGCAAAAAGGAAGTGATATCAATGGCCTATATAATTCAGGGTCCCATTATCAATGAGGTCACCTTAGGGTCAAATAACCCAAATTGAAACAATATGCATATAAAAAATGGAAAAGTTAACTATACGTAAGCTATATCTTTATTTAGATTAAAAAAAAAATTAAAAATACTGAAACATTTAATTAATATATAAATAAATATAAACAAAATAGGATAATAATGATGATTACACAGATTACTATCGTCAAGTTTATCATTTGAAGCTATACAGATGATTTGAATTTAAACTAAACTAATATATTAAAGTATTTTTTCTTATACTTTTGAAACATTATTATAGTTCTATAAATATTTGTATGAAACTAGATCAAAATAATTATTATATACTAACGCCTACATTGTGCTCCTGAGGCTAATCAGGAAGAGTTATCTAGGCAGGATCGGATTAAGGATTTTATTTATTGAGTGCATTACTAAATAAATTTTTATTGCACAGGTGAGAATCGAACTCATGAGTCTAGGTTTACCAAGTAAGACTAAGAGGTTAGCTCGTATGACTAACCTGAACTTCTACAGCTGCATGAAAACCAAGAAAAATTGCAGAAATAAAAGAACAAAAGAAAAATCCATAGAATTTTACAACATTGTGTAACAAACATTTACAACAGTGTGATTAAGATATAGTTAATGTAAAATCATACTTTGTGTGTTTCATTAATAAAATTCCTTAAAATCATCCATTGCCAATATTAAAAAAAAAAAGAGCAGAAATAAATAATGTCAGAGAGAAATGGATAAAAACATTAGCACCCTGAACAAATATTCGGCCAGGCATTAGGCGAGGTTCCAGACAAGAAAGGTCTGGTGTGCTAACATTTCAGAAAGGTGCAATAAAAAACAGAAAGAGAATGCATCTAAAATATTGCTCATTAAGCTTATTCAAGATATTTTATTATCATAATTTACTAATTAAAAACTGAAAGGTTTCACTGGAGTAGCTGTAATGATATGAGGAAGAGAAATTTATCCTTGGCACTAAATTTAACTTCCAATGATCATCAAATTCCTTAGAAGCAATTCCCCAATTTTTTTTTAAATTGTACAAAGTTCACATTCGATCATTTGAGATTGAAGTTAAAAGTAAAGCTACAATTGCTTAAAAAAAAAGGAAAATTTTTTCCCTATCCCTATTTGACAAATTATCAAAAATGAAAACAAAATAATTATCGACATTGAGGATGAACCATTCCTCTGGTATGCCCTTAGCATCGTAAGCTTACTCAGAAGTTAATTGAATAAATCTAGCCAGTCTTTGCCAGTAACATCGTGACAATACAGTAGAAAATATGCCAGACTAAGTGATGCCAAGTGGCAGGCTTTGGCCCTTCATGGGCTGACGAGCCAAAGAATGTTTTAGCTTATATATACTTATTATTGCCAAAGTACTTAAGTATTAAAACAACGTTCATATTAAAAGTAAATTTTGTTCTTTGTGAACTAAACAATACAATATTATCAGATAAAAATAATTTAAGGACCTTCTAACAAGCATTGTTTTTGATTTAGTAATCATTATCCAAGAAACATAACAGTATCTAAATAATAAAATAGAAGAGGGAGTGCAATTAACAAAAAAGTTAACTAAAGCAATAATACTTATTTTACAGTTAAGAAGGAAATTAAAACTAAATAACTACACAAAAAAAATATTTAAAAAAAGGAAGCCAGATAAAAGAAAAAAATCAAACACATGAGCAGTTAATTCACACATTGAGTAGCTTGCCACAGTGAAATTAATTAGAAAAAAAAATGTCAAAAACACATATACATACCCATCCAAAAAATCAATGCAGTGAGCACGTGAAGCAAAAAATGGTTCATCACCTTCTTTAATTGATGTTCCCCAAGTAGAAGCCATCAACGCATCAACCGCTTTTTTCCCTTTAAAATGTCAAAATGTAATGTGGGCCCACTTTACAAAACCGTACACAAGTTGATTTAGAATAATTGTTACCAGTAAAATATTGCACGTTGTGGTTAAGAAATTTTGTTTTCTTCGTTGGAACATTGGCTCGCATCCATTTCGCAACTTCATATTCCTCTTTAGATCGTTTGACATCGTCAGCTGGCTCTTCGAAATCCTAAAATATAAATTCTGAATTAATACAAGTGAGGTTCAGTAATGAGCTTAACATCCAAAAAGACACATCCATCAGTGTATCATTTAAGTGAAAATAAACCCAAAACCTCACAATTTTCCCCCCATAAAACTCTGCTAAAGAGAAATACTTGACATTTACTTATTCACACCTCATCCTTTCATGAAACAAAATGATTCTTGAGAAAGACGGCCAAAAGAAAAAAAAAATAGTATCAATGTAACAAGTGAAAATGCTTAAGAAGTTTAAATGCAGAGCTCCATTTCCTTTCCTTTGTAAAAAAAAAACTGACAATTTTTGGAAATAAAAACATGTAAAATGCAAAAGTTGGGAGACTTAATTTTAATAATCATGAAGGAACTTAGCTATCTACAATAAAGATTGAAATTTTAAGCAAAATCACTGCTGAAGTTAACTTAGAGATAAGAGTCATATGGAACAGAGTAAGGCACTCAAAAACGAACAGTCAACAATGAATCAGTTAAGTGAAAATACACTGTTTTAATAACACTGATAACTCTTAAGTTTTTTAAGTTTTACATCAATAACAAACATACATTCATGATATCTAATTTCTCAAAAGCAAGTTCACTAAAATAAAAAGATGCAAGTGGGAAGCCTAGGACAAATAAAAATCTTAAAAATGTACTTACAGTAGAAATGAAAAGAAGAAAAGCGTTTAAATGTTCAAGTCTAATTTGTATTCCTAAATACAAAAAAATCAGAAGATTTTCGAATATAAAAATATGTTAAATGTCACCGTTAGGTGAACTACTTTCAATAAACCAGTACCAACTTCATGACCCACAATAACGACCGGGTTTTCTCATAAAATCACTTCTGAAGATAACTCTGAGATTGCCTATTACTCATTAACATAACTAATGATAAGGTAAATGTCGTTACCTCCGACTTTTTCTTACTCTTCTTCTTGTCGGCCATGTTGACAACAGAACCTGCCAACCACTGACTGACCAGATTGTGTTATTCTATGGAGCAGACTGCCCACCAGGGGGCGACTCAAATATAAGCTCTCAGAAATTACAAACTTCGAACAAAAACTCATTAGAATTCTTTTATACATAGAATCAATTGAGCCTTATCAAAATGCACATATTGCGTATTTTGTCAACAATTCAAACAGACCGCTAGTTCCGTTTTGTAACAAAATATGAACTGGTAACCAAAATTGAGAATTTTCACGCTGTGTTCCTTAAGGAAATAGGAACCTTGATTTGTTTTAATAACCAAAGCATTGAAAGCATGTTTTCAATATAAATGGGATTGCAACGCTATCTATAATTATAGTTTTTGAAGTTCAGCTATCTTGAGCAACGTAAAGATCTTGATTGAAACGTTCATTTTCCCTTCTCTGGCCAATAATTCTGATAATTTAATACATTTGTTGACATAAGTAGTATGATTAAGCAAAAACGATTTTCTACATAACTAATTCGTTCTCTCGGTAAGAAATTATTTGTTTAACCACCATCAATGTAGTGTAACATTGAGCCTTTCAAAAAAACTTTACTCAAATACCAGAGAAATTCAAGTAAAATCGTGTGCTAAGTAGGTTTCCCACGTGCTTGTATGATGCACTACTGTTCTCACCAGACACAATAGACATTATGCTCTTCTCACCACATAATTTCTATTCTAAATAATAATACAATGAGAAGAAGTGATGGTTTACTGAAGGCTGAAAACAAGAAAATACCAATAACTCGCTTGGCATTTGGATATACAGAACAAGGAATGTAGAGCTTCAATAGTTTAATAATATTGGTTCTATAACATTTTTTGATTCAACTCATAATATCGGAGATGTTTTAAATTTTCTAATCGCCACCCCCTATTCCTGGTCCCTTTTCAGCCATAGCAACTATGAACTTACGTGCTGCTTGAAATGGTTAAGTATCAAGTACAGTGTATAGAACAAATAAATATTTTCTAGACAAGAGCGTAAAATTATAACTGATGACGTCATCACACAATTAATTTGCACGTATCTCGCATAATAAAGGTCTCTTGAAAGTAATAATTGGTACCGGGTGGGGCAAAAGTTATGAATCGGTTTTAAAGGGATGTAAAACAAAAACAACTCAACCTACCAAAATTATCTTTGTAATTAATAAATCAGTACATAAACTAGTTTTTACACTAAGTTTTAAATATGGTATCTGAAAGATGATGGCCGTTAACAGCGATACACTCTTGAAGGCGATTTCTGAAGTTTTCGTCAGCTCTTCTGCACATTTCGATGGGTATTGCCGTAACTTCCTCCCTGATTCTGTCCTTAAGTTCTTCCAGGGTATATGGACGATGTTTAAAAACCTTTTCCTTTAGGTATCCCCAAAGGAAAAAGTCACAAATGGTCAAATCTGGTGAGCGCGCAGGCCACTCCACGTCACCCCTCGCGGACACGAGGAGCAGGGGGAACATTTGCCTCAATTTCACCATTGAAATCCTAGCAGTGTGGGATGTTGCCCCGCCCTGTTGGAAATGCCCCCAGATTAGTCGCTTCACTTAATTCTTCCAGCTGAGGTTCAAAAAACTCTTCAAACATTGTCACATAACGCTCAGCAGTGACAGTGATGATTCGCCCATTTTCCTCAAAAAAGTAAAGACCAATAATCCCGAACTGAGATACTGCGCACCATACAGTCACTTTAGGGGAGTGAAGTGGCCTCTGGTGAATTTCCCTTGGGTTTTCATTAGCCCAAATCTATAGACGCAGACACTATGGTATAATTAGAAACACTTTTGGGTCCAGTAACAACCCATAACCCAAAAAGTCCGTCACGCAGGAGCTGCGTTACCTAAGCAGATTTCCCACGTCTGTTACGTATTTGTTTTTACCTCAAAACGTAAAAATTAAATGAGAACAATATTTCGTATTTAGGCTTCATAATATAACAGCATAATGTTAATATGACATGAGTAGGGGTGGAGTTTACTGAAGGCCGAAAACTAAAAAACTCTATCACGATTAATAATCAAGATAGAGGGAAAACGTACATGACAGCATTTGCAATACGATTTGTACGAGATTGTCGAAATATTTATTTAAATACTTTATGTAAAAAACAGAAAACGTGTTAGAATTTGATTTTCTACAAGAACCCGTCGTAAAAAGTATTGTATAACATTGGTAATTCCAAAGTTATGGTCGCTGGAGAAGTACTGGAGAAGGCTAAAAGGTTGAATGTGGTCTGAAAAGATTCATAAGGGGTCAAAATTATTGCACACCAAGTCTCAGCGTTTTATAAGTACAATTAGCGATTTTAAGGGGGTGGGGTGCACGGAAGATGGGACACTGTACATATACAGTTTCGAACCAACCTCATTTTCGTCATTTCCTGGACAGGATTGGGCATTTGAGGAAATTTTTCGGAAATCGTGTCAAGAATACGACCTCATTAGCTGATTTACCTTTAGGGGAATGTGCTAAAATCATGCATGAGTGAAGGATATATCCCCAAGGCCAGACTCTTTAGAGAGTCGTCCCTCCGTAACCCGCAGCCTGCATAAGTTGAGTAATTATTAGCATAAGCCAGAATGTACATGCAGAGAATAACTTCAATGTACCATCTCACCATGTATGCTCAATTTCATCTCTTGGTTGAAGAAATTATTCGAAAATAGCTGATTTCCCTCATATTTCGGTTAATATAAGAGTTGGAGAAACTATGTATAGAACAAAAATTTTGGAAATTTCTAAGAAGTATTTTTGGATCCAATTAAATTAATAAATGGAATTTTCAACTACCTTCCTCTAATCCCTCCCTGGCCTGACGTCTCCCATAAACAATTTTGATGTGTTAGACGCTTATCGAGAAAAAAAAAATATATATATATATATATATATATATATATATGAATGTATGTATGTAGTGCCTACAAGCACATACATACATAGGTGTCTACACCTGGTAATTGTTCACGTGAAAAAGTAAATCTGATTTTCACGAGAACAGACAAGGGAATATGGGGGTCACAAAGACATTGAGTACCCATTTCGAGGTGTGGCTACAATGTAGGAGGCACCTAGCCGTGAGGCCTTAATCCAACCTACACCAATCCAACACCTCATGGTGACTGAGGATTCGCTACGATGGTCAGAAGCGAATCCTATGGAAGGGACAGTCTCCTACTACCCAGCTCCCACACGAGAGAACAACTCCCATACATGTACCAGTTTACCTGGCCTGTATGTCCTCGTGCTTTGAACACACGACCACTGCGTCTATGACCGGCAGTGAAGGCAAGCCTCCACTCCGGACACCACCCAGCCCGTAGTTCACATTGAGTAAGCCGCTAGAACTTACCCCATTAAGGCAGGAGTGATCCCCTGCCCGGAACAGCAAAGCCGACTAAGGACCTACTGTTCCTACGGTTCCCCTACCCAGCAGCTACACAGTGGGGGCTTACTGCTGCCACTGGGGAGGGCCGGCCCCGTGCCGGGAAGGGGGTCACAAAGACAAGCAATAGTTCCCCGTTGCCATCAGTATCATGAGGAAAATTTCATACATAAAGACATGATTGAAGAAAATTCCACTTGTAGATAGCCATCCCTCCGTAGCCTGTAGCCATCATAAGCAGACTAATGATAGGCATTATTCAGTATGAGCATGCAGATTTCAACTATAATCTATCCTCCACTACACATCTAGAGTCTACCCCGCTTACAGGCTTGGCACGCACGCACGCACACACGCGCGCACCTACACATAGACACACACACACTTGGACTCACACCACCTGGCCCTCTTTTTGTAGGTGTACGACAATTCTTGTGAGAATAGGAATATTCTAACCAGAGTGGGACTATACTAGGTATTATTAGTATATTCTACCAAGTTAGAATTATTCAATGTGGCTCTGGTAAATGTGGAACTGATGGGAATATTCTCGAGTTCATGAGTCTATTCTAGTCAGAGTACGACAAATGTTGTCAGGGTAGGAGTATTCTAGAAAAAAGTGAGATTATTGGCTTTATGGGTCGATTTTACCCAGTTAAGATTATTCAATGAGTTCAATGTTGTACTAGTGGGAGTGTTCTCCATCATTATTGTGGGCCTATTTAAGCAAATGAGGGGCAATTCTAAGCTTTGTAGATCTATCTACCCAGTTAGGATTATTCTTTCTAATCACGCGTTTGTCAGTTTATTTTAGCCAATGGGGCTTTTTGAGTCTGATCTACGCAGTGTGGGACAATTCTATCGGTTGTTGGTCTTTAACAGTAAGTGTGGATCTATTCCAGCTAATAGGGAACTATTCTAACTAGAATGGGTATATTCTAGGTTTTATGGGCCAATTCTACCCAGTTAAGGTTATTCAATTTACTAAATGTGGTACTGGAGGGAATATGCTCGAGTTAGTGGGTAAATTCTAGGGACTCTTGCAGACAGTGTGGATCTATTCCAGCCAGTGTAGGACTATTCTTGCCAGAGTGGTACTCTTCTAGGCTTTATGGGTCTATTCCAGCCAGAGTAGGACTATTCTTGCCAGAGTGGTACTCTTCTAGGCTTTATGGGTCTATTCCAGCCAGAGCAAGACTATTCTTGCCAGAGTGGTACTCTTCTAGGCTTTATGGGTCTATTCCAGCCAGAGTAGGACTATTCTTGCCAGAGTGGTACTCTCCTAGGCTTTATGGGTCTATTCTAACTAGTTAGGAATGTACTCAATATGGTACTGGTGGGAATATCCTCAAGTTTTTAGGGCTATTCTAGGCTTTACGGGTCAATTCTAGGGTCTCTTCCAGTCAGTGAGGATCTATTCCAGCCAGTGTAGGACTATTCTAGCCAGTGTGGTACTCTTCTAGGCTTTATGGGTCTATTCCAGCCAGTGTAGGACTATTCTTGCCAGAGTGGTACTCTTCTAGGCTTTGTGGGTCTATTCCAGCCAGTGTAGGACTATTCTTGCCAGAGTGGTACTCTTCTAGGCTTTGTGGGTCTATTCCAGCCAGTGTAGGACTATTCTTGCCAGAGTGGTACTCTTCTAGACTTTATGGGTCTATTCCAGCCAGTGTAGGACTATTCTTCCCAGAGTGGTACTCTATTAGGCTTTATGGGTCTATTCTAACCAGTTAGGATTATTCAAAGTACTAAATGTGGGACTGGTGGGAATATTCTCGAGTTTGTGGGGCTTTTCTAGGCTTTATGGGTCAATTCTAGAGACTCTTCTAGTCGGTGAGGGTCTATTCAGAGTAGGACTATTCTTGTCAGAGTGGTACTCTTCTAGGCTTTATGGGTCTATTATAACCAGTAAGGATTATTCAATGTACTAAATGTGGTACTGGTGGGAATATGCTCGAGTTTCTGGGGCTATTCTAGACGTTATGGGTCAATTCTAGGGTCTCCTCCAGCCAGTGTGAATCTATTCCAGCCAGTGTAGGACTATTCTTGCCAGAGTGGTACTCTTCTAGGCTTTGTGGGTCTATTCCAGCCAGTGTAGGACTATTCTGGCCAGAGTGGTACTCTTCTAGGCTTTGTGGGTCTATTCCAGCCAGTGTAGGACTATTCTTGCCAGAGTGGTACTCTTCTAGGCTTTGTGGGTCTATTCCAGCCAGTGTAGGACTATTCTTGCCAGAGTGGTACTCTTCTAGACTTTATGGGTCTACCCGTATTCCAGCCAGTGTAGGACTATTCTTGCCAGAGTGGTACTCTTCTAGGCTTTATGGGTCTATTCCAGCCAGTGTAGGACTATTCTTCCCAGAGTGGTACTCTATTAGGCTTTATGGGTCTATTCTAACCAGTTAGGATTATTCAATGTACTAAATGTGGTACTGGTGGGAATATGCTCGAGTTTCTGGGGCTATTCTAGACGTTATGGGTCAATTCTAGGGTCTCTTCCAGCCAGAGTGAATCTATTCCAGCCAGTGTAGGACTATTCTAGCCAGAGTGGTACTCTTCTAGGCTTTATAGGTCTATTATAACCAGTTAGGATTATTCAATGTACTAAATGTGGTACTGGTGGGAATATTCTCGGGTTTGTGGGGGTATTCTAGACGTTATGGATGAATTCTAGGGTCTCTTCCAGCCAGTGTGAATCTATTCCAGCGAGTGTAGGACTATTCTTGCCAGACCGGGACATACTAGGTTTTATGGGCATAGTCTACCCAGTTAGGAATGTACTAAATGTGGGACCGGTGGGATTATTTTGAAGTTGCGAGGCTACTCTAGACGTTATGTGTCAATTCTAGGCTCTCTTCCAGTGAATGTGGAGCTATACCAGCCAGAGTAGGAGTATTTAACCAAAGAGGGATTCTTCTAGGCTTTATGGGTCTATTCGACCCAGTTAGGAATGTACTAAATGTGGGACTGGTGAAAATATTTTCAATTTTGGGGGTTTCTTTTATCCAAAATGGGTTTATTCTAGCCATCGTGGGTCTATTCTAGCCAGATTGGCTCTATTGTAGCCATGATAGTACGATTGAGCCAGTTTGCATTACTTTCACTGGTCAGGGTATATTCTAGCAAGTGTATTTCATAACATAGCTCCCACAAGGAATCCATAATATGTGGCAAAAGCTTGTACCTTTATGCTCTTTGGATCCCAAAACACACAATTAATTCAATGTGTATCTCTTATTCTGAGAAATCTATGTAAAACATGGATAAGAACAAAAAAAAAAAAGATAAGTAAAATTTGCTTCATTCAGCTTTCTTCCACAGCGCAGAAAAGATTGAGATAATACTATCTTTTATCTTATTCTTGACGTCATATTCACTAAAGAGCTTTAAGGTAGTCAAATACTGTCAAAGCACTAGATATCGGACAATATTGATTAATTTATTTTTATGAATATACACATTTTTGTTTCAAGATGAATCGCATTTGCAGCGGCGTCTATATTACAAAATAAATAATAATAAATATATTTTGATTCAGCACAGAGCATAGGAATAAATTTACCTTGGAACATTTGTTAATTTTTTGCCCTCCTTTTTTATTTTATACAGAGAAAGAAAGTCCACATTCTGCGTAAACTAAGGATATTAAACCGCTTGAGATGACACAAGAAAACGTCATCTCACATTATAATTACCATTCCATTTAGTAAGGACGTTATGCAAATTTAATAATGAAGCTTGCAATTTTAGTGGGGTATTTCTAATTTATTGTATAATAAAGTGAAAACCGCATGAGCTATAATAGGTTTACATAAGGCTGTAAATTTAAATTGGGCCTTTAATATTCAAGTTCACGTATATAACACCAAATACGTAACTATCAATAACTTTAATTATATAACAATTTTAAATGATTTCTCAAATGTATCCACACACACGCACGCTCGCTATTTTTTGGAATTTTCTAAAACTTTTGGTCGTAGAATTTCCTAATATTGCTGGCCTTACAGTTTTCTAAAACTTTTATTAGCCTTTTTTTTTCTTTTTTTTTAATTGGCCTTCTATAGATGTTTTTTTTTTCTCTAGCTCGAATATTGACTCAGATAGATATATTTTCAGTCTTCAGTACTTAAGCCTCCACTTCTACTTACTTAAAGCAACAGCGTCAATAATCTCCTCATTTACAGTTCAATTCTGAAAATCAAAGGCTTCTTATTGCGGAAAACAGAGATTTGAACTTTGGTTTGAAGTCACCACCGTGGCATTACAGCAGGTGGGCTATTTGGGAACTCAAATATTAAGGAGTAGTTATTCCTCCTTTCTTGTTTTGCCTTCAGTTAGCCCCCATTTCACTCATCGGGTTTTTATGTAGAATTAGGGAATATATGGTGAGATGAAACCAACAGTGAGTGATACTAACACGTGGGAAATCTGCTTAGATTACGCAGCTCCTGCCTGACAGACTTTATTTTCCTACAGTAAGTAGGGTCGATGGACATTTGAACATATTTTTCGAAATTCCTGAAATGAAGGCAATTTCTCAAGCTGATTCCTCGTGAAGTATATCAGCTAAAATATATATCTGCCCCTAGGACATGAAGTTTTGCAATAGACAAATCTACATACCGAAAACACTTAACACCACCGTGAATATTAAATGAATAAATATAAACAGTAATGAGAAAAATTTCAGTCAATTTTAATAGCCTCAAAACGGAAATCGTCTGAATTTTAAACAAACAGGTCTGCCAGCCTCTCAGAGCTGAACAGATAGATAGAAATTTTCTTCACCGAAAGGAAAAAAATGACTGAAATATATCTGAATATAAAATATTAATTTTATTGAAAACTATATTCTATATTTAGTACTGTAATTTATAATAAATCAGAGTTATTTTTATCTCAATAAACCAAATTTTAGTAGTCCAAGAACTTCCAGAAAGTCCACCCGGGGGGGGGGAGGGGGCACCAGAACATATTTGCATGTATCTCTTATAATAAAGGTCTCTTGAAAACAATGTTTCGTATTTAAGCTTCGAATAATGTAGTTCATTACAGAGTATTGTTTATGTAACATGACTAGAAGCGGGGGTTTGCTGAAGGCTGAAAACTGAAAAATGCAAATATCTCGGCTAATATTCAAGATAGAGATTAAATTAATATAGCAATATTTATTGTAAATTTAACTTGCAATAAGAGTGGTTCATTACAATTTTTCGATCCGACGTATTGTTACGGAAATATAGCCGTTAACGAACTTCATCTTTAATTTGATATGAAACGCTTATATCGAGTTTGATAACGATAAAACAATAATTGCGACCCCTAGAGTGGTACCAGACAAATATATATATATATATATAATTTGGAACGGAACTCTTTTTTGTCATCTTCTAGGTAGAATCGATGGGCATTTGAGGACGTTTTTCGAGAAACGCGCCATGGGTACTACCTCAATAGCTGACTTCCCTTGAAGGGAAATCTGCTAAAATAATGTAACAGGCATAACTATTTGAGCTGTAGGTAGCCGCTGCAGTGTGAAATGCTAGACCAACAGCTGATCTGAGAGGGTCTGCTTACATTATATTTATCTCGAGAAGCCAGCATGGAAGGGGGCAAAGAACTTGGCAGAAACCTTTCACTCCAGCTGGGTTGTTGAGTAATCTTTTTACTGGTCGCTGTCTTAGTCAAGGTCTTTACGTCCGTCTGCTACAGTTTTAGCGAATGTTTCTTTTAGGGAATAAGCAATCATATTACCGTAGGGCGTGCCAATTGATTTTATTTTGTCATATGTGAGCACATTGTGCTTTGAATTGTTGTTTTTCGTATTATTTTTTGGTCCCAGTAAGAAAATAGACAGTAAAAGTTTAGCCAAGGTAACAACAGCTCGCTTGGTAAAACCTAAGTGAACGATAAATTAAGAACGGAACCGACGTAACTTAGTATAGTACTCGTAAAATACATTCCTCAACAATCATTGAACAAAATATATGCATTTTTTTTTAAATAACAGGAAGACCTATATCCTTTTTTTCTCATAAAAAGTATCTAAAATTGGTGGCCAACATCCACAGGAACGGAAAATGTTATAGGACCAATCTCGCTAAAATATTTACAACTGTTGTTCTATATATATATTTCTTCATAACTAAAATATTAAACGAATTATTCGTACTTTCTTGTTTTCACTCATAGTTAAACCCCCTTTTTTACTCAATGGTTTAATACATAGAAATATATGTGGTGAGAGGAGATTCCTAATGCGTGGGCTATACCATGTCGGCTCAACAAATACATTTTACCTCACTATTTTAAAATTTAGTATACCGACAGA
Source organism: Riptortus pedestris (assembly GCA_019009955.1). Classification (NCBI taxonomy): domain Eukaryota; kingdom Metazoa; phylum Arthropoda; class Insecta; order Hemiptera; family Alydidae; genus Riptortus; species Riptortus pedestris. Next base: position 134,582,386 of record CM032230.1, read on the forward strand.
AGGTACTGAGAATAAGAAAAATGTCAAATTTTAATTTTTTATCTCAAATGGTTTCTGAAATACGGGTTTTTTTGAAAAAAAAAAACACCCAAAAAAGGTGGATGGGCTTCCTTTAAAAAGTCCGTCACGCAGGGGCTGTGTTAAATAAGCAGATTTCCCACGTGCGCCACGTATTTACATTTACCTCAAAACGTAAAAGTTCAATGAGAACAATATTTGGTATTTAAGCTTCAAATAATGTGGTTCATAATATAACACCTTACTGTCAATATGACATGAGTAGGAATGGGGGAAAACCGAAAACTAAAAAATGCAAATATCTCAGTTAATAATCATAACAGGGCAAAAACGTACATAACAACATGTATCGAACATTATTTTTTCAATAAGATTGATTCAATGACAACCTTAAGGGAAAGCTGCTAAAAATGCTTAGAACAACAATTGTAGATCATCAATAGTTTTAAAAAATTGGTTCTATAACTTTTTACGACCCCATTACTATTAACGGAAATATTTTGAATTTTCGAATTCCCCCTCCTCTACACCCCCACTATTCCATGTCCGATTTCTACCAAGAACAAGCACGACTTTTTAGTGTTGACTGAAACTGTTAAATGTCAAGTATGGACTAAACATTTTTAAAGCAAGAACTTAGAATTTTAATTTATGACATCGTCGAACGAATTTCCTTGTATCTGACATAATAAAGGACTCTTGAAAACGATATTTGGTATTTCAGTTTAAAATAATGTGTTTCGTGGTGTAACAACTTATCGTTAATATAACAGGAGAGGGGGTTTACTGGTGTGAAAACTGAAACATTCAATTATCTCAGTAAATATTCATCATTGAGAAAGTATGTATATAACAATATTTATAGGTTAATTTCATTTCCAATAGAGTAGGTTCTATACAATTTTTCGATCAGACTTATAATAACGGAGATATTTGAATTTTTATAATTCTCCACCTCTAAACCCCCCCCCCTCCCATTGTCCGATTTCAACCGTTCACGAACTTAATCTTTCCTTTTACCTAAGTGTATACAATTTTGAACGGACTTCATTTTCATCATCTAGTGGTTAGGATCGATGAAGTCATTTGTAGAAAATTTCGAAATTCGCGTCATGAGGGCATCCTCAATAGCTGATTTCACTTAGGGGAAATCTGTTAAACCCGAACAGGAAAAGACTATGTAAATGCCTATGGCATAATGGGATTGTGGGGAGGAGAGAATGAGAAGAACAACAATGGGCAACGTCTAATAGAGTTCTGCATTGAAAACAATATGCTCATCGGAAATTCGTGGTATCCTCACAAGAACATACACAAAATTACCTTTGAGAGAAGGGTTGGAGATCGAGTGATGAAGAGCATCATTGATTAATTCATCCTAGACAAAGAACTCCGAAGATGCTTTAAGGACATAAAGGTAGTTAGAGGAGCAGAGTTGGGCACTGATCACCACCTGGTGATTGCTGACACAATGATTCTGAAACCAAGAAATAAAACTGCCAAGGCATTTAGAAGGATTACCGTTTCCAAATTACAAGAGGAAAGTAAGCGCGAAGCATTCAGGAATCTCTTGGAAGATCGCCTACAAGAAATGGATTTGGACTTAGGCATTGATTCACTCTGGACAGAAATCAAATCATGCATTCTCAGGACAGCCACAGAGGTTTGCGGTATGCAGAAAGTCAGGCCAGGCACAAAGATGACTAAGTGGTGGAGTGAAGAAGTTAGGACTGCCATCAAAAGGAAGAAGGAAGCCTGGAAATCATATAAAAGAAGTAAGCTCCAAAGGGATTGGGATGCTTATGTGCAACTGAGGAATGAGGCAAAAAGGGTTGTTACGGATGCAAAGCAGAAGTCCTGGGAAGAGTTCGGCCTAGAAATAGAAAACCACTATAAGGAAAATATAAAGAAGTTCTGGTACATAACCAAAGCTCTGAGAGGGAAAAGGTCCAAACCAATTAGGAATGTAAAGAATGGAAATGGCAATATTGTGACGGATGATAGGGAGATCCTGAAAGTCTGGAGGGATCACTTCCAGGATAAATTCAGTAGGGTGGAGCATCAACCCAATAACTTGCAGAATCTTAGGGGGAGAGGAAGACAAGATGATACCTACCCTGAAGATATAGATGATGCAATAGAGGAGGATGAAGTGGAGGATGCTATTGAGAAGCTAAGATTGGGTAAAGCTGCTGGACATGACAGAATATCCCCGGAATTCATCAAATATAGTGGACAGGAATTAAGGAAGTGCCTACAAGCCCTATTCCAAAAGATATGGGACGAGAAGAGAATCCCAAATGATTGGGAGAATAATATAATCATCCCAATCTACAAGAAGGGCAGTCAAGCTGAGTGCGAAAACTACAGGCCTATATGCTTGTCCTCTGTGGTGTATAAGCTATACACCAGAATCCTTGAGCAGAGACTAAGGAAAATAGTTGAGGGGATCTTGAGGAAGAAAAAGCTGCTTTAGACCGGGCAGGCAGACCCAGGACCATATATTCTCGGCCCGAATGATAGTGGAGAAGGCATGGGACAGAGGGAGGAATGTCTATCTGGCCTTTCTGGATTTGAAAGCTGCATTTGACTCTGTCCCACGGCAAGAGATATGGGATGCTCTGGTTAGCAAGCGTGTTCCACATAACCTCATTAGTGCCATTAAGTCAGCGTATCAAGACCCAAAAGGAGTTGTGAGACTCAATGGAAAGGAGTCTTCTCCATTTAGCTTCTACAAGGGAGTCAAACAAGGGGACAGCCTTAGCCCATTGTTGTTCGTTATAGTGATGGACGAAATATGGAAAATTTGCAAAAGAAGGACACCCCGAGCACTTGTGGGCTACTGGAATATGACGCCCGTTCTAGCCCAAGCAATGTTATATGCCGACGATGTAGTGATTGTGGCGGACTCGCAGGAAAGGCTGCAAACTAGTGTTACTGAGTGGTATGAGGAGCTAAAGAGAAAAGGAATGGACATAAATGTCAAGAAAAGTAAGGTTATGTGTGTAGGAAGAGAAGAGGAAGACGTTAATGTCACCTGCAATGGCGTACCACTTGAGATGGTTGACACCTATAAGTATCTTGGCACACTCATATGCAGGGATGGTAGGATAGATCAGGAGGTCTTGAATAGGGTGAGTCAGGCCAATGGAATTTTCTACCAAATACGTAACACCCTAATTGCCAAGGAAGAATTGAGTAGATCAACCAAACTCAGAATCTACAAAGCGGTCTTTCTACCAGTGCTTTTGTATGGTGCAGAGAGTTGGACCTTATTGGACAACCACGCAAGCAAACTCAAGGCAGCAGAAATGAGATACCTAAGGTGCATTGCGGGAAAAACCAGGCGAGACCGCATCAGAAATGAGCGGATAAGAGAGGACCTTGGGGTGAGACCGATTGGAGAGATAGTTGAGGAGCGCCAACTTAAGTGGTTTGGCCATGTCAACCGAATGGGGGACACAAGAAAGGCCAAATGGTTGTATGAAGCACGGCCAGAAGGCAAACGACCCCGTGGTAGACCTAGACTTACTTACCAGGACTGCGTAGATCGATTAGGAGCAGAAAGGGGCAAGACCGCGCCAGAGATGAGGAGACTAGGGGCGGACAGACCCAAATGGGCAAAGTGGACTGAGGTGGCCCCTCCACGCTTATCGGCACGATGGAGGTAGAAGAAGAAGAAGAAATCTGTTAAAATTAAGTCAGCAAGAAGATTGGTCCTATAAAACTTGAACCGACTAGTAATACCCGAGATATTTCGATGCCAGCCGTTAAAGACTTGATCTTAAATATTACATGAAACGATTAAATATCGAGTTTATAGCACATTACATACCGATCAAACACAACATACGGGAAATCTGCTAAAAGCCAAATATCGTTTTCAACTTTAGAGTTAATTATCTATCCTAAAGCGTTGGTCTTAATCACACATGGTAACCCTAGAGCGGCGAGTTCTATTCCGCCTGGGCAAACTCATTAAATATAATAATTAATCCCACCCTGGTTAGAAAATTTGCGAAGGTCTAATGACAAAAAAAAGTCCGTCACGCAGGGGCTGCGTAAACTAAGCAGATTTCCCACGTGAAGTAATACAATAGAGAAATCACCATACAAGAGCCCAACAGTTACGGCAAAGGGCCGAACTAGGTTTTGGCGGGAAATTCAAAAATCCGGTATCGGCCCAAATTTAATAAAAATGCAAATATCTCGGTTAATATTCAAGATAGGGAATAAATGTATAGAACAATATTTATTATAAATTTAATTTGCAATAAAATTGATACTATACAATTTTTCGATCTGACGCATAATAACGGAGATATTTCGAATTTTCCGAAAATCCCCCCTCTAAACCCCCCCTCCCACTGGACCGATTTCAGCCATTAACGAACTTGATCTTCCTTTTTACATAAAACGATTAAATTCCGAGTTTGGTAACGATCAAACAAAAATTGCGACCGCTAGAGCGTTAACAGACAAATATATATATATATATATATATATATATATATATAAAATTTTGAACGGACCTCATTTTCGTCATCTCCTGGGTAGGATCGATGGACATTTGAAGAAATTTTTCGAAACTCGCGTCATGAGTACGACCTCAATAGCTGATTTCCCTTAAGGGAAATCTGCTAAAAGTCCGTCACGCAGGGGCTGCGTAAACTAAGCAGATTTCCCACGTGAAGTTTTGCAATAGAGAAATCTATATATAATAAAGTGTCATGAGTACGACCTCAATAGCTGATTTCCCTTAAGGGAAATCTGCTAAAAATGGTATAATCCGTATTGAGAAATGTCTTCTACAAAGCTCTCGAAATGTATTGGTTATCAACTTTGTTCCCCTGGTTGGAGAAGGCTCGTCAGGGTGTGCCGGTTTCTGGATTCAAGATTTATATATACTGCTCAAAAATGAATAGGGATATTGGTTATTTTTTCTTATCCTATTAATTTTAATTAAATCGATCTTAATTAAATTTCTTTTTTATGGGGGAAAAAAGACAATAATTTCTAATAAATATTAATGATATTTATAATAATAAAAAAAAAATATGCTAGGCCCCATACATACTACAAAACAGCCAATATCCCTATTCATTTTTGAGCAGTTTACATCCTGTGCGCGTGGATGAAGTCTGTGTCTACCTGCGGGATTCCTTATCCCGTCGTGGTACGGAGACAATGGGTTTAAGAGACATTCTCTATCTAAACTAGGATCAAGCTAACAAACCGAACGTCTGGCTACGTACAGTAGAAAGAAGTGTACTTCATATAAAGAATAAAGTCCGTCACGCAGGGGCTGTGTAAACTAAGCAGATTTCCCTCGTGAAGATTAATAATAGATAAACCTACATACTGCTAACACAACACCACTGTTAATATTAAGTGACTAAATACAAACGGTAATAAGAAATCTTTCCTCTGCCAGCTTGAAGCGTCTCAAATGTAAACAAACAGGTCTGCCAACGGCTTGGCGGAAAGAAAAACAATAACAGAAACATATCAGAATATAACATATACATTTTATTGAAAACTATGTACTATACCTAGTACTGTAATTTGTAATAAATCAGAATAATTTTTATCTCAATCAATCAAATTTAAGTAGTCCAAGAATTTAAGACGGGGGGAGGGTGTCAAAAGAACATATTTGCATCTATCTAGTATAATAAAGGTCCCTGGAAAACAATATTTGTTATTTAGGGTTCCAATAATATGGTTTATTATATAACAAAGTATTGTTTACGTAACACTAGTAGAAGTGGGGGTTTGCTGAAGGCTGAAAACTTAAAAATGCAAATATCTCGGTTAATATTCAAGATAGAGAATAAATGTATATAACAATATTTATAGTAAATTTAACTTGCAATATGATTGGTTCTATATAATTTTTCGATCCGACGAATAGTAACGGAGATATTTTGAATTTTCCTCTACCCCCCCCCCCCGCTGGTGTGATTTCAGCCGTTAACGAACTTGATCTTTCTGGAAACGATTAAACAAAATTTGCGACCGCTAAACATCTCCTCGGTAGGATCGATGGACATTTGAAGACATTTTTCGAAAATCACTTCATGAGTACGACCTCAATAGCTGATTTCCCTTAAGGGAAATCTGCTAAAAAAGGATAAGGCGAGGTGCACGGTAATTAGAAGACAAACGAACTTCAGGGATGTCAACTTATTCATCCAAATGCTAAAATGGAAGTGGGCTGGTTACTTAATGCACTGCAGGGATGAGAGATGGTCACTAAGACTCACTGACTGGACGCCATATAACTGGAAAAGAAGTAATCGGGGACGGCCAATGAGATGAAGAGATGTGGTTCAAAATACCGTCGCCCCCAACTGGGCAAGGTTAGCTCAAGACAACGAAAAATGACACTCACTAATGCCGAATTCCACTTCCCAATAGAGTTGGTCACTTCGGGAAGTTAGACCGTACTCTCTACGGGTAAGGCCTATAAAGAGTGAAACATAAGTTGTTCTCTAAATTCAAAGTATGTAAGCAATATTGTTTATTTGCATTTTGTACCTTTTATTCATGTATATATTAATTTTGTAAACTATTATTTTCACTTTACTGTTTATAATAAAGGCTAAATTCATTCACTCTATCTAAACTGGACGGGGTAGCGTTGATGATGGGGGACAGGCAGGGAACTTAAATTAAATTTGAGATGATGAAAAATCCGTCACGCAGGGGCTGCTTAAATTAAGCAGATTTACCACGCACGGGTTACAATAGATAAATCTACATACTGGTAACACCACCGTGAATATAAGGTGAATAAATACAAACGGTAATGAGAAATCTACTATTTGCAAGTTAACATACAACAGAAAGCGTCTGTATAAAAAAAAACCAGGTTAGCCAACCTTGCAGAGCTAAATAGATAGAATATTCTAGAACAGATAGTTAGAAATATTCTATCTATTTACGGAATATATCTGAATATTAATTTTATTGAAAATTACCTGCTATATCTAGTGCTGTAGTTTATAATGAATCTGAATAATTTTTATCTCGATCATTCAAATTATAGTAATCCAATACCAAAAGAAGGCCGGGAGGGGGGGGGGGTCAGCAAGGCGTATTTGCATGTATTTCAAAAAGTAAAAGTTCAATGAAAACAATGATTGGGTATTTAACTTTGTAATGAAGTAGTTCATGATATAACAGCTTGTTATTAATATGGCATGAGTAGGTGTGGGGGTTTACGAAAAGCCATTATAAAATCCAAATATCTTGGTTAATATTCATGATACTGAAAATATGGTCAGAAAAATATTTATAGGTCAGTCAGCGTATATCTAATACTCTATATATATATATATATATATATATATATATATATATATATATATATATATGTTATGTACGTGTTTTCACCATCTTTAATACTAAACGCGACCATTGCTATTTTTAGTTTTTAGCCTTCAGCCTCTCTAACTTCCATTCATGTAAGAATAGTAATACGCAGTTATATCATGAACCACTTTTTTCTAAGCTTAACTACCAAATATTGTTTTCAAGAGACCTTTATTATGCGAGGCACGTGCAAATTCGTTGTGCAATGACATCAATTAAGGCTTGGACTCTTTCATTAGCTGACCAGCTCTTAGGATGGAATTTTGTAGCATAAGGATAAGGACTCCCAGAGTCCAGCTGGAGGGGAGAAGGAGAGCAAAGTGTAAATACACAGCTGGTGGTTTGTAAACGTAATGTTCTCCTAAAGATCAAAAGGTATATATTTAAATGGGCCTTAATTTCGTTTTTGCTTAGGAAGTATCAATGGAAAATTGAAGAAGATGTACGAAAATTGCTTCATGAGTTGAACCCAACAGCTGATATCCTGTAAGGAAAATCATCGAAAAAACTAATTTTTCTTCACATCCTGAAAAAGTTGTTAAATTGGAGGATAAATTCTGCCAGGGAAGCTAAAATGTTTATTATATTAAACAGACGAAAAGAACTCCTAGAGTCGATAACCGCACAATAACCTCTTATCATTACCAGATGTTCGTTATCACCCCTAGGTTGTCAAACTCTGCGGAACTGCTGGATCGTGATGACTTAAAAAACACGACTTATTTATCCAAAAATTAAATTATTAATTAATTACTCAAGAAATGGAAATTTTAGTTCGACGTCTTCTCTGGAAAAAGTTCAGCCATTCACATCTTTTAATTTATCATGCCTGTTATAGTATGAAAACACCATCTCATGAAATTGTAGTAAGTGAAATAAAATGAAGCATTTATGTTTCAGTAGTTTGCTTTGTAAACTCACATTATTTCATAGTTTAAATGAATAAATTAAAGTAAAAATAGAAGTTATTTCTTTGTGTATCTAGAAATTAGTTTATTTTTATGAAACATTATTTTTCTAAGAAGACAATCAAGATTATATTTTTCCTAGATATGAGTCTCTTTACTAAGTAAATTTGTGAATTATGGATATTTTTTCGAGGTTGATAACCAAAATATGGTTTACCTGACCTAAAAAGATGTCATGAAAAAAATCATGGTTTTTAGATATTTATATTGTTTTGTGGCTCTAATAATGTTCCTTATTCATGGCAAGTATCAGAAAAAAAAATGATCTCTAGAGGATATTTAAACATAATATGACATCCGGTGACTATGTGCCACTGGATGTCATGTTATGTGAAGATGACTTATTCTTTTTTTATCTATTTCACTACTTTTGGAAGCACCTTCAAAGCTAGTAATCCGTATTCAAACTTAAGTGGTAATGAATAATGTATATTGACTGACTATGTGTAGCCTTCCTTGAAATAACTGTTAGCCAGGGTCAAGCATGGCTCGTTGGCTTCCTGACCAATTCATTACTGGTTAAGTTTAAGAACTTTACGTGACTCGAACTCCACTTTTTTATTAGCTAATTAGAGCTTGTTAGCTTTTAGATCCCTGAATACTCAATATAGCCATAGCACATATAAAACTGTATTTTAATATTACATTATATTCATTTTGATCAATTGTAGAGAATGATATATATGTAACACATTTTAAATTATGATACAAAATGAAATTTTATGTATGTATGGTAATTTTCAATACTTACACGAGGGAAAATACGAATCAGTCTAATTTATATATGAATTATGTTTTTTTCTCTTTCTAAAAGATCATCATAGAACTTAATTGATTATATTGGTACGAAAGCTGATATAATTATACACAGCATAAGTTGCAAAGTGACTGTAAATCTGAGTTTTTATACCTTTATATTCGTTGCGAATTTTTAAAGTCACTCATATAGTTATTATTCATTTCAAAATTGTAGGATGATGAAACAATGAAATCTTAAAAAGGAATCAATGATTTGTATAAGGATGGCTAATTTTGGAAATATGTGATTGAGGATTTTGTGGGCGGACTCATTTTCATCTGGGTTATTAATGTAATTACAAATTCCACTAAAATTTTTTCATTGGAAAGTACCTTTGTCATTGTTGGGCATTCAAATTTGTAGAACGGAGGTTCTACCTGATCCCACCCCTATAAAAATTATTCTATGACAATCCCCATTAGTGTCAAAGTACTTTCCAATAGTGTGGTATTTAGTGGAACCTGTAGCCAGTCATTAACCCACTTGTGGTCAATTTCATTTATATTCTTCATCCCATTTGCCTTAAAATTTGCAAAATCTCTTTTCATTCTTGGGTTATCATTTTATTTGTTGTGTTTGTTTTTTTTTTTCAATTAATTAATTTATAAACTTTGATATCTCAATTGAATTAATTACATAATTTTTATTATTATATTTACTTTTGACCCATCTAGAAATACAATATTTGAAATTCATTTTTCCTTTTCTTTACAGCAATGCTACAAGACACTTGGAGTGGCTGTAAACAGCGACCAAGAAACTGTAAGGCAAGCGTTTTTAGACTTAGTGAAAAAATACCATCCAGATAGTAAGTCACCTGAAGCAAATGCATTTAAGTTTCAAGAAGTATGATATTTTAATGTTGTGATTTTCTACCCTATATGCAAGGACTGGTATGAGATTTATTTATTAGAAATCTATATCTAAAATATATTATATTTTATTTGTAGTAAGCTAATGTGAGAAAGGAGCTTGCCTTCTTAAGGCCCTTCCTACTTAAGAGATCAAAAGTATTTGATAAATATCCTATCATGAGCTAATATGTAAAACAGGGTGGTAACTTGTGATAGCATGCCCCAATTAGCTATAGTAGAACAAAGTGGACATTAATGCAAATACATAGTATGTAAAACAATTCACTTGGACTTAACTATGTATCACCTGATATTTTTTTTTTTTTTATATCACTGTTCTATACACTCTTTCTCTATCTAGAATATTAAGAGAGATATTTGCATTTTACAGTTTTCAGCCTTTAATATATCCCTTCCCCTCTTTATGCTTATTTCACATTAACAATAAATTATTATATTGTGAGCAGTTTTTTGGAGCATAAATATGATGTATTGTTTTCATCAGACAATGAGGAGGGGGGGGGGCGCTTAGAGAAAGGACAGAATTAAACATTCAAAATACCTTTGTTATCATGAAGAATCGGAAAATGTTATTATATAACATTTTCCGATTCTTCATTATATGAATCTTGTTGGAAATATAATAAATATCCCTCCAATTTGAATATTAACGGATCTTTATAATTTTTCTTTTCAAACTTCATTTTATATAGTCCTTTGCAATTACCAATTATAGTGACTACATGAATAAAGCTCTCATGTTTAGCTTAAATTTCAAATCCTGTTTACTTAGGTTTCTTATTATGAAATAAATAAAGAAGAGGGTGAGAAATGATATCGACATTGCATTGGAGCAGGTGGGAAATCTGCTTAGTTATGCAGAAGCTATGTGACGGGCTTATTTTACATGTACCGTGCATTTCTATAATAGTATATAAGCCTAGTGTATATTAATAGATCATATAATTTATGGGACAATGCCAAGAAAATAATTTGCTTTTATTGAATAAAAAAATTATTATATTTTTGTTAATTTGCTTATTGTGAAAATTATTAAAATCATCATTTTAGAAAGTAAATAAATAATTTTAAGCATTTCATAAGTGTATAATGCAACTCAGCTAATGTAAAATGAAATAGGCATTTTTTATCTTAGCAGTGTAATCACTGACCTGTGAAGCTTCTGTATCTTGATAGATTTTTATGAGTTGCTCATTTTCATCTCCCGAATCAGTTGAATCACTCATGACGATGTAAGTGAGGCACTTGTAAATGAATGAACCATGAATGTTTTTGGTTTCCGGCTGTTTGTTTGAATAAACAATTTCAATGTCAGGAAAACAACCTCTATCTCCTTTCTATGTTTGTATCTAAACCTCACTCAATCACTAGTTCATGTACCTCTTACAAGAATTGTATCATGTTTTATCTCATTGGCATAATCACTTAAGAAGTGCTTTATTTGCAATATTAAATGGATCTTACAGTCCAGCGTGGCAGTTCAAATCTATGTCAATCACCTTAAATTGTCATTTGATCTATTTACTTTTGTATAATACATTGTCAATTGTCACAAAAGCATAATTAAAATATAAATGTATTAATTATAAAAAAAAAAAAAAAATAAAAAAAAATAAGAAGAAACTAACAAAATTAAATTAAGAAAAAACAACAAATATAGTACTGATTAAAAAAAAAGAAAAAAAGAAAGCTTTATATAAACAAAACAAAATATTTAAACTAAGAAATATATAAAAAAGATTGCATTTTACTAATTTAAGTAAACTATAGCGTACGTATGGTGTGTCTGTCTGTGCATATTTGCATATGTATACGTGCATCCATGCATGTGTGCATGCCTGTGTTTGTGAGTGTGTAAATGTTCATGCATAGAGGTGTAATAAATTCATAGTAAAACAAGAGATTATTTGGAATAATAAATCAAGTATATTTTCTCCTGTCACAAAAAAATAAAAACTCACAGTTAATGTGCCCTTACAAAGAATAGAGACACATTACTCTCATACCATTCTTTGCTGGTTTTTAAAAACATATTTTTCGTTTTAAAATTATCATTTATAGTATTTATAAATTATATTTTTGTTATAGGTTGAAAATGCATACAGAGTTCTTCAAGAGAAATTTGCACATGAAAGATTTAATGTTAATGAAGGTCTAGGGGAATATGGACTATATTATGAAGAACGGGATGAAGAAGAGGAACACCCTGACATAAAGGTAAAACAAATCCTCTAAAGTCTTTCTGTGTTCTAAGTTTCCTTAAAGAATTGTTTGCTTTTGCTTATTAAATAATTATGAAACATGTCAACAACAAAGAAGGGTAAATGCCTTGCTCATTGCCCTGACATCAATTAATCCCCTTCCTATTTTTCTTTTCCCTATCAGAAGTTTTAAAGGAAGAAGAAAAATCCAATAAATAGAACAAAGGTTCTAGGAAAGTTTTGCAATATGATGCAAGCATGAGTTGCAGAAGAATGCTTGTTACTGCATGATAGTCATCCAGTAACAAAGTTTTTATTAACATTGCTCTCATAAGTGATAATCATGTAAAAATGGTCTCCAAAGCTAATGTCCACTTTGTTCACTTTAAGACATTGCTCGTGTTGGTGTAATGATTTTTTTTTTCACTTAATTATTTATGCTATTCTTAAACTGAGATCAAACTACGCCATGTAAAGAATGTCTGCCAGGCAACGGTTGCTTAATACTTAGTTTAAGCAACCGTTGCCTGGGAGACATTCTTTAGATGGCGTAGTTTGATCTCAGTTTAAGAATAGCATAAATAATTAAGTGAAATTTCCAAGTGCTAGATATACAAACAGATGTAGTCATTTCACATTCTGTTCTCTATTTCTCCCTCAGTAAAACCACTGTGTAAACAAGAATTGAAATTCAAACAGGACATTTGAAAATCCTATGTAATAGATAAGGTGTAAATAGAAAAAATGCATATAACTTTGTCTTTTAGCACACTGCTCCTCAACATCGACAGTATTTAAGTTATGATGGAGTAGGATCAGGAACTCCTTCTCAGCGATATAAACAGTATTCAAAATTCAAAGCAGCAAAAGCGATAGAGAATGTGACTCAGTATCGTATAAACAAATTAATGGATGAGGATCCGAACAATAAACAACTGATGAAAAAAGAAAGCAAAAAAAAAGTCAAGGATATACGAACGGGGTAAGGTACAATTCATTTATAACTGCTATTGAGTTAAAAGCTTGAGATTTGAAACAAATTCTTTATAATCAAATCACACATGCCAGGGCATAGAAGTCAAATGTTTCTGCAATAATCACAAAAGAATTACCCTAAAGAAAAAATTATTTCTTGAAATTCATCATTGGATTACAAATTTTAGATGTTATGTTTGTTGCCTTCTGGCTGTGGTAATAAGCAGTGGAAGCTGTAAAAGATGACTAAGGGCGAGCTGAACAAGGGTCTCCTGTCAAGAGAATGCAAGTTACTACTGTTGTTAATCCCTTTGTAATATTGTCCTTTTATAGCCTAAGCCGATGTCGCATTTTGCCCCCGCTGATCAAAATATGCTTGAAATTATTATCGAAATTCATCCAGAATATTAATTAGTGTTTCAACTTTAAGAGCTGTGAATGTTATAAAAATCCATCTGTGTTATCTACTAAAATACCAGAGCACATGGTGACTTTACTCGAAATTGGATAAACTCTTATTTACAGGTAAAAACTAGACATTTAAGTACTCATAAATAATAATCTTAATGCGCTTTGTGCTGGCATTATTCAAAATAGAAAATATATGGTCATTTGTGATAAGTTTATGTAATGGAATCTCAGATTCATTACATGTTCATTATTGAGCATAATTAATTGGCAGATGTATTGATAGCAGAAACCCTGTTTTCTTCAAAGTATTATTGTCTAATGATACCAAACTTCTTGAATATGTGCCAAATGGTAACTAAGAAGTATAGTGAAAACACCACCTATAGTGTAGCACTCAACTCCTACCCATTCCAAAAGTGCTTTTGACCTTTGAGTCTCACTCACAAACAAACTTATTACAGCCTCAACAATTTGTAAACGCTAATGGATAATATCTACCAAATTTAATTTTTGCCACATAATGTTTCTTTACTGCTATATTCCAACAAATGTAATTCTTGCAATATCATTTTTTAGAGCAATTGCAGATTTTTGAGTATTTGAAGGCACTTGACTTCTTTGCCCACTCTTGCCAAGAGTATGTTATAAGGATGATTTTCAAGATAAAATGTTTTCCAGATTTGGTATGGATAGATTAGTTGAGGACTTGATTCAGGAATCTATTTCACGGGGTGAGTTTGATAACCTAACTGGGAAAGGAAAGCCATTAAAATCTCACAGTTCCACTCACAATCCTTATGTGGATTTTGTTACTCACAAAATGAATCAGGTATTTAAAGTAATTATATAGTATAGTAATAGTATTATATATTTAGTAATTATATATGTTTGGTTTTGGACGATTTCAAGTTTTTTATTTGTATTTCTTAGGTACTAATAGATAATGGCTTTACTCCCATGTGGATAACATTACAAAAAGAAATCCGAGAAGACAGTGAGGAATTGAGACGAAGGCTGCTCAAGTTACGAGAAAGTTTGGGTCCTCTTCCACTAACAAATAAGGATGCATCTCATTGGGAACAAATCAAAAACATAATGAACGATGAAGTGAGACTGATAAATGGCAAAATAGGTAGGTTACATAGTGTTATTTGCTTCAATATTCAAATGAGTGTAATTTAAATTCTTTGTCTCTAAGAACAACATTTATAGCCTATTTCCAGTGCACATTATTCTGCTTAAGTTATGTGTATTATATGTATCTTGGAGTTTTTAACAGACCCACTCTAGAGTGGTTATTATATAGATAATAACACTCTTAAAAAAACAAGAGTCGCATAAGTCTACTGGAGACAACTCATGCCAGGTCCTCCTTACTTTTGGGGGGGGGGGGGGGGGGGTTGTACATAGAGTTGATCACAACAAAAAACACTGGTCACAACTAGGTCTACTAATAACCTAATTTTTTTATTCAGAAATAGTAATGTTTGATTAATTATTGATATTAAGAATAAAATTCACAAATTTAGACTACTTCGAGTAGGCTTCTTCTACTGAAGCCCAAAAGAGGAAAATAAAGCTTTTACCAAAGAACTCCTACCCATTAGTTACATTTTATTTTTCCAGTATTTTAACATTTTTATTTATATTTTTGCATGATTCTTATTTATATTTATTTACTATTAAGTGTTTCACTTTGTTCTTATAAGAGCATATATTTGTTTTTCAGACTCGTACAACTTGCTGGTTCCACTTTTGCATCAGCAGATGTTTCACCTGAATATTGAAAAAGAGTGTGATGAAGCTTTAAAGATTGGTTCCCCAAAAAGTATTTCTGTTGAAGTTGAAACTCCAAAAGATGATGACTTAGGCAAACTAAAGGAAGGCAGAATCAGAAAATTAATCTCATCAATTTTTCGTTGAAGAAATTTAATATGTAGTTTTAGAGAAATTGTATAAATCATTGGCTGTGTCTGAAAATTTTGTGTGCTATAAAGTAAATATATTTGTTGAGAATTGTTTCATTCCTTATGCATTCTGAACGGAAATTTATCACTTATAATTAGTGTCTATCCTGTAGTTAGAAAAGGCCGGAGGACGAAAATAGTGGAATATTTGGAGTGCGAGGAGAGCTCTTCAAAAACAAATGATATGGGTCTACTTATTATCCTGATAAAAATTCATTTCATTCCTGCTAATGGAACAAATGTTTGAAAAATTAAAAGATTAATGTGACAACATTAAAGAATGTAATAATAGAAATCTGATTATAGTTTATGAATTTCAATTGAAAACTTCCTTTATTTTCTAAGTTGTGGCTGTATCCTAAGTTTAACATGCTTCCCTGCTTCTTCTAGTGGCAGCTCAAGATCATTTCGTTTCTCCATCACATGTCTACGAATGAGGGTTATCCTTGTAAGTGGCCCTTTGGAACTGTCCACATCCTCAATGGTTAGCACATTAGTTGTGTCATTCCTCTTCCTCCGTCCCAACTCCTTAGACCTTCCAATGTTTGATACTGATTTGATCATCTGGGGGTTCTGCTTGTGCAATAAATCTTGGAGCATTTCAAAGTCTATAGCTAGTTTCTTGTACATATTCTTTAGCTCTTCATCATTTTGGTTGTCATTATTGCCTTTTAATGTGGCTATGAATGATTTTACCTCTGCTGGCAAATGGTCTTCTCTGCGAATCTTTTCTTTTGAGACACTTGAGAGTTTTGGATATTGAGTTGAGGAGACCATGACCATTGAGTGTAAGTTATCATATAAGCCTGCATTCTCAATAGCAGAGTTTTTACTTGGCCTCCAGTTTGAATTGGTGTTGATTACCTCATGCCCTTTTTCGAATGGGTAAGAAATTTCATCTGAAAACATGATACCAGATCTTGCTCCTGAAAAGGGCATATGACGTCGTACAATTTTTTCATGCTGCGAATCAGTTTTGCTGTAATGGGTAAAAATGTAATTAAATATTATGATTCAACAGAGCTTTAAAAAAAATGTATATTTTTCCCTCCACGGTTTTATTACTATTAGGATAAACTGATAATGAAGATATTAATTATTGCATTTTAATAACTTCCAAAATTTCTCTCATACCTCTGACTTGCACTTTAAGATAATTTCCTTCGCTTTGCACAAAGAAAACAATAGAAAATGATACTACTTTGAGGCATATAAGTTTACTGATGAATCTCCATCCAAAAGATATGTACCAGCCATAGCCAATAGCGTTGCTATTTCAGTAATAGCTGTCAATAGTGTATTTATTTCAGAATTAATGGAAATTGTCTTCTGAAATATAGGGTATTTTTTAACGAGGATGATAAATCTTTTAAGCGTTTCAGGACATTTCCCTTATTAGCGAATCTAAAGATGCTGTTTGGTTTATAATATTTCCTCCAAATTAATACTCATTCAGTGAATTTCCTGGAAGGAAAAATGGAAAAGGATTTTAAGCATCTACTGGATAACAATCACTGTATTGAAAATGAATATTAGCATGCACTTTTCTGGTGAGGGTGGGATTAAGGATTTCAAGCAAGCAAGCAAATTTTCCTTAAGAGAAATCAGCACTACAAGTTGTACACATGGCGCGATTTTCAAAAAATGTCTGAATGTCTATTGATCCTACCTAGATGTTGAAATGTTGAAAATTTTGTGTGCATACATATATGCACACACACTTGTCGGCTCTATTGGTTGAAATTTTTGTTTGACCTTAACCGAACTCGGAACATAAACCATCTAATGTAAGAATAAAGAACAAGTTTTTTAATGAAATCAGACCAGGGGGAGGAGGTTAGGCGGAGGAAAATAAAAAATTCAAAATATGTCGGTTATTATAAGTCGGATCAAAGCTTTCATTTAACGAATCATGTCGAAATTTTAATGCTCTAGAGAGTTTTTCTCCATATCGAATATTAACCAAGATACTATTTGTATATTTTAATTTTCAATCTTCAGTAAACCCCCACCTTCAGTACAAGAAGCTAATACATAATGAATCGTCAAATCTTTTTTAAAGGACGTTTATTAGTTGACATATATGCAAATACTTTGTGTGATGGTGTCCTGAATTAAGATTGAACGTTCTTTACTAAAGTTCATAGTCGTAAATAGCTGAAATCGGTCCCGGAATAGAGGGGGGGTGTTCTTAAAGTCAAAATGGGTAGGGTTCTGATGACGACAAGGTGCCTAAATATTCAAAGTCCGTCTGTAATCCTTACTCATTAGCTTTGATATCTTCTGGTCATGATTTTTCGATTTCTATATTCTTTTAACTTCCCTGTCACTTTTGTTGTGTGACATCCTTTGTTTTTACAAGCTGGGAATTCTGAAGAGTGTTTCATTTCACCTTGACGATATAAAATGCATTGCTCCTCTGTGTGTGATAGTAAAGACAGTAAGGTGCCCAATTTTAATACAAAGAAATATGTACACACCATAGCAGTACCCCCCCCCCCTACGTCCCAAAAACTTACCTTCTTTTTCGTTTGTTAATTGCAGAACAGTTGTTCAAAATACTGAAAAAGAGCACAGTAATTACTGTAAATTCTGGTACTGCTAGGAACATTAGTTACCAAACTAAATTATGAAAAGAAAACACATGTATTAACTTAATAGTTTATTCAAATTATTTAATTAAAAATATGAATAGTTGTCAATGGTTTGCTAAAATAAAGAATTTCGAAAAGGATTACATTTAGCGCGATTTTTAGCGTTCTTCTCTTAAGGAAAATCAGTAATTCATGTTACAAAACATTTCTTCATATAGATCCTGTGCAGTAGAAATTAAAAAGGAAGTCCTTTCAAATTCAACCAAACCTATATTTCTTCAAATCTATCTACACCATATATTTTCACAGGAATCACAATTTTAGTTTGATTTCCAAAATCGATATTAAATATTTCATGTACAACTAAAGATTAAGTACTTTAATGGGCGAAAAATACAGACATGGGTTAAAAGAAATGGTATAAGTAAAAACGTAAATATCTTTGTTTAAAAAAAATGTTCTAAAACTTTTTGTTTGTTGTCGGTTTCATAAGGTTTTAGGGTAAAGAACTACTAGGTTACCATCGGCCTGTAATATCTATAACTCTCGTTTTGGTTAAGTACGTGAATTTTGAGAGTAAAATGCGTTTATGTAAATTGTCGATATTGTCATTATAACCTCATTAGTATCGCAATCTTCTAAAGTTCTAAAACTGATCTTGGTAATTTGTCTGACAATCGTTGTTCAGACAAAGTATTCTGTCTTCAGAAAACCCATTCATTCATTCTCATTCAAATTTCACGTTAATCTATTAAACCTCTAAACATTTTCAATAATTCAAAGTTATATTTATAGCTGAGGTAGTTGTAGACTAATTGTGATTTCATTACTCTGGAGCGCTCCTTTGCGGCACAAGCCTTGGCTTTAGTCTCACATAGTAAACCTAGAGTCGCGAGTTCGATTTCCGCCTGGGTAATAAGAATTTATTTGGTGACGGACTCAAAATAAAATCCTTAGTGACTGACTCTCTAAATAAAATCCCTCTACTTAGTGAGACATATGCAAATACGTTCTGATGACCCCCCCCCCCCATCTTTTCTTCTAGGACTACTAAAATTATAGTGATTGAGTTAAAAATTATTCTGATTCATTATAAATCACAATACTAGATATAGTAAATAGTTTTTAATAAAATTAATATGTTATATTCAGATATATTTCAGTGATTGTTTTTCTTTTTGGTGAAGACTATTTCTATCTGTTCAGCTTTAATCAGTTGCTAAACCTGTTTGTTTACAATTCAGACGCTTTCTGTTGGGAAGTTACTAAAATTGATTGAAAGATTTCTGAAGGGTTTGGGAAAATGATTAAGCAGATAACTTTGGATAAAAACTTCTATTTGAAAAGGCAGCTATAATACAAGACAACATGGTGTGGTAGACTACAACAATTCCCGCCCGAGTGCTCTCTCTGTTCCCAGGGAAACCAATGCCCTGCTATATTTGATTGGAAATATTGATCACAAAATAACCAACACTTCCCCTTGAGCGATATTTCCAAAAACAATACAATTTACTTTGTAAAACAATACAATTTACTTTATAAGTCCAAAACACTTGAAAAAATATTCATGTTTTTCCCTACTTGAAGGTTTCGTCAAAATATCAGAGAGCATTTCTTCTTCTTTTTGTAATTTTTCTTCTTTGTAGATTTCTTCTTCTTTTTGTCATTTTTCTTCGGATTCAGTTCGTCTTCCATCGCCAATCTCCATTGCTTGGAGTACGGACCTTTGAGCGCCTCATCTGCGGTCAATGGTTCTTCAATGGGGTTCAGTGCAGCTAGATATGTAAAGAAATCACTCATATCTTTTGGTTTCGGCACACGTCTGGATCGTCGAACCTGAGGTGAGTTCTCCTCCTGGATATCTGGCTCGCTAGAGACAGATCCTGGCACTGAATCATCAGAATCAGTCTGAGGGTCGTATCCTGATTCCGTATTCTCATCAGAAACGTCCTCTTGTGAATTGGTTGTATCCTGGAGAGCAGGCGGCTCATCCACATCTAAAAATACTGACGTAGTAGGCAGCTGTCGAGGCTTATGTCTTTCTTGGTTTGAAGTTTCAAGAAAAACAACATCTCGACTCATAGTAACCTTCTTCGTTTCAGGATCAATTAATCGATATCCTTTGATTTCCTCTGAGTATCCGACGAAAAATGTATTTTGCCGATTTAGGATCCCATTTTCTTCGGATTTCCTTGGGAACCTGTGCCATAGCCGGACATCCAAAAATCCTCAAGTGAGACATATCAGGCCTCTTACCTTACCACGCTTCATATGGAGTCCTCCCGACAACAGCCTTTGTCGGTGCGCGATTGTTGCGAGGTAAACGGCTGTAGAAACAGCTTCTGCCCAATAGCTTTTGGGCAAACCAGCATCCTGTAACATAGTGCGAGCCTTCTCCACAATGGATCTGTTTTGGCTCGTTTCAGCCACTCCGTTACTCTGTGGCGAGTACCTAACGGTCAGTTGATGCCTGATTCCTGCAGAAATAAGTCCCAGCTTGAATTTTTGAGTCGACGAACTCAGTCCCATTGTCAGACCTCACACACTTGATTTTCTTCTTCCCTGCCTGAGTTTTCAACCAGAGCCCGAATTCAGCAAAAATATCACTCACTTTGTTCTTTTCTGAAAGAAAATTACACGAATGTGTAACGAGAGAAGTCGTCAATTAAGGTGAAAAAATATTTACTTCCACCTATGGATAAATTTTCCATGGGTCCACATAAATCCATATGTAGAAACTTCCAAGATCTCCTTTGCTCGCTCTTACTGGCTCTGAAGGGTAGTCGAGCATGCTTCCCTAATAAGCAGACTTCACATGGATCATCATTAGTGTTATTTATCAATACCTGTACACATGTCTTGAAGTAGGTTCATCCTCTTCCTGGAAAGATGTCCTAAACGTCGATGCATTAGGGAACCTGCATCTTCAGCGAAATAGGTAGGTAATATTCTGTCCTTCATGTATCAAGCTTGTAGATCCCATTCTTCCTTTTAGCTGTGGCTAATACTTCACCATTAGGGTCAATGACCTTTCCCATTTCTTTGGTGAATATGACCGAATGTCCCTTATCAGTAATTTTGCTGACTGATAATAGGTTAGCTCCTATACCTGGCACGTAATGTACATCATGCGCTACAACGCTATCAGCCTGTCCCATTAACTATCAGTGAAATGTTGGTTGTACCAACAGCCTGAGCAGATAAATTTACATTATTTATTGTCGTAATTTTTAAATCTGAATCACCAGATACATTGTCTAGTATATCTATGTCATTTACTAGGTGAGAACTGCAACCTGAGTCAAGAAAAAAATCTACACTGTTGCTAGTGTCATTAGGTCTAGACTTGTAAGCAAAAAGTGCTTTACCTTTGGGTTTTCCTTGATTTGAATTTTCAGTAGAATCTTGTTTCTTACGATCTTGGGTCCCCATCTTCTTGGTACGGCACTGTGAAGCATAATGTCCCCTTTTGTGACATGCATAACACTCAATTTTTTGTTTTCCTTTGCCTTTGGAACCCTTCCCCTGGGAGAACAATGCTGTCTTACTACTGGGTGTATGTGAATGTGCGGGAGTCTTCACATCCTGGAGAATTTTTACTTTAATCGAGTCTCCTGTGATTTTCAGTCCCGAGCTCTCTAAACCCATGATCATTGGCTTGTATTTTTTCATCAGACAAGCCCGCCAATAAAATTGTCCCGAAGCCACTCATCATCCACTTTGAAGCCAATATCAGTGAGCCTCTGTGATGTTGACATAATTTTATTGACATATTCTTCAACTGAAGAACAGTTTTCTAGTCTGGTCGTTATCAAATGATCTCAAAAGACCTACCTTCCTGGTAAGACCCATTGTCCTCGAATGCAGTCTTCAAGTTGTCCCCAAGCCTCCTTGGCTGTAGATGCACTTTCTATGTGTGGGAACACAATTGGATCGATAATAAGTACTATTTTTGAAAAGCTTTCCGATCTTTTGCTAAAATGTTCTCTTCTTTCTGCGTCGTAGCAGTGCCTTCTAACTTGGGAACAACGATTGATCCATCGACCACACGCCCACAAATCGTCAAGATTCAAATAATGCCTTAGCTGCAAATTTCCACGAAGCGTAATTTTGTCTGCCGAGAAGTTTCTCAACCGGTGGAGGGTGGTTTGATGCCCATGATGAACAAAATTCATCGCGAAAAAATCACTGTTCACAACCTAACCCTCACTGCACGTGGGGACAACACACGAGATTTACACTTTTCATGAAGTTTTTCGATCGAATCTATACTTTTTCTCGATAGAAAACGATGTAAGCAATCACTGGGCCCATAACCTGAAGGGTTTGGGAAAATGATTAAGCAGATAACTTTGGATAAAAACTTCTATTTGAAAAGGCAGCTATAATACAAGACAACATGGTGTGGTAGACTACAACAATTCCCGCCAGAGTGCTCTCTCTGTTCCCAGGACCAATGCCTGCTATATTTGATTGGAAATATTGATCACAAAATAACCAACAATTTCTCATTACCGTTTGTATTAATTCACTTAATATTCACGGTGGTGTTGTGTTATCAGTGTGTAGATTTATCTATTGTAAAACTTCACGTGGAAAATCTGCTGAGTTTAAGCAGACCCTCCGTCACGGACTATTTTTTGTTTCGAATGACCAGTGTCCATAAAGTTCACTCAGTTAATGTTGAGGGGAACATTTTTTGGATTTCAACTCCTCTAATGATCCACTCCAGATAATTTCTAATCTTGGTCTTTCGGAACATTAAATCGTATCTGGTGAATCGAGTGTATTTAATGAATACAGGAAACACGAAAAGAACTGCTAGACACTAGGTATCAAATGGAAACCGGATTAAGGGTGATCTAAAATCTTTATTCCTCTCTTTGGCGAAAAAAGGATTTTTCAAGTTGATAACCTAGTTATATTAACCTATGAGGGCTCAAAATCAGATATAACTGCAAACACTGAGAATGTTCCTGTTTCCATAGCAATACAGGGACTGTAGTATTTACATCCAGGAGCTTTAATTGAAATTCTCTACCAGAGTTTTCCCTATAGTCTGTTCAACTTTCATTCATAAATTGGTTCAGTATTCAATCCCATTTCGTCGTCAGTGACAGCATGAAGTTAATACCCAAAGAGGTTCTAGAGTACATTGGGTTCGTTGTTTGGAAGAGGTGGGACGAAAACGAATACACTGGAGGCTTATGGTTCAAACTGGAAGACATACTTCCAGTCTGTGATCCTTTCTTGTCAAGTCCTTACCTTCAATACGACATATGTCAAAGACCCCTGGAAACTCAGTATATACCGTAAGCGTATTTTTCTTTTTTACCAATGAGTTTAGAATGGATTATTTTCAGCATAAAACTATGGGTTATGCTTAACCAATAGTGTTGATAAAATAATACGCTACAATAAATACATGATAATCACAAATGGATAAAAAACACTTTATCCTTATGGATAAATAGCAGATTTCCTCTAGGGGAAATCGGCTACTTAGGTTGTGGTCATGGTGGGATTTTCGAAAAAGTTCTTCAAATGTCTATCGACAATAAAACGAATCGTTTCTGAAATAAAGATTTCTCAATTTTACGGCTAAAGGATGAGTCAAATCGAAACATTCACTTATATAAACTCGTTTTAGAATTTGATTTTCTACAAGAATCCGTCATAAAAAGTATGGCATTCGATTGGAAATTCCAAAGTTAGGGTCGCTGAAGAAGTACTGGAGAAGTTTACGAGGTTAAATATGGACTAAAAATATTCTTCAGGGGGTCACAATTCCGCCACACCGTCTCAGCCATCTATTAACCCCCCCCCCCCCCCTGCATATATATAATTGTGAACGGACCTCGTTTTCGTTATCTACTAGGTAGGATCGATGGACATTTGAAGAAGTTTTTCGAAAATCTCGTCATGAGTACAATCTCTATAGCTGATTCCTTCAGGGAATCTGCTATAAAAAAAAAAAAAAAAAAAAAAAAAAAAAGCAAGAATAACCCGGCTTTCTATTTGAATTACGAAAAAAGTCCGTCACGCAGGGGTTTCGTAAACTAAGCAGATTTCCCACGGTAGGGTTTACAATAGAAAAATCTACATACTGCTAACACCACCGTGAATTTTAAGGGAATAAATATAAACGGTAATAAGAAATCATTCAGTAAATTTAACGCTACTACGTATATATACAGTTTTGAACAGACTTATTTTCGTGATTTCCTTGGTAGGATCGATGGACATTTAAAGAAAAAATTGGCTCTATACCATTTTTCGACATATGATTATGGAAATATTATGAATTAATTTTCGAATCCCCCCCCCTCTGGGCCCTCGTCTGGTTTCAGCCATTACAAATAAATTAACCATTGACTAACCTTTAGTGTTGAATTAAGCTCGAGTATAGTATAGATCAAATCAACATTTTCGAGTTAAGAAAGTAAAATCTTAAATGATGACGTCATCACACTACGTATTTGCACGTATCTCACACAGAACACAGTATTTGGTAGTTGGAGGTTTACAGAAGGCTGAAAATTTAAAAGTCCAAATATCTCGGTCAATATTTATGATAGGGAAAATACATATATAACAACATTTATAGCTAACTGAATTTGCAATAATATTGGTTGGATGCAATTTTTCAATCGGACGTATTATAACAAAATTATTTCGAATTTTCCATATTCCCTTCTCTGCCCCCCCCCTGGATTTGATTTAAGCCGATAACGAACATGATCCTTAATTTTGCATGAAACGCTTATATATCCGAGTATAATAAAGATACCACAAAAATTGCGACCGCAAGAGCGGTAAGGAACAAGTATGTATATATACAAATCAATGGACATTTGAGGACATTATTCGAATAAATGAGTACAACCTCAAAAGCTGATTTCCCGTAAGGGAAATCTGTTAAAATAGATGATTAAATTTTGACAATGTGTACACGAATGACCTAAAACAAAATAGCACAATAAATTTTGAGTTAAATAATTACGCATTAGCAACCCCCCCCCCTTCGCATATAGACGAGCTTGAAAAAAAAAAAATGTCCCCTGCATTGAACATGTTTTAGCAGAGTTCCCGTAGGGGAAACTACTCGTGTTTCTCATAGAATACAAATATATTTCTTCTAGAGAATATGGGGGAAATATTCCCAACCAACAGTAAAAAATGTCAAACATGTCAAGAAACATTACTCTTAGGAGAGGTCTCTGACGAGAAAAGGGATGGAGGGTGGGTTTATCACCATTTTTGTTTTCACTTCAATTTCCTTTCAACTATCTTGAAATGAAGGATATTTTTGTCTGATTTAAGGACGGTACTTTTTTTTTTCTTAGTCTGTTCTTTTCCTCTATCAACCTGCGCGCAGATTAAATATCCTTATATATAAATCCGCCGATAAATTAGTATTAAATGGTGAATCTAGAAATAATGAATGTTGACCCAGGAAACAAAATTATTTTAATATTGGTATTGTTTCAGGTTTGGAAGACTAGTTTTGTCCTGCTCCCAAAGACTTTTACTAGAACACCCTCAAGATGAAAAAGATGGAATGGATGGGAGTGTAAAACATTTCGAATTAAAAACACTTTACCCAGAGTTGGTCAGTGAATTAATATACACCCAAAACCCTAAAATAATCCGAAAGAAGCTACTTAATTCGAGAAGAGAACCAGAGTATACAGTTACCACCAAAACATGTTCTTGCTCTTTTGTAGCTGTTTGTTCTTCCAGAAATATATTTGTGGCAATAGACTCATTAAATAACCTCTTCTGCTTTGATATAGACAACAATAAGTGAGTATTAAAAACATTCCAGATCTGTATATATGATATGTCCCACTTATAAATATAAACACAACTTTTTGGACTTAACTAGACATGACTGGATTTTGGCGTGACTAGACATAAGTAAATATACAGAAAGCTTATATCAGAAGTTTTACTCACTATATTTTACTTTTTTAACTTTGTGTCAAGGCTTTGCAAATATATATGCACATATTTTTTTAGCACATTGTCATGTTAAATTTATTAGAACTGCCTCAGAAAAACAATATTTGCATGACATAGTAACAATGCAAGGTTTCCCTTCTGCTCCTGGTTTCCCTAAACAATTCTGATTCTAAGCCGTCTCCTGACTATAAGAGTTATACACGTTTGTCTGTATATCTCTTATTTCCAGACTCCTTAAACTACAGATTGTGTCTTATTATGGTCTAAGACATTTATTTTTTGAAAATTAGTTTAAATTCAATTATTTAATGATAAAAGTCATAAGTAATTTATTGTCTGGTTCTTAAGATTTTTACCTTCAATTCAGTGAGAAAGAGTGGACCATTGGAGTGATAATGAATGTGATGGTTTACATAGGGTCCTAAGAAAGTGAAAAATAAGCATAGAATATGCAGTTGATGCCACTGTTCTGTGTGTCATACCTTCACACGAGAAATCTTATTTTATTGGGGACGTGGGTGATAGACTTTTTTAATGTCTAAATTGGATTAGGCATTTATGATATCTATGATGTTAGCACTGGTTAAATTCAAATAGATGCTCTATCACTTATTTACTTAACATTGTCCTGAAAGTGGCAATCTAGAAAATTTAAAACAATTTATTAGTCCCATTTACAGCAGTCTCACATTACTGTAATGTAACAGGACATTGGCAATATCCTGACTAATGGCATTTACTGACACTAGGCTTAAAATAATTATGGGAAATACTAATTAAACTAGAATCTCTCATTAGGCTGATGATAGTTGTACTCGTGGCATATTGGGAAGCTCATGGGTTTTAGCTTTAGCACGTTTTAAGTTCCTGGGGGAGACAGTTATGGAGAAAAATAGTGTGAAACCAGATATGAATGCAGGAATGGTTGCAGATACCATTTGCCTTATTCATTGCAATTGCCTCCCTCTTTTTAGATTTTCCCTAGGAAAACAAAAGTGAAAATATGAACTTTCAACAAGGAAGAACAGAGTGTTCCTGATCTAGGAGAAAAGAGCCTTGTGAATGACGTTTGGAGTTGTGAGAGATTAGCACAGTTGGAAGATCTGTAGAAATGTCTAAAATTTGTAAACTGAGCTTTACTTCCCAGTGCTATTAGCAAGAAAAACATTGTGCTGGTTAGAGGTGCATCAAGGAAATGTTGTCTGACAGGCTGCCCATGAAAATGTTTGGCATACTGTAGTGTAAGGAGGAAGGGCTGGCCCAGATTGAAGTGGCTATCCTGATTGAAGTGGTTAACCTGAGGAAAAACTTATAAAAAACTGTGGAACACTCTCAATCGTTTAAGAAGGTAGCAGTGCACCACTGGTCCTACACATCTGATACCCAGTTTCACTATACAGAGGATGGCACAAATGTTTTGTTGGTGTTTTTACTGTACAATTAAATAGTATTTGAAAAATAACAACTTATTTCCTCAACTACCTCAATTATCTAAGTATAACCACTCGTGTTGGACTGTCACAAGCTATTCAACAGCGAATTCTTGAAGACCTCGCAGGAATCAATCTTTATCTTTGGATAAATAAAAACTTGTGAAGACCATTTTACACTTTCTCCTGATTATTGAATTGTTTCTCTTGAAGAAAATGAGTGAAACAAGTAATAGTCAGAGGCCATGGCTATCTTGCAAGGTGTGGTAGAAGTTGTAGACCATCAAGTCCTTCAATTTTATTCAGAGTTGTGAGGAAGAGCAGAATAAAGTTCTAAAATTATACCTCGATGATATGTAACCAGTTCAAAATGCACTACTGCCTTGAAATCCTACCAAACTTGTCTCATCTCAGGACTCTGTAGCTGGCTTGCTTAGCTGGTGTTCACACAACCACTGCTTGTGCCTGTCAGGGTTTAAAAGAATCATTTGTCATCACAACTGATTATTATTTTCAAAAAATGTTTTTTGTTCTTGACATATGTGCACTGAAATGTTGGACTTGTGTGGCCAGCAAATCATCGGTTATGAATTGACAATCCTAAAATTGTTTTCAAGGGAACTAAGTTGATTGTATATTGTTTGCCTAGAAGGACCAAAAACAGTTGGTACTTAACAGGGGGTACTGGTTGACTAATCTTAATTAACAGCTCTTTCTCTAGCCCCAATCTTTAAGGATGGATTTGAAATCGACTGAGCACAGTCCTTTTATTCACAACACTCTCCAGTAAATCTTCATTTCCAATAATGCCATAAAATTATACAGCTTTCAATTTTTTATGTTCATATTAAAAGAGTAACTCAGGTGTTGAGGTTTGATAGAGAAAGAGAACAATTATTGTTTGAAAGGTTCTCTTTATGATAAACATGACTAGTTAGGGATTAGAGGCTGATACTGTACAAGACGGATAAACAAACAATTCCAAACATCACTGGAGAACTTTTCTGTATTTGGTGAGGAACTCTCGAAAGAAAATCCTTAGTCCCACCTTCCTAGGTCCTAAGCAATTAGTCTTACTATCATAAAGTGGAAATGAATTTAAAAATTAATTCTCTAGTTCCTTTTCAGTTTATTAATTTAAATACAGTTATTTCCTATTTAACTGCTTTATTATTTTTACAGGTACTGGTGGGTAATGGACTGTTCAGATACTACTTGTGTTTACTTTCATCCTAATTGTTATTTAACAATATTTGTAGGAAGGAGTAATGGAAGAATAGACAAATTGAGCCTTGGTAATTTATATATTTTGTATCTATTTTAAATATTGTTAATAAAGTTTCAAGCATTTGTACTTTAGAATTACTGAATAAGATGTTTTATCTATTTCAAACCAGCTTACAAATTTTATGTGATCAATTTGATAAGGATTGGAAATGAAACTGAAGATATTCCTTTCTTATAATGGGTGATTTTAATTACTTCATGCACAAATTTAATCAGTGTGACTATTCCATTTTGAAAAAAGTCTTGTCACGCTACGTAAACTAAGCAGATTTCCCATGTACTGGTATGGCACACTCTTGATTTCTTCTCCCCTAATATACTCCGAATCAAAATTCAATGAGTTGTAGTGGGGGTTTACTGAAGGCTGAAAACTAGAAAGAATGAATAACCTGCTAAATATTTAATTGAAGAGAAAATGTTAGAGCTGAATGTATAGCAAGTTGCTAATATCCCAATAGAGGGGATAGTCATGTCCTGTAGCATACTTAAGCTTCCTTGCAACACCCACCTTCCCCCAATTTAATGTTTTTCTTCTATAGTACATTCTCTTCTAACATTTTCTTGGCATTATGAAGATTTAAAGAGTTTAACAGTCGTGACTACTTTTCTCAATTGCGTTACCATTTTAGACATGATATCCTGTAAGTTAAATAGCACCTCTTACGCCCAATTGGACTGACTTATGAAGCAGAAGTAGACACAGTCAAGTATTTGGCCAAAAATTATCGGATACCCCCATGCACAAGATAGATAAATTGGTCACACTAAATATCTTAGAACTGTATAATAACATTAGTTCTACAAATTCTAAAATTCCAAAAAATTACTTCTGATTGGAGTGTCAAGCCATAAGTTAGAGGATTTTTTGACACGCTGGTGGTAAAATTACGTAAGAATGCCATCCAAGCTGCATTCAAGAGTAATTAATTGTTGCGTCCTCATCTCAGGAAACCATAGGACAATATTGGTATATTGGAAAAGCCAAGGATGTATTGTCTATGTTTCTCATTGTGCCTCATATGCAAGAATAGGGTGAGAGATTATTCTAAATTCATCAGTTATTATAAGAATGAAATATTCCTAGGCTTAACTTGACAATTTATAAAACCTAGATACCTAGTATCACAGAAGAAATGTGTTATTTTTTTTTCAGTCAAAAGAAAAGTTCTTGACTGTTTCAAAGAACATACATTCGCAGTACAGTCCATGTCATTTTCAAGTGTAATGTGCTTGAGTCATTCAGAGTATGAAGTTTGGATTTGGCATATCAACAGTCTTGCACCTTTGTTTTCCCTCGTGTTGAAAAAAGATATTCCCAGAGTATTAGTAAGTATTACTATAAATGTTTTAATTTTAAGAAAGTAGATTAATTTTAGATGATTGAATGAGTATTTGGAACTTTATGGGCTTCAGATTAGCTATTTGAGTTAAGGCATTGTTTTAATATATTTAGTAAACCTAGAGTCATATGCAATGGTTTTGCAATGACAACTTTTGGAAAAATGAATATATATACACACACACACATATGTTTTGCATAGTGATGTCAATAATATTGCATTGAACAAAACAAAATTTCAAGGTATTCTTTTTTATTTTTGACAGGCAGCATTTATTCCTGAACAAGAAAATTGCATTCTTACTCTCATACCTGGAAACAATACTTTTTATATTTGGTGTGATGAAGAATATAATTTTCCCCAACTGAAAGCAATGTACACAGGCTCGGAATTTAAAATGTTGAAAGAAACAGAAATATTAGAGTTCTCTAGGTATTTTATTTATTAATTTTTGTTTTGTTGAAATCTATACCAGACTTCTATAGTCAGATGAAAAATGTTGAAAAATTGCTACCAAGTCCACAATTTCTCAATATTCTTCCAACAATCACTGTCATCCTATCAGCAAAATGTGTTTGACTTTGCTGAAAAATGATGAATTTAGGAAACAATCAGCACTACCAGAAATTAAATTTTGACCCCCTTTACATTACTTCCGGTGTTTTCAAATTCTTTGTAGACAGCATCCTCAAAGGAAAGTCCTAATCCGGATTACAACTTCCACACTGTACATTTGATGGAGACCACTGTGTGATTTTGATTCTGTCACTCTTGAAATTGATTCCATAATAAAATATATTTCTGTCTCAAAAATATCTGTTATAATGTCTGCCTGAGCACCCAGAGCCGTCAGGTCATCATCCAAGACCTTCGGGCACTGACGATGATGCACTGCATCAAAAGCACTCTGCCGTTTTAATAAATTGTTATAGAGGAAGTTCAGCCAATTCTTTCATCCTACCTACATTAGAAGTCACTTCTACCTGCCAGAATACCAACTCATAATAGTTTTCCTAAGCCAACAGAAGTATTCAATTTCTCCTGAGATGCTGGAGGGTAGAGGAAACAATTAAGATCAATAAAAACATTGTCCTCTACAAGTACTTTAATATGCAGAGTGGACTGTCAGAGACTTAGCTCCATCATCAGTGCCTTTTGGTTAGAGAATTGTAGTCTGAACGAGAGCAGCCGGGCTACTTGCAGAAGGAATTAGACTTCATGCCATGATTTAATTTTTTCACAATATATATTAGTGATTACTATTGACAGATTGCAACATTAGCAAAATTTTATGAATTTATTCCTGTCTTGAACATTCCATTATATTGACAAAAGAAAATTATTTATTTTCTGATTAATTAACCAGTTTTGAGCATAGAAAAATTCCTGAGGATAAAAGGTAATTTGGAGACTAGATATTTTTTTTAGGCCCTTATTAAATTTAAATTTTAGAAAAAGTAAAAATGACTAAATAATATTGGATAATATAAGTATTTTTTTAGGGAAAAACCTTTGATGGCTCTTGCCGGAAATCATAATCAAATACATATAATAAACATTTCATCAGTTCTTGAATGGTATCTTCAAAGAATTTTATTTCTTCCAACCGAAGAAAGTCGTACTATTGACATGAAATTTATAAAAATTCCAGACTATAAATCTAATTATGGACAATCAGAAAAGAATGTGAGTACAAAAATTTCACGATAAAAAGTTTTTAATTTTCCCATTTTATTACTTCTCTCATTTCTTTCAAGATCACTTTAACTATTGAATTAATGGATGTACTTCTCCAGCAAATAAAAATAGAAGATAAATAAAACTTGCATAAAACATTGCCTGTCCCAGCTACCATCAGGTAAGGACTGAAGAAGGAAGAAGAAAAAGTGCAAGATGTAATTACAATTCTAAATATGTCCTTGAGAAAGCTCTGCCACCTCATCAAGAAGGGATTGACAATATAATAAAGTCTCAAAAAAGGAATGTCTCTTGTGGCTGATGTTATTCTTTTGTAGCTGCTGGAACAGAGTACATTGTTGGAAGAGGTTTATGTATGTATTATTGGATATTTAGACTAAACAAAAAATTATCGTGTAATGGGGAGAAATGGATATTATGCCTATTCATAACAAAGGCAATAAACTAAAATGCAAAAATTATTGGGGCAGTGCTTCTCTCCACAGGATAAAAACTCTTTATGGTCATTTGTCAAATGTTGATAGAAAGGATGAAAGACTGGGAAAGTGCCTGAAAAGTGTTCTCTTAGGATGCATTAGGTAGTTTTTAGAAGGAGCAGAAGAAGATCTGGAATACCTTTTTATTGACTTCTGACTGGCTTCTACAAAATGTCTGGAGCTGTTAAGGAGCACCACAGATTGCGTACCAGAAGCAACACCGAAGTAATGGAGTTGTATGGCAAAACTGACATTGCCTATGCTATCAGAAAGGGCAGTTGTGGCAGAGACGTTGAAAGAATAAAACCCACGACGCTTACAGAGAAGATGCTTCACCTACATACACAGGAGGATGCTGGAAAATAGTCAGACTCGGGCAATGGTTGCTTAATGGCCTCGAAGGAGTCTAGTGGAGGATGAGCATCCGTGAAAGGAAAAGCTTGTTTAAGGACTATGAAAACTAATCAAAAATGGTGGGGAAGTTCTGTTGAACAAATGAGTTAGCATTTAAAGAAGTGACAAAATGTAAAAACCTCCATTAGTATGTGTTGCTTAGGAGAATGATATAGAATTAATTCTGTTTTTATTTTCTACAATTGTTGTGCTATATGTTTTTATCTAATGACAAATTACCACTATTATTTTTATTTTTTTAGTGTTCAATCTTTAGTTCTAAAACCCCACTTCTACTCATACATTTTTCACTTAAAGAAACTTTTAAGTCCTATTTACATAATTTTATATTCTAGAGAAATGGAGAATTGAATTTCAGATGACATCAGCGAGTCACTCCAGCACATGAGATATCTGCTAGGTTTACACAGCAGCTGCATGAAACCTGACTTTTTGTTTTATTTTAGATTAGATGATTAATGAGATGCCTGCATTCTAATTTTGAATTCCTCCTTAAACAAATTATAAAATCTAACAATTTCGTTTAAATAGTTAATATTAACAGAAAATTTTTGTTATAGTGTTTGGCTGTATTGTCTTCTTCCAGAGAGATTATCATTTATGACTTGGATGAAGCCAATCAAAATATTGTTACTGAAGCCATTGATATCGAAGGAATCCCAGGTGATATTATGGGAGGAGAAAATTCCCTTTTGAATGAAACATAAATGAATTTGAATACATTTTATAATCTTATTTTTAGTGAAATTTAATTTGACAAATGACTACAAGTATGCAGTTTTCCAAACTAATAGAGGATTCATAGAAGTATACACTACTTTTTGGTGGTTAAATGAAGATTTTTGCCCATGGCTTCACTTCAAAAGATTTACCCGTTCATTGGAGTTTAATAATGATGGTTTGAAACATGTCATTGATATAGATTTGGAACTTGACAAAAAAATTAACTACTCTTCGCTAACCCAAAAGGTAAGAATAGGAATATAATTGGATGATTTGGAATGAATAAATTTGAAACATGTTTAAAATGGGCGTGTTGGACTCTTCA
Source organism: Riptortus pedestris (assembly GCA_019009955.1). Lineage (NCBI taxonomy): Eukaryota > Metazoa > Arthropoda > Insecta > Hemiptera > Alydidae > Riptortus > Riptortus pedestris. The sequence goes on from CM032230.1 coordinate 134,616,232, forward strand.
TACCATGATAAAGCCGCACAGTGATAAACTGCTGTTGAGAGTAATTCGTTATGGTTGAAAATGGAATTCAATCTGGATTTATAAAGTCAAATTGGAACATACCTTGAGGCCGTGTCTTGAAATCAGTCTCGAGGCCCCAAATTCCTGCTTTATCCAGGAGTCTGTGTATCTTGTCTTTTCCTGGATCTGCATCACGACGTCCAAAATCCTCCTTCCAACGACTAGAACCCTGATAAATTTTATCTTATCTTATCCTATTAGTTACACTCATAGATATAAGAAGAAACATTTTTCTAGGGGAAAAACGGGAATATATTCACTTTGAATCCAAATGCCATTTTGGCAAGTTCCAGCTATCAGCTGATTTCAACACATCAGTGAGGCAGTGGATAATGATGTAATTGGTTTATGATAGTATACACAATTTTAATTTACAATTTTCAATTAACTCTTATAAATTGTATAATAGATTATTACTAGTTTGCTTTTTACTTGGTTTAGAAAAAGCTAAAACCCAACTCTTAACTACCCTATTATTCTTACCAACATAAGGCAATGCCAACTTCAAAACCATAGCTTATTTCTGAAGGAAATTACTTATAACAAATAATAATAATAAGTTACCTTAATGGTCAGATAGGCATGGAAGAGTGTTATAGATCAACAATGGGACAGTAGCGAAATGAGTTGACCAATGGACATAGTAAGAACTGTAGCGTTTACTCTGCTCAGGGAATGAAGGTCATAACCACTATTTTTCCTCAAAAGGAGCTACTTAAAGAATCATGAATAAGCCCGAATGGCCAAAATTGGAACCAAATAGACACACATTTTGTTGAATTCTAAACAATCCTCTTACATTTCTGGCATATTGCACTACATGGAAACTAACATTGGGCCCAATCATTTCTTTGTTTTGGCTAGGCAAAGGCAGTGGGTGGCACTGAGGAAGAGACCAAATATATGAAAGTGCTCCATTTTGGGCAGATAGGTTTTGGATAAATATCTGTGGTTTATAGGCTGGGCAGATTGAATGTATGCCAAAAGAGGTGGCCCAAGAGGTGTTAGTAAGTGGTGATGAAGAGAAACCCTTGATTTGACAATGAATGTGACGAGGCACTTCCGAAAAGTAAAAATACTCTAAAGGAAAACATACATTACAAATAACAAATAATACATACTCCAAAAATCAAAGAATCACTAAAAGCCAGCTTCAAAACAAAAAAAAAAGCTCACAAAGGTAGAGAGCTCAAGGAGATGCATGAAAATTTTCAAGCTCTAGAAGGGTGTGAAAAACCCAAGGCAGGGATTCAGTTCGTAGATTGAATGCTGACAAGCAGGGAAAATTTCTTACTGAAAGTGATCAAAGGTAGGTGGGCTAAATACTTCAAAGATATACTAAATACTAGGACATGTAGATTGATGCACCATCAGATGGAGTGATACAATGGTGAGTACATTGCGGAGGCTGGTAGAAATAAGATAGAGGAAAATGTCCTTTCTTAAAACAAGAAAGCTCTGGGGACTGACAAAACCTCCTCAGACCAAAGTATTCAGGATGCTACCAAGGAGGAAATTTACCAATTGATCTATGTTATATGAGGAGGAGGGGGGGGGGTGCAGATTGGGGAGAAGTGAATATTGAGCCTATATATCAAAAGGGAATAGATTAAGTAAAAAATTATAGAGGTATAGTGGTTTTTGCTTTCAAAAGGAGATTTTGCTCAAGAATATCAACTGTAAATTGCCTCTTATCTATTAGGCAAATGTTGAAAAAGGCTTAACACGTTGACGGCTGAGTAAAAAATTTAAAAATCAAAGAAATTTGTTATGATACATTTTAAGCATTGCAATAGGGTTAAATTTAAACAAAAAAAATTTTCAGCCATGGGGAATGATCTTGCCTCATATGGCTTATATGAGGTAAGATCATTCCCCATGGCTGAAAATTTTTTTTGTTTAAATTTAACCCTATTGCAATGCTTAAAATGTATCATAACAAATTTCTTCGATTTTTAAATTTTTTACTCGGAAATAATGCCTGTCGTAAGGTGTTCGACGGCCGCCAATAGGGGAAGGGACATCCATTCATGCACTGGAAACGAAACTCGGATAATATTTAAAATATCAATTAATATTATTTTTACTTACCTTTATTATGATTAGGCAAATTATATTTAATAAAAAATATGTTTAATAATTAAATTTATAAAAGTATTAGTTGTTCCAAAATCAACAGAAAAATGTAGGATTCTAAAAAAAAGAAGTCGATTTCTTGAAAAAAGTCGGTTTTGGGTCGGAACCTTTTTGCATAAATAATTTCATATAATCTATTTATAATATGATTATTTAATTTGGATTATTTAAAGCCATATAAATAGGCAGAAAAATAAAGTTTGTATCTTTGATCTTTAGACATGAATCTCAAGAGAAAAATAAAAAAAAACCGTTGACAGGTGACACAGGTATAAAGAAGGACTGTTTGAAATGGCAAGGAGAAAGTTAAGAGTAGTTTCCAGTTGGCTAGACCGAGACAGGATGAATTGAAATAGATCTAACAGGTGTCGTAGGGTTATCGACGGTCGCCATTTGGGAAGGGGCGCCACTGTCGACTACCCATTGATGGCCGCCGTCAAAGTGTTAAGAGAATGATGTTGATCTACATCACCTCTTCATTTACTTCAGACTGATGTATGATAGTATGAATAGGCTATAGTGATAGTTGCTCACATAACTTGATAGATAATAGGACAATAGATTGATGAGGATGTCTTTGGAAGGGACTTGTGATGTATTGTGGTGCACTGGAAAAGTTTGCAAAAGTTGTGCAAGTCTGACCTCGTAGTAGTACCTGAGAACATTCTCTGGTAGCCGATCGGTCAAATTGGGTTTGCTCATGTTTCCTAGTTAATGGATATTTTTATACCTGGGAATGTAATTCAATGGAACCAAATACAATGAGGGTTCTGCTGGTATTTGTTGAGGATATTGATTTGTAATTGGAGGATCCCAGTTGTGGACCACATTGAATGTTATAAGATGGTCGCAGAGTCTCAGGCCCATCCTACAAGGACTATAACGAATAGGAGTTAGTAACTAAATGTCACTGTACCTCAATTATTATCGGTATCAACATTGTCTATAATAATTTCACACTTGCATTAAAGGCATAGGTTCCTGTTTAATCTAAATATTAATAACAAAGCCAAATTATTAATTTGCTAAATATGTAATAGAACACTAAGTAATATGGAAGTACAAAAGGAAGTAAGAAGTATGGATTCAGATAAAATATATACTTACAAATTGGCCACCCTTAATCAATATGGAACTCTCAGTGAGTGACAATGAGTCCTTGATATCAAACTTGGTGTTGCCTAGATCTAGCCTATTTACACTGGGTTATATAAACACAATTAAAATATAGTCATTATAGATAGTTACATATATATTAATGTGGATTAACCATTACTTAACAAAATAAATCTTCAATTTGATATTAATAGCACTAAAACAATATTAACCTTGTGTTAGGGTGCTTCTTCAGTTCATAGCGAATGCAGTGAAGTTATTGATTCAAGTCAGTGGATCCAAAAACAGGTAATTTTTCTACAATATATATATATATATATATATATATATATATATATACACTCATAAATAATGTCTCAGAATACATTTTCTTGAAGAGGACCCGTTAATTAATATATTTTTGGTATATAGAAATAACTTCCTATTAGGGGAACCAATTAGTATAAATTTGCTGTGATTCTAAAATGGGCCGTTCTTAACCTCTGAAAATTGTTATTCATTTCAAATTATAGTTTACACATTTCAACTTTTTTTTTAAACTTTTATGGGGCTCAGGTTAGCCATGTGAGTTAAAGTGTTGACCTTAATCTCACATGGTAATCCTAGAGTGGCGAATTTGATTCTTGCCTGGGCAAAGGAAATTATTTAGTGACGAAATTCATTAAATAACATCCTAAATCCCACCCTGGCTAGAAAAGGTTGGTAACCTGTAGATAACCCGTCCCAATTAGCCTGAGTTGCAAAAAGTGGATGTTAATAAATAATAATAATAATAAACTTTTTAGCTCAGAGAGGCTTAAAAGAGACCTATGAACAAACTCATAGCTGGTCAATGCCATAAATGAAAATGATTTTCAAACTGTAGAGTGTACTTAAACTGTTTTAAGTGAACATTTATGTCATTCAAATATAGTAAAATTTACAGTACATAGATACTTCATATTTTAATGAAGATTATTCATTGTCAAATGACATTTCTACGCAGAAAGTTCAGGAACAGGGAGTGTGGGGGGTGGAGAGCTTTCTTTTGATCAGATTACTTTCTGATACTACTTATAAGGAAGTTACTTTTATTCGAAGATGGAGAAGTGAGAGGACAAAACTATTTCTGCTTAACCTACTGAAGTTTGTGAAAGACTCCAGAAAGCAAAGTTTCACGGAGACTCCTGGATTAGTGTCAACATTGGAACAAGTAACCATATAGAAGGAAGTTCTACAGCCTCAAAATCATGATCAAAGATGTTCCCCATGAAATGCTGAGATCAGCAAAAATAATAAAAGAGATTACTTCTTTTGGTGATGAATGCTTGAAGGAAAGAAATGATACACAGACTTACACTACATTTGGAAATGAAAGCTTTAGGAGCTGGAGGAACATTTTCTAGTATGAGGGAGCTATAACTTAACATTACCATAATGTTGAACTTTTCATAGACTTCCTGTGGTCATTTGACATCATGGACAGACACTTGGAAATCATATTAAACTCGGAAATAAATAATATTGAATGAAATTCTCACTAAATAATATTTATTACCAAATTAGAGGTTCATCTGTGACTTACATAAATCATCCTACCTTCATTAGTAAATTTTCTGGGTCAAATGTGTTTCCCTGCTCTTCACTCCCATGTCAGATTTTGGTCCATGGGTATGTCAGCTTAGCCTTAGTCTCTCTTTGAGTCCATACTGTGCTTTTTATAGATTTGCTTAATACCTTAGGCCAGATGTGCTTCAGGCCTTATAAACGTTTGTCCTAGTACAAATTAAAGGATGTACTCTCGAAAGTGTTTTGATGAGTTGGCAAAGGGTAAGCATGAACTACGGCTCTTTATAAATATGGAAAATAAATAATATATGAGATCTTTTCTAGCCTATGTGGGACTAAGGATTTAATTTCGTGAGCTACTAAATAAATTCCTATTAGCCCCTCAGGAATCTAAACTCATGAAATTTACTATAAGCCATGCTTTAAATTTAAAGCAAGTTGATTATATATTTGTAGACTTCCACAGTCCTTGTCAATATTACAATCCATGTCTTCGGTTATTGGCCATGTGTTCATGTTTCTGGCTGGCGTTTCACTAGTCATGCTTCTAGCATCCTGAGAGATCTCTGTGAGACTGAAAAGTTCCTAATCAAGTGTATGCAACTGTTCCGTCCAATGCTGTGGGCAGAGCCTCACCTTCTAGGTACCTTCAGGAACTGAGTTCCCTGAATAGGAACTCTTCAGTTTCAGAGAGAGCCCTGAAGATACTTGAAGTATATCTAGCGAAATGTCAGCGAGAAACATGAACACACAGCCACTACCTGAAGACTTGGATGTAATACAAATTGTATATTTTTAACTTCCATTGTGTAGCATAAAGCCTTATGTTCGTTTTTTAGTTCCTTTTGTAACAATGTCTAAGATAAATTTGTGACAGTAATAACTAAAAATGTTGGGTAATAAATAAATTAAATTCAAATGTGAAAGTTACTAAGTATTTTTATCCTTTCAGAAAAGAAAATCTGATGAAGCATTTCTGAAAAAAAATATGTTCAAGAACTTGCTTTTAAATAAAGGAAAAATAGAAAGTAAAAATCGCTATACTTTGTGGACGAAGGCTTTTGAACTGCCACATAATTCAGAAGCGTTCTTCGAATTATATCATTTTGGAATTCACCCATTTTGTGGTGAACTATTCATCAAGAACAAATTCCTACCTCCTAAATATTTAGTTAAATTCGTGAGGTAACTAAATTCATTAAATTCCAGTATTCAGAACAAAAATTCATTCAAATGTTTTTTGTTTTTATTTTCACAGTTCTTCATATTTTCATTTTAATAAATTGTAAATTAATGTTAGTATTTTTGAAAATATTAAAATTTATTTCATTTTAGCATATTTTTGTTGAGTGAAATCAGCTGTTGAGGTTGCCTTCATCATGAAATAATTAAAAAATAAAAATAAAATAAAAGAGGATAGTTGAACTATTGTTCTACAAAAATCTCAAGATAATGTAATCTTTTAAATCTAAGAACTAACATAAAGCTATTTACAACTTAACATTTAATGATAATTTTTTTTGCCTGTTTTTGGTTATATTATTCGTTTACTTTGTTTTCTTTGATAAATATGGAGTGGCCCCTGAAAGTAATTATCTAAGCTTTTAAAATGAAATTCATGAAGGGTGGGTTTAATAGAATTCTCTTTTATACATCTAATATTTAAACTATTACTCAAAACCAACCTATGATTTAATATAACCAACTTTTAATTTGAATCAAAGGATATATATATATATATATTTTCTCTCTCATCAACTGCTGTCTCCATGTCCTGATTTAGCCCGCCTTTGAAATGCCACTTTAAATCATATTACTAAACTATTGGGTTGTAACACATGAAGTGTCCGATTTTTTAAACCCTAATCTTTATAAAGGATTAAAACGTTGTGTGTTGATTCCAAGCAAAATACTTACCATCTATAATAAACATTTGTTAATCCTCTAGTCGCAAGCTATGTTTGTTTTTGTCCCAAGTAGGCTTACATATTTTAGTTTAATATCAATCGGGAACATGGAAACACGCGATTTCCGGATAATTTTCTTTTACGAGTATAAACTTGGTCATTCTGCGGCCCAGTCAGCAAGGAATATTAATCATGCGTTTGGCGAAGGAAGTGCTAATGAAAGAACTATTTGTCGTTGGTTTTCAAAATTTTCTTCAGGAGATACGACTTTAGAAAATCAGCCCCGTAGACGACCTCACTCATCAGTGGAGGACGAAGATCTTAAAAAAGCTGTTGAAGAAGACCCTCATAAAACAGTCAGAGAACTTGCGTCAGAGCTAGGTACAAGTCATATGACGGTCTCCAGGCATTGAAAAACGATTGGAAAGGTGAAAAAGCTCGATTCCTGGGTCCCGCACATCTCAACGAACGTCAGCAGTTAAAACGCCAAGAGACGTGTGTTTCTTTGCTTGCTCGTCAAAGAACCACCAACCACATGTTTCAATACAGACAGTGAACAAATTAAAGGAGTTGGGCTATGAAGTCCTACCACACCCTCCATATTCCCCTGATCTATCTCTTACAGACTACCACTTTTTTCGGAGTTTGGAAACTTTTTGCGAGGAAAATTTTTTACAGATGATTTAGACATTAAAAATGCATTTTCTGAATTTTTTTCAACACGTGACACAAACTTTTTCAAAAGTGGGATAGAAAACTTGGTAAGTCGTTGGCAGAAGTGTATTGAAAATGATGGTAAATACTTTGAATGAATAATATTTCATTTCAGATTCGATCTCAATTTTTCATTTTTTTCTTGATTCTACAAACGGTCATTTCATATGTTACAACCCAATATTATGTCCTGTTCATGGCAACTAGTCACAACACTCAACGATACAGCCTATACAAACTAATGTTTACTATTGTCAATAATCTCGATGGGTGCCATTTTTACTGGCTGATTGTTAGAGTATACTTGGCAAGCACTTTCAATGACTGTTGTACTGAGGGAGTTAGTATTATATAAACAGGCAGAACTACCTTATATAACATATTTTTATATTACTTTGAAAGTGAGCTAATTATTTTTAGTATATTGTGTGAATCTAGAAATAGGGAGCTTCAAATACCTAGGAGTTGAGAAACATGGAATAGTAATACCATATGCTTCAATGTGGAATCACTAGATCCTAATCAGTCACTCCTCATAAGGGTTTATTCGTATGAAAATAAATCCCCTTTTCCTAGTTTACTTTAAGTTAAATTTTTTATTAGCGTCCACTTTTTGCAACTAAGGCTAATTGGGACAGGTTATCTACAGGTTACCACTCTTTTCTAGCCAGGGTGGGACTAAGGATTTTATTTAGTGAATTCCGTCACTAAATAAACTCCTATTACCCATGGCAAGAATCCAACTCGCTACTCCAGGTTTACCATGTGAGATTAAGGCCAACGCTTTAACTCACATGGCTAACCTGAGCCCTAGTTTACTTTAAACAGTATAAATTGTTATATATTAAAATAACTGGACTATGTGCAAACTGACTTACTATTTATTTGTGTTTTTAAAAATAATTTATTATAATTATTTTATGAGATTTTTTACTAATAATACTTTAAACTTTTTTCAGGCTTATGTCAGTATTTTATTATTGGTCACCAATTTTTATTGTCATAAAAGGCTTTGAAGAGGTAGTTCTGCGTTTTTGTGAAGTTTTCAATTTTCAAATAATTGATACTTTTGAGTTTATTATCACTTTCAAGGGTACGCATGTATTTATTCTGATTTAACAATTCTATTTTACTTAATATTTAGAATCAAATTCTACAATTAGTTACATTATAATATCATCAGAATGTCAGGATTATTAATTCTTTATTTGTCATTAAACAAGTGGTGGGACAGTTGAACTCTATGACACATGGCCACAATTTTAATCTATATAAATAAAACTTTAAGGTTTGTCAGCTTTTAGATTTAAATATGGCAGAGATTAAATTTTATTTACATTTCAGACCATTCTTAGGACGATGGTATCAAAATTGAAAATCTTGGCTGTCTGTCTATTGCCCCAAGGCAATAAATGGATTATTTAGTGCTTCCGATTATCAAATATTTACATTTTGGTGGGAAACCATTATTATATCAATTATTTTTTGGATAAAAGCAATTCTAACCATAAATTTATCTAACTTCTTATATTTTGGGTAAAGCAAATGCCTTTTACTGCTCAACTTAGACGGCATATATGTTATTGATAAAGATGACAGTATGAATTTGTACCCAATCTTTATATTTCCTCAGGGAACCATTTTTATTTCAACACATCAACGATGGGCAACACAGCTAATGATCTATATGGGAAGTTTTCATCAGTGAATCTGTCATTCACAGAACTTGTGTTCAGAGCCTTTGTGAAGTAATATTGGGGCAAACGGTTGTTCAAAACTCAGATGTGTGATGAAATGTTATTAAGATTTGGTCCTGTGTGACCACTGAATCACAATTAAGTACTTGCCATGCTCGGACTTGGCTAGGTGAATGCAATGGTTGTTGTGCCTTTGCCTGACAGGAAATGTATATTAGGATTCATTCTCTTTTTCCACTGCTTCTTCACAAAGGGGATACACATAATTGATCTATTGTAAAATCTTTCCTTCAAATTCATTTCACAGGTTCTGCCATCTACACAGCTATAATCTGGTAGTTCATGTTGGAGATTATCTTTATCATTAGTGTTCCATTTACAATTTTTTGATCCTTATCCTTTTAATTTGTCTACTCTTTTGAGTTCTTATTAAGGTGTGGTATGGGTCGCCCCATCCATCCTTTGGCGGGCCACCCAATACTATCCAAATAAACCCATCCTTTATTTTGAAACATCACTATTAATCAATCTGACGCTCTGGCAGATTAAGTGTTGCTTTTGTAGAGGTGAAGATAGCCTTTCCCCATGCTTACCTCCCCCCCCCCCCTCCATTATCCATCTTGGGATTGACAAAGAATTTGTTACTACCACTTCCTTCAACTTCATAAAATGAAGTGAATATGGACTTCACAACCGATATTTAATTCATTGTACTGTGTTTATTTAATGTGGTTGATACATTCCTGTTCTATTCTTATATAATTGAAAGAATCCTTTGCAACTAGGGCGTAAGCCTAGAATTCATTCACTTAAATCTGTTTGTTATTTTTTGTTTTCAGAAAATTATTGCTCTCAGTGGCATTCAAATTTCCCCAAAACTTCCAAGAAAATTGATGCTGTTATTAATCATTTAATTGAAGATGATACAGTATTAACTACTCATTTTAAGAAATATAGTATGAATGCATCAGATATTGCTTGGAGGCTTCTTCATTCTCTTTTCATGAGCGTATGAGAATTTTGGTTTTTTCCGTTTAATTAAATTATTATTAATGTATTTTTTATGTGACTTTTGTTTTTAGGTTCTCAGACCACATCAGTGGGAAAATTTGTGGGATTTTATTGTTGCTGAAGACGATAAGTTTTTAATAATGATTGCAGTTTCTTTCATAATAAATTCTCGCCATGTTTTTCTAACTTTAAAAACAACTGACAAACTGCAAGTAAGTAACTATTGTTCTCAATAGAATGGGAGAATTGTTTTCATTTTATTTCTTTATCTGATAAGTGAATATTAAGTATTTTATTTTTTCCCAAAGTGAGCCTGCAATTTTTGTCAGTCTAAAGTTCCTTCAAAAGATTATTTTAAAATGTTCTCATTCTCAGGTACAATATATATACCATATTAAAATATATATACAATATTAAAATAACCATAGTATTTTAACTGTACACTTATGGACTCTCTTATAGTTGATACCTTGCATCACTACACTGAAATTATTCTGTGTTTTTTAGAACTTTGAAAAAAATTTGTACGATCATGTGACATCTAATCTCAAATTGGGACAGATATTGGACACTGCATATAATTTGTATTATAATCATATAAAAAATGATTGGCCATTTCCAAATTTTAAATTTCGGCCAATACCTAGAGCATTAATTTATAGGGACTTAAACATAAATGTTGACAAAGAACTTCTTGAAGAAATAGTAAGTATATGTAAGAATAATACATATTAGCATTAATAAATATAATTTAAATTTGGGATATTTCGGAAATTTCATTCTAAATGTTACATCTGTAACTCATTGTTACTTCCAAAATACTGCAAAATCCTCCTTGCCTCAATTCCTACTGGCAACAGGTCAGTGGGGCAAGACTGGGCATGAATAAAGTTTGTTAAGGATACTTCTATTTGCCAATTATTGGTTAATATTCCCAGTCTAAGGGGTTACAGAAATCAGCTTTCTATTCTGGCCCTAAGTAGAATTCTCTCAATTTCACTTCATGCCTTTATTGTTGGCCAGTTTCATACAGAAGGCATCTGAAAATCCCTGGCTGTTCTTGTGACCCCATTGAATAATTCTATGATAACCAAACTTTCTGATCACTCACCTGGCGTAAAATACTTAAATCCTGCAAAGAATAATTTACAGTTTTTCCTTATATTAACCTACATATATGTCAGAACATTTGAAACTGTCCTAAAGTTCTAATGCATACTTCTTTTCATTGATTAAGATTTATTTTCAGGTCTACAAAATGAAACTCCATCGAGAGATAGATCTCATTTCTTTACAAAACCAAATTGATGACTTGAAACTTTTAGATCCTAGAATTTTTCATCCTGTAGAAGAAGAACCATTAAGAAGTTAGCTTTTTTTTACTCAATATTTAAAATCTTGATAGAAAAGAAAATTTTATTATATAGTTTTCATTATCATTTTTCGGTTCATGGGATTAATATTTTCTATTCAAATTTTATAAGAAATTAGTATATTTTTGAACAGTAAGAGTCCTCTATAATAGTATCATGAGTTTTTAAAAAAAATGAATGAATCATATCAGTTACAGTACAACACACTGTCATCATTACCTTCCTTGAGTGAGCGTAATTCACTTCATCCGTCCATTACCCACCACTTGTGAAATTAACAGTTGGTGATAAAACGACTTATTCACATAGGCTCAAATGAATGTATATACTTCAAATGAAAAACTTAGTGCTTAATCCTCCATCCTCAGAGCTGAACATGTAGATAAAAAACCACCATTAATATCACAATAATGAAGACTCCACACCAATGGTTAACAATATTTATAACAAAGGTCATTAAAATATTAAAACAATGTAATTAAATTTAAAACATTAATATCATCTATATTCATAAAAGTCTAAGGTTTGTCTGATTTATTATTTAAATTTGGCGGGATACATTTTTTTATTTTTCTAATATTGAAAATCATGTCTGCCCTTCTGTTAATCACTCAAAAATGTCCCAGAAGATTTCTATGGACTTTTATATTTGTGTGTCGACTAGCCCAAGGTACAACAGAGGCTATATGAGAATTTGAATTTCCAGTTATGAGGGGGGGGGGAGGTTTAATTCAAAGTGAAAACATTTGCAAACATAATTCATGTTCCATGGCAATGCCACATTGACTTGAGAAATTTTGTCTTCCAACTTCAGGTTACTAAAAGAATTTATTAGAGTTCGATGAGAGCGCCTCAAATTGTAAAATTTGATGTACTTTTATTCATAGAATGAATAAACACATGTATATTATGTTCATATACCCTTGACAGAAGTGAGGCTTACTTAGAATAACTTTAATTGTTTAGTTCCACTGAAACAACTTTTATTTCAATCCACAATGATGGATAGCAAAGTTAGCAAATTACTTCCAGCTTCTGGCAAAGACTTCATACATGGTGTAATAGAGAATGCCAAAGAATTATTACCTGAATATTTCGGTAATGCAATTGTTTTGAGGGTTTACTACTTCTGTAGACTGGGCTAAAGCTTTTAATTGTCTATCATGAAGCTTTGTTTCTGTCTTCCCACAATATATTTTCTTTGGCATTTCTTGATTGAAATCTAGATACTAGCCAATTTAACTTCTTTCATTCACTGTACCATCACGATAGGCCTCATTGATTTTTTGAAAGACTTATGAATGTAATTTTTCAGCAGTGTTAAGTTTAATTTTAAATTCGTATAATAATATAATCCTTAATTTTCCAAATTCCATTGCTCAATTACACAAATAAATGAATATTTAACAATAAACTGAACAATAAATAAAATAAATTTTCAACAAGATTGGTAAGATAAAAATTGTTTGATCCTATTTGAAATTTGTGACATGAGTAAACCCTCAATAGATTTTCCCTTAACCTAAATCTGCTTAAAGTAATTTCTACTGATAAATTAAATGTCTACTGTGTAAGTATTTGCAAACAATAGATGGATCTCATATAAATAAGTAAATCTGATATGAGATTCATCCTTACCAAATGCAAGGGACCTTTTTTGCAATAATATTTACATTAATTTTTATTTGCTCTTTTCTTCTGCCAGTGTATTCAATACATCCTGATCACCCTAAATTGGTAAAGGCTAGAGAAGAACATGAAAATTGGAAAAGAGAGTTATCGAAGCAGTTTAATCAAATAGTAGAAACAATAAGAAAAACAGGCAAACTGAAATCTAAAAATGCCCTAGAGGAAAATTATAGTTCAGAATCTGAAGAAATATTTGATGAAAATGAGAAAAGCAATGAAAGATATAATTTTGAAATCACTAAGGTTAAGTCAGAAGCTCTGAACACACTGATGAATTTATTAAATAACCATGAGTTGTGTTGGTTAAAATGTTATTCATTGAGGCGAGAAGAAAGACAACGATTGGAAGCATATGATATTTATTGTCAAAAGTTTAAAAAATGTCAAATAACAAAAAGAAAGGTAAATTTGTTATAATTCTTATTTATCTACAATTTTTCCAGAATTCAAAACCTTAATGAGTGACATCTTAAAAATTTTAAACGAGGTTTAACAGCAGTTCTAGGATTTACTGATGTATTAATTTTTTCCCCCTTATTTATTAACTTTGTTTTGTGCTATTAAAGCTAATTGAGATGGTTTGTCGCCCATTTCAAGACTGGGTGGGACTGAGGATTTTATTTAGTGAGTTCATCATTAAAAAAATTTCTATTACTTACGCAGTAATTAATCTCATGGGCTTTCCATATTAAGACCAATGAATTAACACACGTAGCTAATCTGTATCACAAAAACTGAAATTTGATAAAGCTTGTCTACTTTTTAATCATTCCTAAATTTTTAAACCCCAAAAATTAAATTTTATTAATCTTAACCATTAAAATCTAATTTCAGGTTTATTTTATAGTTGAGTTCATTATTTTTCATTATTAGCTAATTTTCTAGGGCGAGAATTTGTTTATGGCATGTCATTTAGGGGGTTGGTTCTGCATAATCTATCGGTATATACCATCATTACTGGCTGATCATCGAGTGCACGTGGCAATTGCTTATTTTGTACAACTCAAGACAGGTTTGTGGTTGGTGCATCGCACTGAAAGTGCTCGTCAATCAGTCAGTAATGACAGCATCTATCAACAGATTTTGTTTATGTCTTTATTCAATTATGCTGTTCTCTTGAAATGAAGTGATTCTACAATTAATTTGATTCACCATCATTTTCATTTAATGGCTATCTCCCTGCTGCACTCATTGATGGCAAATGAGAAATATGTCCCCTTCACCATTGAAACTTTTTATTGAGCCAATTTTTCATCAATTACCAATTCCTATTCTTCATTATTTGGAAAAATATTTGTTAATAGCATTGAATTTTATAGAATTTATTGGTTAAAGGGGCAATAGTTATCAATTTAATTTGTTGTCAAAAATAATTCAAATAATTGAAGGACTCTCTTTAAAAGTAGAAAAAAAAACAAACTATTTTCTGCATTAGAAAGGAATCTTACTCCCTGAAAAATTCACTTGTTACATTATGACAATTGAAACATCTTTAGAAAGAGTTCTTCATTTGTCAAATAAATATTTGTAATAGTTGAGTTTATATACGAGGTATAAACATATGCATCATAGGATTGGTGCCACAGGCTGATAGCAAAATATTATTAGTCCTTGAAATGCTTTTATAATTAGCGAATGCTATGTACTGCCTTTTATATTTTAGCGAACATTTAATCACGTTAAGAGAAAATTGAAAGGGATGTTGCATGGAAGAACCAATTGTAACAAAATATTTAAACTATCAAAATTGAAAAGTATTAAGTATGAAAAATACTTGTTCTTCAGAGATTTTTTAGCTCAGTGTATGAAGGAAACTGGTTATCCATTGAAAAAAATAGTTAAAAATATCCCTTTACAATCAGATGTGTCAGATCAAGTAAGAACATAACTGTTGAATATAAACATGATATAATTACTAGCTTAAAGGTTATTTTATCCTTGAAAGTTTTAACATTTAATCTGAATATATGTATGATTTTTACATACAGTGCGTGATTGATTGTTCCATTGGGTGATAGATCACCATTTCCAATGAATATGATAGTAGTGTGTATAATGCTTCTAACAGACTTATGGCAATATGAAGAAATTCAATTGTAAAGAACCGTAAAGGTTCTATTTATACTATACTACATAGGTTTTGAGGTTGAAAATAAAGTTAAGATTGGCTTCTCTGATATGTTAGAGAATTCTTGTAGAATGTATTTTCAAAAAGGACCAAATGCCCTCTTTCTGACAATTTTAGCTCAATCACAAATTTATTGTGACCAGAGTAATAAGAATAAAAAATAGTGGTAATATTCTAATCAAAGAAAGTGCATAAGTACGCTATTCACAGAAATTACCCTGATGTTGATGATAAAGGTTTGATCCCATAATAAATTATAAATGAAAATAATAAAATAAAATAAAAATATTAGTAAATCAAATAAAGGGTTAGAACCGCCAGTATAAATGATACTGTTGTCATACCTGTCGGTGGAGACCGTCATCACTGGCTGATGGTCAAGTACAGCTGGCAAGCGCTTTCGATGCGATGGCACCGTGAGTACTGAGTACAACCTTTTGACAGGCTTGAAGATGGTGCCATCGCATCGAAATGCCAGCTGTACTCGACCATCACCCAGTGACGACGGTCTCCACCGACAGGTATGACAACAAAAATATTAGTGGTTGGTTATTAAAATTTTTTTTCATATAAATTACATGAGGTAGTTGTGGGAAGACTTCCTTTTATTAAGACCTGTTTCCCAGATCTGCACTCCCACATCCAGCAACATACAAATTATACCAATATGATTATCTCAATGAAGATAACAACTGATTCTTATCTTTGCAGGCCCAAAGGAAATTGTCCATTTTATTGTGTAAAATAATTTACTTGGAGGCCCTACTTCGAGCTTCTCAAATTAAAAATAAATAAATAAAAACTATAAATTATGTTCTTGGGCATTTTTTGATGTGATGTATGTGAACAAAGATATCATGTATATTACTTTCAAATGAAATCATTTAAAATAATGTGTTTCAAAATATTTTGTTTATTTAGGAGTCATTTAGTGCCTTTATACGATATTCAGTTGTAATAGCTCTCATCCTCAAGGACAACTTTCAAGTAAAATCTGTATCAATCTGCCGAAGTGTTTATTGGAAAAGAGATGGATTTTTTATTATTTTATTTTAGCAATAATTATCTTTATATCTTAAAAGTTCATTGTGTGTCTCCAAGTGTACTTAAAATTTGTGAACCACTTTATAAGTTAAAACTTACATTCGTAACAAATATTCAATAGATTCAGAGTTTTTCATTTGGCTAGTGACATGGTTTTTTGGCAGTGATGAATGGTATCCTCAATGTTTTAATTCTCAATGGTACCGTGACAGTGGTTCATTACTTGAAGCACGTTAAAGTTACATAGCAATACAAACCTTGTCTTATACAGGGTATGGAGAGGTAGCACACTTAACAATTCTGGCTCAACTGAAATTGTGTCCACTCTGCTTCATTTCTTTTCAGTGTCATGAATGTGAAACAAAAGGAAACGTTTAGCATGTGTTTATGACCCCTATTTCTTTCCTTGCATATTACGACTCTGTCAATGGGAATAACTCACCAGACTTAGATTATAGATAAAAAAATAGAACAAAAATTGTTAAACCGAAGGTAAATAAGAAAATTAAAAGAAATTGACTAAATCAATCAACAAGTTTTGCATGTGTGTAAGAGTAAATCGAGAATTGAGGCATTCTGCTGCTGCACAGGTGGGCATTGTTGTTGCACTAAGTACACCATCTTTGAAGCCAATAAAGTGATTTCTAAAAATGTATGTAATGTATTTGTTTGGCCATACAGAGTTTACCTGTTATACTTTTTTTTCAATTTGTTTGGATGAATGATAAAAATACATATCGTTTAAAATTTTATAATTCCAACAAATACATCTGTTGTCAAATGTTATTTAAATCATTTGTAAACTTCTGAACTTAAAAAAAACTGATTCAAATAATTTGTGGTTAAAGCAAAATGAAAATTTTTATAAAAATCGTGGAAAAAAATGTTTGTCTGGTCTGCTAATTTCATAAGTATTGGTACTTTATTGAATATTAATTTTAAAAAAATAAATAAGCAAATTATATTGAATATTTTATTATTTCTAAATTTTTTTTTTCCTCAGGTGTTAAGCCTGAACTTAGGTTTATGGAATTTAGAAGATTTGGATCCCCAAAGAAAGGTATTTTCAATTGACTTGAATTTCTTTTAATAATTTCTAAATAAACAGACACACGGTTAACAGCTCATGAAGTCCATGAGAATATGGAGGAACTTAATATTCAGGACAGTTAAGCAATTTTTCATTTTTTCTAGCAGAGATCATATTTATATTGTTTATTCTTATCAACATTTTTTTAATAACTCCAATAATAAACAGAATTAATGACTATTAGGGTTAGTTAGACTATTAGTTATTATTTTAAGTTAGAATTAAATTATACTCTTAAATGTGTAAATAAATTTACTGATTGGTAAAGTTATGGAGTTAATTGAAGATACAAGTATGAGCTGCACCAATTAAAAAAACAAAAGCCCATATACACTATATAATCAATTATATACAGAGGATGGATATACCTGTAATTTTACTATTAAAATAGTCTTGTTTTAGCATACAAGAACTTTTGCAAAGATAAAAGGGGCCATCACCACTACGGAACAAATAACAAAGGTATTCAACATAAATATTATAATATTTTATGACCTTATTTAACTGCATACATAATTTCAAAGGAATGAAATCATGAGTTTTTCCTTTACCCTTCTTCTTGCTACATATGTTGCAAAAGATTCGTCAACATGTTTTCTGTAGTACATGGTTGATACTTTTGGTGGCTTTCCTCTTGCACTTTCAATCCAAATGTATTTTTTTGAATTTGGAAAGAATTTAGAAGGTGAACTTTATAGTTAAAATTATCATGTAGTTGGAATTTTCCTGAAATTGTTTTCTGCTAAAATGTCTGAATTGGTTCTCCTTCAATTCTATCTTTTGCTACTATTTATCAAAAAAGTACATGTCAAGAGAGATCATATCAGTATCACTCCATTGAATCGTCATCAGACTGTCAACATCTATTTACATTTGTCTTCAAGCTTCTGTTTGGGGATGGTACATTCCATGTGCCATTAATTAATCCCATCCTTTTCTTGATCTTTTTCATCTTCCTCCTTTTCCCAAAGACCTTATTAAGACCCAGGGTTTGTTGGGACCCTCCCTTCTCATGACCAACTGAGTTCCTCCAGGGACTACATGTTTAAAAATTATCATTCTTCCATGATTCTTTAGAAATCTGACGCCCTGGTAGATAAAGAGCTGCTTGGTGTTTTTAGGAGTTCGGATTCCCATTGCCCACTCTCAATCCCCCCACCCATACTCAACTCCCCTTTTATCCAAGTTTAGGATTGGTAGAGAATATCATACTACCTCCTCACATAACACTAGGGTTAGTGTAACTCCTCTTCTTCGGCAGGAGCTCTATGTCACCTTCAGAGGCAGAGCATACCTTTGGTGTATTCTATCCCTACACAAAGGGTTCATTTTTATATAAAATACCAAATTCTATATATTTTAATACGTTCATTGTGATAATAAAACTACGCAAATAAGAGTAATAATAATAACAATAGCTTGAATAAGGTACACTTCCAAAATGGAGGGTAGCTTTTTTAAAACTCCATAGGATTAGGATTTTTTGGAGGTAGGGAAATTTTGCAAGCTCTTCTGATTCAGTTTATTGATGACTATTATTCATTTCATTGTGAAAATCTGCTGCTGCAAATTTTGATTTCTTTATGGATGTTGAATTAGGTAATGTTTTTCCCTATACAACCCTGTGATGGATATATTCATTAAATTCAGAGCTGTAAGACTTAAAAATGTCTAGAATATTTCCTATAAGTAGTAAAATTTGTCTTGATGCATTTTTTGAGTATTTTCTTCTTATCCCTTGTACCTTTGGCTAAAGGATCAATTGCAGATTTCAAAGGGCATTTGGGGTCTGTATGTGGCATAACCATTTTCCAAATTGTAAGAATGCTCCTGACTTGCCTTCATACACATAGTCTGTAGCCATTATTTGTCTTTATGAATTTCAGAATGAAGAAAATAATATGAGCCTATGGGATCTTAGAGCTTATCTTGGCAGAACAGGTCATAATGCCGTGCAAAGAAAGGTATTTATCCACTATAAAGTTATTGAATGGTGGCAACAGAATTATTAGTATTATTTAAATAAGGCAAAAATAAACCAGTAATATATTTATTTATGAAATAATATGCATCCAAAATAAATATAATTTTTTCTGTTCAGTGAAGCCTTATTATATCAATTCTTCTTAGCCTGCCTTTTTCCTCTTGTAAGTTTATTAAACTTTTTCTGAAAATATTAGTCATTTTATCAAGATTGTACAACATTTTAGTAGAAGTTAAACCCTTAAAATCTTCTTCCATAAATCTCACTTCCTTTACCTCCATTTAATTTTTTCAACAGCTTTATAAAAATTGAAAAGACAAATCATAGCGCATAATAAGGTTAACTAGAACAGTTTAAACAAATATTTAATTAATTTATAAAGCTATATTAAGATGATGGAATAATGTAATTGCACTTAAAAGTGGATACTCAACATTTTTTAATAAAACAATATTTACTATTTTATATCTAAACATTTGAATTTCAGTCACAAGTAGCAACAAATAAGAGATTAAAAAGCTATTTGGATAAACTGGAGAGCTTAAAGAATGATGACAGAATAAACAAAGAAAATAAGGTAATTCCTGGTTTTGAAGATAGTTCTTTATTAGAAATTGTGATGAAAGCTGAATCTAGTTTTGAAAACTGTGTTCCTCCGAAAAAAGTCTAATGTAAAAAATTACCGATAAACTTCTATAATAGCTTAATTTTTAATTTATAAGGAGATGTTTGCTAGAGAATTTATTTGATGATTACTTCTGTGCAGAATGATCCCATAATTTACCATGGAATTAGTTGCTGACTAGTTGTGTTACTTGTGCTCATCACTGATGAGATGAAATAAAAATGTTCAATGGTTGAATTATAAAGATTGGATTAATTTCAGCACTGAACAATCTTATAATTTCCACCTCACAACACTTAGGTATGACCATGAAAAAATCCTAAAAAATTTACTACCATTCACTTGTATAACCATGAAGAAAAAAATGGAGATTGACCAAATGTTGATGAATTTATGTTTATAACAGCTGTTACCCGTCAATGACAGGTTGAAATAAAATTTGAAATATGGTTTGGTATCATTCTGCATAATCTCTTCATTTTCAAGACATTCTGAAAATGTTCTTCTACAGTAATTTTACTGTTGTAGCTTGAGCATTTGTTGTGTTAAAGCATGGAATGGCTGTTGGGTGATTAAAGATGAATTTATACACAAATACATGTTATACATAAATTATGAGATCAAATAAATATTGTTTTCAATTAAAAATACTGATGATTTTTTCAAAGTACACTAATAGGAAATGACGTGAAAAAAGTCTGTTTACGCATTCCGATTTTATAGCAGTGAGGTTTTAGGTGGTGAGAGGAAGGCGAAAGTAATCTGACTGTACTGCATGTCATTATCAGGTTGAAATAAATGTGGTTTCTGATCGAAATATAATGATTAAATTAACATAAGTAGTAGATAATCCCTTGATTTCCAACATATTTGATGATATATGAAATGGCAATTGGGTAAATACTAAACACATTTATGTAATTACATTAACTTCCTTGCTGGGCAAACTGTTCACCGTCACAGACAGTGATGAAGCAATAGTAGGGGTGCTAACCAGCTTAAATAAGGCAATCAAAGAGTTGCTAAAAATTAGCTTTCCCATGGATGGGAAGACTGCTAGAGCAGAAAGCAAGTCAGAGGAACAAATTTTTGCTAAAAGCATATCTATGAAAGATCATTTCTCGTGAAACAATTGCATTAGCTAAGCAAATACAAAATATATGATGGCATTTTACTCCTGGCAATCGCTTTTAAAACTGAGAATCATGAAGTGGTTGCTGGAAGTTGGATTAATAATTTTGAATTTGTACTTAAATAATACAAATATACAACAAATTAGGTATGTTGACAATGGTTTTTGATTGTTAAAATAAATTTAAAAAAATTTTATTAGTAATTATTTTAAAACTAACATTTTATTGTAAAAAAATAAATAAATGCAATACTCGTTATTAGAGTACACTTGTTTTTAGGTAACACTACTTTTCTGTTACTTTTTCAAAAGTAAAACAATTTTTTTTCGTTTTGTAGTTTTAATATGTCGAATAATTTACCAAACAGTTTTTCCACATCTGATGTGAGATAAATTCATCTCGTGTCAATTTCTTGCATCTGTATTTTAATATGTATGTATTTTTTTTACTTTGTTAAGTTATTTATTTTTTATGTTATTGCTATCATGATTTCAGTCTCTTCATGAAAAAGTGAAGACTATACATAGAAGCCGTTTTGAGAAGTTAGTAGAAGGCAGACAGAGTGAACAAGATTTGATTATAATGACAAAATTTCCGAGTGAGGTAATTATTTATTTGTTTCTAAGTGACTCCATTAAGCAGATACTCTCAATTTTGTGGGCGACCTCTAGTGGGCAGAATGCCATTCAAGCCTGTTTCAATTCCACATTCAATCCTCCAGGTAACCATGTGTCAGTGTGCCTTAGCTGAGTTGAAATTGAAGTAGAATAAAGCTTAGTAAGCTAGTTTCTTATGATATTTTTCATATAGTAATAATTCAGTTAATATATATATATATATATATATATACATATATAGTTACGAAAATTAAATACATGAAAAATTTAACAGAGATAGTCACGTATTTGGGAAGTGCAAGGTGGATCAAAGAAGCAGACAGAGGATCGAGTCCTGTTCTGGAAGGAGCTGGGTCTTCCCTTTGATATTTTTCCGCCAATCTATATAAGACACCCTGGCCGACCCTAGTCAGTTTAGTTTGCTCTCAGCTGTCATCAAGTGTTCATCAGTGCTACAGTGCGACTTAGTGAAGTGCGGTAAAGTGTTTTTATGTGAAGAACAGTGTTGTGCCGTGACTGTAAGTAACAGTTTAGTGCCGTGTTTAAGACAGTGCAGTGCCGTATTTTTGTGAATTATTGGACTGTGACTCTATGAAGAACAGTGACGCTATCAGGGCATACTGTGAGTAGTAATTAAGAATAATTAACCAAGTGTATAGTGCATTGTTAAATAAATTGTGCAGTGATAAAAACTCAGAAGCTTGTGTGTATTTAATTTTGCAATCCAAAAGAACTCTAATAAACAACATTTATTACTGGTTTTGTAAAAAAACGTAACAATATATATATAAGATCTTACTTTACTGTATTAGGCCTTTTCATTTGAGTCCAATTTTCAATTTATTATTAATAATAGCAATAATACTAAGAATTCATAGCTCCTTCAAAAACGAGTAATTCATTGGTCAACTAGATGGAAGATTTTAAAAAAATATGTTGATATCAAAATGTAACTACAATCCAATCAAAAGATGAAATGATGGAAGGACAAAAAGTGAAAACATTTTTTATATGCAGTAGAATTATAAAGGGCTGAAAATATAAGAGAAAAGAAAAATAATTACTTAGGGGTTTTCAAAAACAACTTGATTTCAAGACAATATTTTAAACAGCATCTATAGGCCATATTAGAGAAGAATTAGCTTATTCACCAAAGGTGAGAATCACCTGAATTTAAAATTATTGTTTTATACAATCAATGTTTTTGTTCTTTTCTATTTAGTAGGTAGTCTGAAAGTCAGCTTATACATTTAACTCAGACAAACCATGCCCCTTTTGCAGAGAAAATAAAGAAGGCACACTCTTTCATTCCATTCTTAAATGGCCTGTTCTGAAAGAAATATGAAATGATCTCTCAAAATTTCTCATAATCCCCTGTCAAGAAAAGATTATATCTATTGAATATGTTTTGACAATATGGATATGAATACAGTTTATTGTATAATATATACCTTCTCAGAAAAGCCTAAGTCTTAGAAACAAACAAATTTAAATATCATCAAAATGTAAATTTTATCTTCAGAAAATACTATTGATCCTATTTTTTTTTTTTATGTGCAAATTTTAATATTACTCTAACAATATATTATTCTTTAATAATTAAAAATATTCATAATAGTACATAGAAATATTTTAATATTTCATAAATTTTAGGCTCTAGACAATTTGCAGAAGAAACATCTGGATGCTGTGATTTCATCATCGAAGAACGAAGACCCTCATCAAATGGTTTCTCTTTAAGTTACTTTAATTATTCTAACTTTTTATTGGTGTAGTAGTCAGTCGCATAGTGTAAACACAAACTACTCCAGCTGTGCCAACGTTTAAGTGAAGAGCATCAAAACATTTTATTTATTTAATATAATAGGGGTTTAAGAAAATCATGTGGTGCCATATCAGATTTTTTTTGCCAATAATCTTGAATGCTCATTAACAGCTGACATAGTCAAATTAAATGAAGAATAAGCTTTACTTTGATTAATGTATCATAGGGGCTCAGGTTAACTCATTAAAAATAAAACCCTTAGTCCCACCCTTGTTAGAAAAGAGTGGTAACCTATAGATTATCCAACTCAAGTAGCGGAAATAACAAAAAGTGGACGTTATAAATAAGAAACCTAATAATAATAATGTAATGATAATAATATTTCATATATTAATATTTAAAGAAACTCTTATATGACATGGACATTTATTGAATCTGATGATACTTGGACATGGGCCTGCTGACAATTTAGGCTAGTGACTATATAAATTAAGTCACTCACTAAACAAATAATTGTCTTATATTCAAAACATATGTGGGGTGTTGAGTTTAGTAAGATTGGTTATGAGAGATGAGTTGATTGACTTCATCATTGCTCGGGTTTGTGGCTTATATTTTATAACACTGGACAGAAGGCCAAAGAATTCCTTGTAGTTTTGGTAAATTATTCTAACATAAAACTTATTGAAACGTAAAAGTGATTAGTATGCTTGTACTCTTTCATTTGCTTCATAATCCACATTTAATTTTCCTATCATTAACTGTTTTTTCAGGTGAAGCCTTCTTCATCATTTTTGTCATTTTTAAAGAAAATAGAAGAGCAAAGTATGCCAAAGGTATGTTCTTCATGAAAAAATTCTGATTTCTGTTCATAATGATAATGATGATTTCCAATTAGTCAGCTTTCTTATATACTTACTAGACAATTTTTGAACTAAGGAATTTGTCTTCATGGGGGAGGAATTAAGTGTACCAACAATCAATTGTTCAAAAATTCTTAAATGAGAAAAAATTAATAATAACCCCTTCTTGTTAAATCATTCTAAGAACATTTTGTTAAACTCACCCCATACATACAAAAAAACAATCACACTCACAGACATTATGTTTTACACTCCTTTTCAGGTGTTATTTTTCTGTTATAGCTATTGTAGGTCATGATTGTTCCTAAACAATTTTTGTAAACTACTGAAATAGTCCCGTGATGTAGATGATGAATTTTTAGTGAAAGAATACACATTTTCTAGATATTCTGGTATTTTTTTCCTAGTTTTAGGCTCATCTAATTAATGGTACAATAAATAAAAATACATTTCAAAAATTTAACTTTTTTTAACAATTATTATTTTCCATCAATTTTTTTAGTTTCAGACCTAAATCTTTTGGAATCACAAAATATTAAATTTAAAATTAGAGTATATTTCATTATACCTAAAATTAACAGAAATTTATTTTGATTACTAATTTTTTAAATACCTTTTAGTATATTTTATTAAAATAAATTGTTGTCAGTAATTTGTGTCCTGCTATTGAAAATTGATTGAAAAATAAAATTAAAATATATAAGTTAAAATTCTGTAATAGGCTCAGAAGAATATTTACAAACTACCTTGGAGGCCTCCAGGAATCAGCACAAAATCAAAAAAGGTAATAACAGACATTAATATACTAATAATTAAATATGTTTACATGTGTTCATTTTTAGTTCTAAACTAGGCAATTCTTTAATTTTATGATTATTTGTATGTTCGAAATACAAAATATTCAAGTCTAGCAGTACTAGGTAATATCCAATGGTTCTGTTTGTTTGGAGTGACCACATTACCAGCATATGTCATGTACTGTGTGTTTATTATGATTGAACATATCCACAGATGATGAGGCTCTCTTGACATAAGCTTCAGGTCTCTCAACATTTCTCTACATATATTCTCCTTGAAATTAAAAAAAAATGATTTTTCAGAATGAGAACTGTGTCAAAATTATTAAATTACTAAAACTTTTATTAAGTTAAAACTTTCTAAAGTTCCACACATTAAAATGTAAGGAAGGATCCAAATAAAATTTCTTTTAATATTGACCAAGAGTTCATACTTAGCATATAAATCGGAGGGAATTTCCCTGTAATGGGAATGTAAATGTCAATGAAGGACAGAACAGACTTCCTCTAACTAAAAGAGTAAACAATGATAGGTTAAGTAGGTTTATAAATAAGAGATTACGACGAAAATACTCAAAAGACTTGAAGATAATTACATTATATTGAAAATCCTGAGAGTGCTCAACCAGTACTGATAGCCACTACAGACAGGATCTCCCTCTTATATCTATTTATAAATTTCTTCTATAATTCATTTTCCAGGGCTGCTTAAAGAAAAATCCTATTCAAAAATTGCCATTAAGAAAACAAGTTTCCAGTAAACACATACAGGACGAAAATGAGGTGCAAAGGTTTTCTTTTATATTTTTTTAAACATTAAATTTCTTAGTGTTTGGTATTTGGTATACCTTTAGTCATGGGTTTGATTCCCATGTGGGGAAAGGAATTTATTTAGTGATGTACTGACTAAATAAAATCCGTAGTTCCATCCTGTTTAGAAAAGGGTGATAACTTTTGGATGGCCCGTCCCGGTTAGCCTCAATAGCTCAAAGCGGGTGTTAACAAATAACAACTTTTGTTAGTGATATCTAATTTTATTAATTATTTAGTTATAGTTTTTTATTTTGTCCTTAAATGTTTAAAAATATTTTAAATTTTATTTTAAATTTTCTTGTCTCATTATTGTATTAATTATTTTAGGACAAAATAAATTGCACATTGCCTGTAATTCCATAATTTTTTTATTTTATGAAAGTTAAAGCTGCAATAATGGCCTACTGTTTATTATATAGGCAGGTCTACTAATTAATAAGGCTTAGAGGTTGTGAAAGTGTAACAAACTTAGCATAAGTCCAACATTCTGAACTTTTCAAAATTCGTTTTTTAAAACACACTAAAAAATTATAATAAATTTCTGCTAATGTTTTATCATTGTCACTGCAATAAAAAACTATTATAATTAACAATATCTTTACTAATGAAAATCATTGTAATAATTAGTCATATTCATTAAACCTAGCTCCACCAAGGTATTTTTTATCCCGTACAACACCAAGGTGGAGTGGCTCATTGAGTGAGTCCTACACTTTCTGGGGGGTGGAGGTGTCTCACGACTTTTCTTCTTCTACCAGCTTCAAAAAAAATTATTTCATCTATTACATTGATTAGATAATCACCAATATCTTTAGATAATCTATGGATACATAATTTATTGAACTTAGTTTATTTAATTCATCCCCGCCTTTAAAGCTTAATTTTTATTAACTTCTGTGTTAACTTATTTAATATTTAACCTCATTTTTTATTTTATATTTTCCCAGGATGCATACAAAGGATTATTTTTCTTTTATGATGAGTATTGGCCTGACGATTCAAAAGAAACTGTAAAGGTGTATATATTTATTCTTTTTTTTATGAAATTGAATACGCATCCTTTAATGTTTGTTATACTCAAATTTTATATATTGTTTTTAAACTCACAGTTTTTGCTGAAGTTAGTTTTCCATTGAATTAAGTATAAAGTGTCACCTTTAGGTTTTAAGATATTTGTACAAACAGTGGTAGTTAATTTCAGCAGTTGCCAGTTAAGAGAAATCAGCTATTGATTTGTAATCATGCATTACAAAAGGTAGAAAAGTATGTATTAAAATACACAGTAATTCTTTGAAACTTTTACCTCAACATTTCTCGTTTTTTAAGCTAATCTCATATTGGATTGAGGCTTTTGGAGAAAAGATCGGGTGGGCTTTCATTTGAAAATTTGGAAAAGCAGTTAGCATTATGAGCCCGACTCTTGTGTTCTGGACTTGCCTTTAAATTTTGTTATGTGTTACATTGGAAAGTTGAAAAGATGAAGAATAAAAAATCAGAATCAGAATTAGAATTTAGTCTCAACTTCGATTTAGTTTCAAATAGCTATGTTCTAATTGTTGTATATACAGGCTGCATCTGGTAATTATTCCTGTGAACAAGAACTCTTCATTTCCTCAGGAATAAAGAAGGTCACAAGGCCACGGAGTGGTTTCACATTGCCTTGTGCATCAGTCCATCGACAATAAAGGCTTATGAGGAAAATTCCATTCATTACAACAAGGCATGAGTGGACAAATTTCCACTTGATGCCACAGTTGTTAAGAGAGCCATTCTTCCATAGCCTGCTTGAGCTGACTAATGATTGGCATGAATACACAGTATGGATATGCATACTACTAGTTTGATATACCCTCTAGTCTTTCCGCACATACATATGATTGTGATAATTTAGGCAAGTATGAGAATGGTCTAATTATGTTTGAGTTTAATTGTGTAGATATCGGTTATATATGGTTAAAAAAACAAAAAAACACATTAACCATATTTCTTATTCAAGGCTAAAGTAGCAGTAATAAAATAATTCAGAAAATAATTGATGTGTCTATTGAAAAATAATTTGTTTGCTAAGGGTTCTATTTGTTGAAAATGAAATGGCATTTATTACTGAAAAGAAAAAATAAATAAAGAAACTTACTATTATTTCCCATTAATTCTTCTGAGGCTTTAAATTCATAATTAATCAATCTGAAATCTAAAATGGGAATCCAAAATTTTGTAAATATTAATTTACTGTGAAATTCTCAACTGTTTATTTATTTTTAATTTTTTTTTTAGCAGGAAAAAGAAATATACATTGGTAGTAATTCTCTTAATAATGAATACTCCAATGAAATTTCAGCCCCACTTACATCTAGTACAAATCTTCACACTGTAAGTATTCAAGTTTTGAAAAATTATTAAATACAAGAATGTATTGGATTGCAGTGTATGAAATATCAGTTACTGTAGTAATAATGAATGCAAAAACAAGCTTTATTTTTATTTCAAATAACTTTTGCTAACTTTTTTACATTCCTCCCAGTGCTCAAAAGGTTTTATATTTCTCCTTCAATGAAATATTTAGGATTTGAATCAATAAATTAAAATATTTTCAATTTTGGAATAGTTTATTTGTTAAAAATTTGCCAAATGCTCTGAAAAAAACGTAAGTTTGAAAGAAGCCATGAATATGGTGAATTCGTTGGCATTTTTATTCTCTGATAAGATAAATGACTTGTCATTGTCATGAAAATACAGACCTACAACAAGGGCTGGGGCTTTTCCTGTAAAATTATCATGTCCCTTTCTGAGCAATAAGTGGCTCCTGTAATAGTGTCACTAGTTTCTTTACTCTCTTTTTTAAGTTCTTTACTCTCTTTTTTTTTTTATTTATTTTTATTTTTTTTATTTTGTGGTTTGGCCTCTACTAAAATCTTTAATTATTATGAATTACTGAAGATTTTGAATAATCAATTATCAATTTTTATGTAGTTTCAGTCCTGCACGGTCAAATATTAGGTATAGCTTTTGTACGGTGAGCTAATGTATTGTTATTATCAAGAAATCAGGTCTCCACTCTGGTCACTGATTCTTCATGGATTCCTGCATTAAACACAGGAAGACTACATATTTCTTTTTAATTACTTTAGGCAAGAACTGATCAGTGAACTAGTCAGTTGTGAATTTTGTGTCTAAATTAACTTCTTCCACAATTTAAAAGATACAAAAAATGACACATTTCCTTCTTTACAAATTACCGCTTTAGCTGGTTCATCATCTAAGACCGAAGCTTTCTTTTTCATCTTGGTCAGCATATCATATTAATACAGCCAAGTCCCATCACCTGCCATGATATTGTTGATGCATCAACATTTTTAGCATCTTGAGATTCTTTCCTGTACACACCTCGTTATTATTCAAAAATAATTTCTACAACTATATTTCTATGTCTTCAGAAATATCAAAAGAGAGTTATCTCTGAAACAAAGAAGTTTGAAGAAGAGGAGACATTTAAGGTGGGAACTATAGCTGTGCAGTATGTGTTGTGATTAATTATATCTGTGCATATAACTATGTTTAAAGTAGAAAAACTTACTACTTTACATTAGAAAAACTTATTATGGAACATTCACTACAAGACAACATTGCTCATAAACAAACACAAACACACACCAGTATAATATGGAGAATTAATTGAAATTGTTTTCCTGATAAACCTGCATACTCTTAACACAACACCGCGAATATTAAGTGAATAAATACAAACAGTAATAAGAAATCTTTCCCCTCCCTTTCCTGCAGGAAGCGTCTGAAATGTAAACAAATAGGTCAGCAAACGGCTCACCGGAAAGAAAAAAAATAACTGAAACCTATCAGAATATAACATTAATTTTATTGAAAACTATTTACTATATGTATGTAGGATGAAAAAATTGTTGGCTACGCTTCCACTATAATAATTTATCGTAACGGCAAAGCACTTTCGATGCTGTGCATCATCGTCAGTGCCTGAAGGTTTTCGATGTTGACCTGCCGGCTCTTGGAGCTAGACTCTTACAATAAATTATTATAGTGGAAGCGTAGCCAACAATTTTTTCATCCTACATACATTAGAAGTCACTTCCACCTGCCAGAATACCAACTCAGAATATTTACTATATCTAGTACTGTAACTTATAATGAATCAGAATAATTTTTTTTTCAATCCGACTTGTCATAACAGATATTTTGATTTTTTGAAATTTCCCCCCTCCCTCTGGTCCGATTTCAGCTGTTAACGAACTTGATCTTTCTTTTTACATAAAACGACTAAATATCAACTTTGGTAACAATTAAACAATAATTGCGACCGCTAGAGTGGTAACAGACAAATATATATATATATATATATATATATATATATATACAGTTTTGAATGGACCTCATGTTCATCATCTCCTAGTTAGGATTGATGGACATTTGAAGAAAAAAATAAAAATTGAAAATTGCATCATAAGTACGACCTCAATAGCTGATCCAGATATTGCGTAAACTAAGAAGATTTTGCATGTGCAATGCTGCAAATAAGAACTTTGGTGTACATTCATGGTTGAAAAAAAGTGAACTCTGGTATGTTTAGGTAGGCCAAGTCGAAGTGAGGATCTGTCACTCAATTAACTCATACCTGGCATAATATGGCTAACAAAATCACCTTCAATCTCACACTTCCTGTCCCGATTAGCCTAGTTGCATAAAGTGGACATAAAATAAAAAAAAAAAAAAATCTCACACTTCTTCCTGACTTAATACTAAGTGCTTCAACCCTTGGAGGGCGTAGGCTTCTACCACCATCTTATACCAATGTCTATGGTCCGCAGAAAGGATCTTCCAATTTCAACCCTTTGCCATTGCAATTGGTCCTTCAGCTACCTTCCACCTGGACACTCATCCAGATAACATTTATTGGGATCATTCTCTAAATATGCCCCATCGTGTTCAATATGCTTTTCTTAATAGCACACTCCGGCATTGCTTCTGATCCTCCACTGCTTCAAATATCTTTCTCAGGAGTCTCTCCCCCGGACCAACTGGGCTCTTTTGTTTTTCTTGGTGAGAGTCTGTTTCACTGACATATGTAACTGTTGGCCTGATGACTGTCTTCTGTATTTTCATTTTTCCTTCTTGTTGACTCTTAAAACACCTACGATCTTACAATAGCTATTATATTATATTTACCTTTCTTAGGAACTCCATGTACTGCCGATGGAAAAAAGTCAGCCACACATTCTGGAACTACTGAATAAGGTACATATTTTAAATCATTTATTCTTAATTCTCATTCAATTTCTTTGAGTTTAATTTTTTTTTTTTTTTTTTTTTTTTTTTTTTTTTTTTTTTTTTTTTTTTTTTTTTTAATCTTTCATGGAGAATATATCAATACAAGTTTTTGTGTCCGATAACTTAATTTTGAACTGAAATTTGATTTCGGGGAATTAAAACATAATTGTAATGTATGTTAAAATATAAAGGTCTAGAGAAAATGTTTCAAAGTCCCCTTCCCATTTTGGCCTCAGTTAACATGTAAATAACTATGTAGAAACAACTGTTATTACTGATAACAAAGTATGACTTTG
Organism: Riptortus pedestris; assembly: GCA_019009955.1. Taxonomy (NCBI): domain Eukaryota; kingdom Metazoa; phylum Arthropoda; class Insecta; order Hemiptera; family Alydidae; genus Riptortus; species Riptortus pedestris. The sequence continues at coordinate 134,647,933 of CM032230.1, forward strand.
AAATGTTGGTCAAATTTCATGAATTTATGTCTACTCTTAAAAATATATAAGCCTGTGATGGATGGACAAGTATATTGGAGAAATCACAAGGCCCCTTGTCGAATTAGTGAATCCTTAAGTTAGTCATGGTGGTTTAGAACTAAAAACAAAAATATGTTAATTTATTCATTTTTATATTTATTTCCTTAGAGAGGAAAAATTCAAGATGATGGTTCTTTGAAAAGAAAAATTTTAAAGGTGAATGAGGTAAGATAGTAATATCTTATATATTTAGAATTTTTAAAAAGTATCTCATTTTTTATTTTTAGGAAAACCATCACACAGAAGGTATTAAAAACAGTAGATTTTCAAGTTGTTAGAGATGATGCTGTCTCACACTCTATTCCCTAATCTTCTCTTAATAAGAACACGGCAAAAAAAAAAAAAACTTGATATCTATTCATAATATTAAGTATTTAGTGATATATCAATTTAAGGTGAAACCTGCTTGAGTAGACAGATATCAATTTAAGGTGAAACCTGCTTGAGTATACAGATATCAATTTAAGGTGAAACCTGCTTGAGTAGACAGATATCAATTTAAGGTGAAACCTGCTTGAGTAGACAGGGGTTTACTGAGTATTTGAAAAACAAGAATACAAATAGCTAAGTAAATATTCAAGTTAAAGAAGAAATATATACCGAGCAACACTTGTTCAAAGCTTTATATTTATACAAATATAGTTTTGTAACATTTTTTGTTTGACACAATAACAGATATAAACGAATCTATAAATCTGAACAGACCTATTTTCCTCAGCTACTAGGTGACATGTAGAAAAGACATTTTGAAAATTGTGTTTCAATGTCTGTCTTTTAAAAGGGCCTCCTTAGGTATAGCTTTTATGGATAATTTCTTATTGGATTTATTTACTAGCAGTACTACCGATGGATTGAAATAGAAATGGTTTCACAAAACGGAAACACAATTGAAGTAGTTCCAAACAGAACCCTCATCTCCTTTCACTAATAGAAGAGAGGAAGTTGATAGTCAGAATCTTGCAATTCATAAATTTGAGAAACCTATTAGGACATAAAACTACATTTTAAACACAATTTCTTCTTCACATTTTCCTGATGTAAATAATCTCTATCGAGTCACATTGATGGAGTTAAACTTAGTGACTGGATGTCTGAAGTCAAAATTTTTCGAATTCTTAAATCTAAATAACGTTTCAACTGTGAACTTTCTGCAAAGGCAGAATTTGTTCTTTACATTTTTCCAAAAAAATCAATATCAACAAAGCTATTGATGAATATATAATGTTGAAGTAAGCCCCAATTCCTGGGAGGGGGAAGGGTAGTAAAGTATAAAATAGCATGTGTTAACAATATTCACTCCCTTAATAAATATATAAAAAATTTCTAAATTCTTTTGTGGCATTTTCATACGAAAATGCGTTTGAAACATGAAATAGTCTTTTTGGCGATGGTAAATTAGAAGCTAAAACTTCAAAATTGATGAGTGTTAATAATGTTTTAGGAATGTAATAGTTACTCTAAACACAATTTGCTATTTACATTTTCTCCATAAAAACAATTATAAAATAAATAAATAAAACCAATAATGAAGATATTGGGAAATATTTCTCTTGACGTCGAAATGAATCCACCCTCCTCTTGTAGACATATATAGCCTATGTTGTGCCTTGAGATAGTTGGCCTACAAATATAAAGTCCATTTTAGCAAAAGGAAAGAACTCCAGAACTACTTGAATATCACTAAAGAAGGAGTAATAAGGTAGCTAACAAGCTCTGTGAATCTTCTAAATTCAGTAGGATCTTTACCTGAAGACCTGAAAATGCCACTTATATGGTCAAACCAGCCATCAAATATAAACATTTAATGCAAGAAGACTGCTTGCTAGTTCCTGCAAAATCAATTATATTTAATCACTAGTTCTACAATAGACAGTAGGCCTTTTTTATCTCATTCTTCCATGAAGCTCAAGACAGAAAGATCTATTTTCCAATCCAACATATCCTTCAATACATTAGGTAAATGTAAAAAAAAAATGTTTTATCAATAATTTCTCCCCATTTTTTGGACAGTGCGTTGGGGCTCACCCTGAAGAAATTGATACTTCGTATGGGCTGCAGTATATTGAACCGTATTATGTTGAACTTCTAAAAGCTTCCAATAGAGACATATATGGAAGATGTCTTCCACCAGAATCTGTACAGGTACTCACTTTACTGTTTAATCACTATAACTGTATCAATATTTTGAATACTAATATAGGTAGGCAAGATTATTTCTGTAATGGAGTGAAATAGAATATGCATTGCATTCATTGTATGCTGTTCAGTCATGGACCAGATTTCTTGAATTGGTCAATCAATTAATAAAATCCGTAGTCCCTCCCTGGATACAAAATGTCGGTGATCTAGATTAACTGTTCACCTTAATACTATTGGAATGTGTACCTCTTGGCATTGGCCACATTATAAAGTGAGATAAACACGTCATATGTTTTAAATTTTCAGCCACTGAATAGGTGCGACTTGTACACAAATATGTAAGATAATTTTTAATAAATTAAATTTATTTCTTTGACTCTTCTATCATGATTTAGAGTGTATACTCAAATTGTTGTGTCAATATAAATAAAAAGAAGAAAATTTTCAGAATTATTTATATAGATATAAAATCCACTTAGTAGAATATCTTATTGGGATCACTTTTGCCACTTTCATCATAGGAAATGATATTTTTGACTACGAAAAAAGACTCTTTATTATTCCTAATTATTTTGCAATAATATTCCTATTTTCTTTTACAGGGGAAGTGGCCATACAAAAGTGTTGTTACTCCTCAAAGAGTTCTTGAGGAAGAAGCTGGCTCTAAAGTACTGTTGCAATTTATTTTTATCTAGTATTCCAATATTGAATTATTTGACTACTTTTTTGTGTTCCATTTGAGATATCTTTAATTGGTAAAACTTAAAAATCTATCCCATCAATACAATTATTCTTGCAACACATACAACGTGAATTTGTATTATTGACTAAAATTATTTATAAAATCCAATTATGAAATTATGGAGCTCATATATTTCATATTGATTATTAATGTTAGAAATGTTTAAAAATATTTCTTATAAGCTGTTCAACAGTTAAGGAATGGCCATCAAGTAACAGGAGCACACAAAGAGAGGAAGTTGTGCTGACCAGACTTCACATTGGCCATTCCTTGCTGACCCACGGACGCTTAATGACAAACAAGGACACACCAACTTGTAGGCATTGCAACGAAACATTAACTGTACAACACATATTGACTGACTGTCGACGAAGAGACAATTTAGACATTCCACATGACTTACAGGAACTTTTGACCGATAACAGTGACATCTAAAAGACATCAATATATATAACACACTATAATCTACACTTTCTAAACACCACTCTTCACTTATTTCCTACATTGGCAGGGTGTATAAACTTTAATTTTATTTATTTATTTTTGGTTATCCCTTTTCCTTATTTTTTTTATTTATTCAATTTTTCTCCCCCCCCCTTCTATAGTTACATTTTCAATTATATTATGTTCATTACCCTGATGCTTCCATATCATACAATATTGTTTGCTTCATGCCCTGGCATGCCAATAACCTGTTTCAAAAATCACCGTTTGCCATAGTTCACTCTTTTTCCGTTTGGTATTGTTGTTTTTTTTTTTGCATTTCGCTTTTTTAATAATACTTTAATAATGAGTAAATCGCCTGCGTTGTGGAACTCATTTAAACAAATAAATAAATAAATTATAAGCTGTTCTAATTTATTTCTTTAAAATGTACTACTCAAACATTCAGAAATGGCCATAATCTTTGTAAAATGAGTCTTTGACCATCCATGTAGAAAAGTCTGTCACGCAGGGGCTGCGTAAACTAGGCAGATTTCCCACTTGCTGTTTTCGTGATCTCATCTTACAACATATTCTGTATTTCTATGTAAAAAATTGATGAGTTGAAGAGAGAGGGTGGGGTTACTGAAGGCTGAAAACAAGAACTTACTAATAATTCGCTTAATATTGGAGTTACAAAAAATTGCACAGGTCATCAATTGTAGACCATCACTAGTTTAACAAGATGGGCCCTTTAACAATTTATCATCCGAATCATAATAATGAAGATATTTTGAATTTTCGAAATCCCCCCTCCAAACCTGAAAAACAAATCTGGAAATACAGTAATAATTATCATCATTTATGTATTAAAATTGTGATACATATCTGAGATTAAAGTTTATATAATAATTATTATGTAGCTCATATTTTGGATTAAAATTACTCAGTAAAAAATAAAATAAATATTTTATGAATTACTTTATTTTTTCCTATTACAGGCTATACAGGTAGATCTGTCCCTGACAACTGATTGTAGCTCATTAAAACAACAAATTGGCTCTAAAAAATGTTCCATGAACTCCACATCTATGACTTCTCAAAAAATACAGGTAATGCTTGTTTATATTTATTTTTATAATTGTACTTTTGTTTTAAATTAAAAATCAAATAACAACTTTTAATAATTATTGGTGTGTGGAGGTTGACAGTTATCACACATTACTATGGAACATAGGCAACACTTTTTTTAGAGATTACAGCTCAAAACAATCAGTGAGTAGTATTGGGGCTCAAGTTGGCCGTGCGAGTTAGGCTTTGGTCTTAATCTCGCATGGTAGACCTAGAGTGGCGGGTTCGATTCCCGCCCTGGGCACTAGAAATTTATTTAGTGATTAAATAAACTCCTTAGTCCCACCCTGGCTAGAAAAGTGGTTTAGGATAACCCGTCACGATTAGCCATAGTAGCATAAAGTAGACCTATATAATAAACAATCAGTGATTAGATATTGGCATTGTGCTAAGTAGAAGTCAGTTTCCCTGAGGATGTCTCCAAAAAGGAAGGATAAAATATACTTGTCTTTGTGGTGGTGACCTACATTGAGTAGTAATGTACGACAAAAAGAAAAATATAAAAAAATTTACTAATTAAAACTGCTTTATTAAGTTTGATAGGAATTAAAATTCATTAAACTTGTAAACAATTGAAGACGATTTGGAGATAAAAAAACCAGGGAAACAAAAATATTCATTTCTTTAAGCCATACTAATAGTTCATTTAAATTATTGCACATTTGGTACTCAATAACTGGGTAAATAGAAACTTACAATTATACTTCTGTTTAATTTTTATTTTCACTCAAAAAAATAAAATAAACAATGTGATTTTTAATATAAATTAATCATTATTTGAAAATGAATTACAAATGACTTTACGCTTATTTAAATGTCAGATAATCTTCTTACTGGTGGGTGGCACAAAGAGAACTTAATTTGTGAAGTGTGTATGTGTGTCTGTATATATATATATATATATATATATATATATATATATATATATATATATATATATATATACATAAATTAATATTAAAACTTCCTATTTATTTTTGAAAATGTTTTCTATTTATTTAGAGTCTAGAAAGAAAAAAAATTGAGTCAATCCAAAACTTCAAAGAAAAGAAGACCAAATGTGACGAAGATTCAAAATTGAATTTTAAGAAGGTTATTTTCATTTTATTTTTGGATAATTAATTGGATCTAAGATTCTACATAATGAAAAAACAATTTCCTCACAACTGTATTTTTTATGCAGGATATCAGGAATAGGGAATCACATATTAATATAATGTATGCTTTAAAGTAGACATGTCTGTAAGAAATCTTAAATTTAGCAAGAATTGTTTTTGCTGAGCCTTTCATGGGCCTAATAGACCATCCCTGCATATAAAATCTGGTATGATGAAAAAACGTGTCATCACGGAAGTGTTCCTAAAAGACAAATTTCCTACAAGCGATAGATAAGTAAGTATTTTGTTGAGCCCCAAATTTTACAACTTGGCATTCGCAGAAGTTTTGGCAGAAAAGCAAAAGTAAGTATAAAAAGCCTGGAAGCTAAGTATTTGGCCTACAAAAGAGGTTATGACTAGTCATATTTGGCTTACAAAATATGTTTATACTGAGTAAGAGTCAGCACCTCAAAATTAATATTAGTGCACTTAAAATACACTCTCAACTAGACCCCTATCAATGTGATCTTGAGGCACAAAAAGATGATACCGTTATCAAAACAGGGTCAGATAAAACATTTAGTGATGACAGTATGACTGCCAGATTTAGTAACTGAGTATGAGATATAGTAGTGGACTGTTATGGAGCATGCACGTGTGTGTGTGTGTGTGTGTGTGTGTGTTCTACGAGTATCTTCTCATGTACAACCCCTTACCAGCTATTTTTTCATGGGTTACAATATCACTGATTTTAAAAATAAAAAATGAAATAAAATTTAAATTCTCTCGGCAAATATAATTGAAATAAATACTTTTTTTCTTAAAAATTTAATATAATGTCTGCATTAAAGACACTCATAAGTTACATGTACAGCTTGTAATTAACTTGTTGAAAATGTGAGAGCTTCCCTAAATAATAAAATTAATCTATGAAGTGTTGATTTTGACGAATACACACCAAACTGAACACTGTACTAAATAGGATCTGTGGATACTTGAAGACTGTTTTGAAAATTTGCATTATGAGTACAACCTCAAGAGCTGATTTTCCCTTGAGAGAAATCTACTAAAACCATCCGTCGATAAAAATAGCAATCCTTGGACCAATAGCCCGTAAAGGTCAATGTCCTACCACACAGTGGTTTTATTATGATACCCACTGCTATAATCACTGGCACCAAACTTGAATGAGGGTGTTGAGTGTTCAGCTCTCAGTGCCTCTTTTATTGGACTTTGCCCTTGTGTAATTTCCTTGATTGGGATTACGTTCTATTGTTTCCCTGTTCTGTTACAGGAATGACCTCGCTTTCCTCCAAGGTGTGGTCTCCTCCAGAACTAGGTGTGCTATTAATATTGAATGCATACTATATTAATATTGTGTTATTAAACAGCTAAATTTACTTTTTATGAGTAGCGCACTTTTTAAAATCTCTAATTAAAATTAATTTCACAGGAACAACAACAACCAAATTCTCCTGCACTGATTAAAAAAGAAATGAAAAAGTCAAGGAAGATTGAAAAGGTATTTAAATCTCCTTAGAAGCACAAATTTTCAAGGCTGAGACAATTAATGTATTTGGAATAATGGTCACACTATGAGCAGCTTCCAAATTAAAGTATTTTAGTTTCATTAGGAGCTATTTGATTAATATCAATATTAACTTTGACCAATAGTTATTATAGTTTCTTGTTTTAGATAGTTTTAAATTATTTCTTATTTTTTATGTCCGTGAAAACAGAAAAATGATGCATGTATGAAGGATCATGCTTACGCCAAAAGTGATTTACCGTTATTGAAGCCTTTCCATGAAAGAATTAGCAAGAGGCAGATGTATACTAAAGAACACTTGGTATTTTGCTCTTACTCAATAATTTTATTTGCAATATCATATAGTAAGTCTGAATCATGTATATATGTAAGCCTGTAGCATCATATGCACTGTAAAAAATAAACGAATGGTGTGGGAGATCATTCATACATTCGCCCATTAAAACTGATATTACAACGAATTAACACTCATGATTTAATTGATGACTATTATGAGGGGGGAACAAAATGTTGGCTCCAGTGTAATTTATTAGTTAATAAAAACAAATACTTTATTAAAATAGTGACTCACACTATCAGTGGAATGCCACTTATTAAAAATAACTGACTTCTCATGTTTAACACACTTATTCCTAAATTGTAAATTTTTATCTTTTATATCTAAGATACATCCACCTACAGTACTTTCTCCTCGTTGCACCATGTCAACACTAGCTGAAAAGTGTGTATTCTATAGAAATCAACTAATTTCTTACATCCCTTTGCCAAGAAATGATTGTATCAAGAGTTGATATACCCAAACAAGATTTCTCCTCACTGCTTGTCTATCAAACTAAAAAACAATTGTCTAAATAATTTTTATTTACAGCTTTTTCCTATTATTTATTATTTTTATTCCTTTTATTTCAATTCTGCCTTTATTTAGCCTTTGTCTATGTAACAATCTAATGATTCTAATTTTTCTAAAACATTGTCTTTAATGTTCTTAAGTTAACCAATAAAATGGCCTAATTTCAATACCTTTAATCTTATTGATTACCTTTAAATTTAATCCAATTTAAATTTGAGAGACAAAGTACTTTTTAAATGATTAGGATTACTCTTTTTAATTTACTTTATTTTCAGGATGGAAGAACTCTGTCGTTACTGTATAAACTGTCTGTACCAGGAAGCTTTTTAAGTTCTACATCATCTTTGAACCCTCATCAGGTCTTTTACTATCTTAATTTGTTATTACACTTTATAGGTTACGTGAAAATTATTCATTAGAACATGATAGCTCCTATTTCGTAGGCTCCTTTGTCTCTTCTAAAGATTAGAGAGTTACAGTTATTTATTTACCTCAAGTGCTGGAGAAATGCCAGATTTTTTGACTATTTACTATAAAGTGGTATTACATAAGTTCTTATTTTCAATATGACTTAAAGATGTTTTTTTATTGCGTCGACTGTCAAATATCTTGTGTTAAAACAGAAAAATGAGAATAGCACAAAAATTGTCATATTCGAAGATACGAAAGCGTAACATATTGGAAAGTCAATTAGACTAAACAAACAAATTGAGGTTTAAGGACTTTTTTAATAAGTAAATATCTTGAAAATAAACATTAGGAACTGCTAAGTCTCTATTCATTTCTAAAATTATATTAAAATTGGATATTCATTTGAAACTACTAATTCCTATTTGTAGAAAATATTCACTGATTTTTAATTTGTTCTTATTTATTTATTTTTTTCATATTTCTTATTGATGCAATTTATATTGTAAATTTTCAGAGTTTAATTAGAGGTCCAAGTGTCTTTGTAGGGCCCCTAACTGTGCGACAAAATGAAACATTATTCAGAGAGGTAATTTATTATCCTTTCGTTTTTACTGTTGGATTAGTTGTCGTTAGGAATATTTTCTATGTCTATTAAAATGATTTTGTTGTTTTATTTTAGGACCTCATAAGAAGTGGATTTCCAAATTCAGAAATTTTAATCAGAATTCTCACAAATCCCAGAAATATTAAAACGTTTAGAGTGGTAACAAGAATATTCGTTTTTGCACTTTTTAGACATGATAAATCTTTATTATTCGTATTCTATTTACACAAATTCTTCCATATTTACTATTGCTTAATTAGCTTAATATCTATTTTTCTTTTTGTATTGGCTCTAAAAATACGTTAAACTATCTTTTAGCAGATTTCCCTTAAGGGCAAATCCCTTTATATACATACATATATATATATATATATATATATATATATATATATATATATATATATATATATATATATATGAATGCTTCTTAATAATGGATACAACACCTTCTGCTAATGAAGCTAAATCATTAAACATGAAAAGTTCAATGGAGGGGGAATCTAGGCAGGTGTTAAAATTGATAATCCTTGACATATCAATTGACCAAAGAAGATAAAAAGTATGAATTTATAAATTATAAAGCTAATGGTTTATATGAACCAATAAAACATAATTCACATCTGTGTTTTTATTTAAATAAAACAACCTTAATCTTATTTTAAACTGCATATACATTTTGCTTTATTTCCCACTCACTCGGATATGTTTTTCAGATTTTCAATGGAAGTATCCATTTTGCCCCTCCCTGAAACCATTTTAACTAGTTTCGGTATTTTGATGGTGATATCTGTATGTACTATTCAAATTCTTCGTATGTATTACAGGTAAAAACTATTTGTACAAGGTATTTTTTCTTTATCATAAAAAGACATATAAATTAGGCTCTATGAAATTTTTCTATCTGATGCATTGGTACAGAGGTATCGTATATCTCTTTCAAATTAAATAATTTGAAATTAAGGGAAACCAAAAAAAATGTTTAATTAATTCAATAGAAGCACAAGGAAGCAATGTGGTGCCCACATCTGATTTTTCCCTTTAGTAACAACCAACGGTATTACAATGGAAAGTATGTTTAATATAAAAAGCAAGTCCAGTAAGAAAGCTTTTATTATCATTACTACCAATATTTATTTCATGTTGATAAGTCCTCTTCAATAATTTCACTGATATTTTTATAGACTGTCTTTCAATTTATATAGCTGTTCCTTAATCGGTCTGATTAACCAATGTAGCTAGAAGTAGACATTAATAAATAACATTTTCACTTGATCTGAATATGTCCATAATGTTCTGCTTATATCTTCGCAAATGGTTTTTAATTGTTTTTCTTCTTCTAAGATTGTGAAATAATTAATCCATAACAAACGTACTGAATTGTGATTTTTGTTTTTGTCAACATTTAACTTATTTGTTGAAACTGAATAATACTTTTTTAGAATTTTATTTTATTTAGATTTTAAAGAAAAATGGATTCTCAATTGAACAGCTACTCCAAAGAAGCTATAGACAGCCCAAAAACATAGACTGGTTTAAGGAGGTAAGCCCCAACACCCCTTATGGTTGTAATAAAACTGGCAAACAAAATTTGATGAAATCCTATTATGTTGTAATGGAGTTATGGTTAAATATAATAAAGAGGGAAAGTTGGTGTTCCCTTAGGGACTCATGTAAACTACTATTCATTATTTTTATTTGAAGTATATGGAAGTAAAACAGTGTTACTGAATTTGCTAAAAGAAGAAGTTAGTTTTTATACTTTTCAATGAAATGAGCTAAACATGAACTGTCTGTGAAAATGTTTTGCTTATAGGCTTCATTTGGTTCTATAATTTTGGCATTACATATTAACATTTTTTTTTGTTTTCAGTCTCTATTAAAAAATGGATTTCAAAGTGAAGAAATTCATATACAGGAGAAAAGAAATTTAGGAAAGGTATTCAATAACTCATAACAATTTATTTTTTGAGTTACACTGAATAGGTCTCTTTTTTTTTTTTTTTTTTAAATCTATATAAATAAATAATTTTTCCATTCATGAAGGTTGTATTTGAACATCTATCGGTCCACTGACTGAATCCCTGTGCCTTAGGCTTTTGATTGACTCTATAATGAGGATTCCTCCTGTCTCAAAATGATTCAGCTGCTCCTCAAGTTTTCTAGCTTCATAAGCTCTTTTTTTTAATACAAAACAGTGTTTTTGGGTTCATCTATGACTATACAATGGCTTATTACTGTGGGAGAAATGCAGAATAGATGGTGAGAAGAGATGACCAGTGTGTCATTTCAGTACTTGAGAAATCTGCTTAGTTTACGTAGCCCTGCCTAACAGACTTTTTTATGTGAATTTCTCATATTTAAAAAAAACAAAAAAAAAACTGTACATTATTAAGGTTAATCGAGATCATTTTTCAGTTCTCTAAAAAACATAAAAGTTGCCAAAAATATCTATACAGTAAAAAAAAAAGTTTCTTTTGCATATCTGTGTAAAAGGTGTCAACTTTCAATTGCCCCAGCCACAATTAAATGTATTTATTCGGAGACAATTTTTCAAGTTATGAAGAACATATTCAATTTGTACAATAATCCAACTTACTGTTTGATTATTCATTTTTATACAGATAAAGAGACGGATTGTCATCTCACGAAAAAATAGAAATAGCAGAAATTTAAAAAGACTTAAGTTATCCACAATTGGAAAGGAGGTAATTATATTGCTTAAACTTGTTTATTTATTATTGTGTTTATATTCTGTTGCAATAATCATTAAGGACCAGGATTAAGTTTGGATATTGCCAGGTTGATTTGGATGAACAGAATATGCCTGTTATTTTCCACAATATGTTTATTAACAACAAAGTGCATTTTCAGAGCACTGGCTGGTTCCATCTTCAGTGCCTGTGGGAACAAAAAAACCCTTGAATATCAAGTGCACACTAATATTTATTATTCAAATTTTATTTGGAACTCAGATTAGTAATATGTATTAAGATGTGGGGTTGGGCAATAGGAATTTATTTAGTGACAAAACTAATTAAATTAAATCCTTAATCCCAACCAAACAAGAAAATAATATAATAGCAGAAAGAGAACGTTAATAAATGATATTTAATTGTATTTGCTTGCAGCACTGTTAATCATATAATGATTTCTTGCAGAAGGCAGGTGATACAAGTACTATTCACATGTACTATCCTGACCATAAATGTTCAATATACCGTATTTCAAGAATTTCTTCCCAACAGAAACATGGAAGTCATGGGCGTTACTTAAAATGTGAAAAAAATGAAAATACGAAAAAGGTATCTGACTACTCTCAGCTGCACTAGTGTTCAGTTTTAAACATGTGGATTTTATTGAAGAATTTTCTTCAGTAATTTAGTATTTCAAAATCTGCTTGACATCGGATAGTCACAGGAGAACATACAAAATGGTAACTTTACGAGTAAAAGTACAGCAGGAATACACATGTTTTCCTTATTAGTAAACATTGCTTTGTTTGTGAATGTATCATAGATTGTCCTCTTCAACTGATATAATTTCTATGCGATTCAATTCAACAATTGTTGGGAAAAAGTCAATTCGTTTAACACGTTCGCTGCTGTATCAGTCCCCGGGGTCCGATCGTCATCAAGTCTATCAGGACGGGTCCCCTCTCTTTACTCTCCTCTCTCTTTTTACTTTCCATCCCCCTCCTTCGCACATTTACCGTTGTGTTGCACATAATATGTCTTGTGGTCGGAAATTAGTAGAGTAAGCACTATCTACATCTCTTGCAGACAAGAACTATTTGCCCTCATGTTCTAGTTCAACTACTGACCTAGAAGAGCTTATGAGTTTAGAGTGCTTATTGAAAATAACAGCTGAGAAAGTGATAAAAAATGTACGTTAGTTGTAGACGACATCGGACACTGGGGACCGCTCCTGGCTTTGGTAGTGCTAGTTCTTGGGTTGGAGGACTGATGGCTCTGCTAATTTATTCATTTAGTTCACTAGAATTGTCAAGAGGTAGTGTTACCTTCGAAAACTACATCGGTGCCCAGGGTCTGATACAGATTTTAATGTTAGGAGAGGCATCGGATGCTGGGGACCGGTGCAGATGATGGTGGAGTATATCATATATAGACTGCAGCAGCAAACGTGTTAATAATTTATATTTGAGTGTAGTCAACTAATAAATTGTACTTGATAACCTTAGTTAAGGGCGTTTTGAGATCACAAGTTCCTTTGTGTTGACAAGAGAGCATTTTATAATAGTTTGTTCCCATGGCCTTCTGCTATTTTCTAATAAAGAACCATTGCACCAGAGATATAGACACCAGGGTTGGTTATCTCAAGGACATTAGTAACATTCCTGCCAGGATCTCTTAACTAAAGACTGCCTAGTAGGTCATTGTAATGTTGCCCCGAATTCACCCCAAGGAGGTAAATATACCAGATTTAAATAGGTTTAGCCCCTCCGCCCTCTCCAAAAACAATACTACTAAGGTTAAGTAGTTTTGGTAACCTAGGAAGCGCCATCACCAAAGAAAATGTCCACAGACATGAGATTAACAGGAGAATAGGACTAGCTAAGTATGACTTCCAAAACAAAAACACATTTTAACCAACCTACGTAAAGTTATGATACTAAAAACATAGGGATGAAACTTGGAATCTTTATAAAATAATAATTAATTTGTGTTTCCATAGAGTCGCCGGAAACAGTAGGAACAATGAAATAACAATCTTATGCCAGTAATACCTCCAAAATACCTAGGGCCTATAATTGACCACTTGATCTTTCACCAAAGCCCCTGGCTCTTTGTGAGCTGTTAAGTTAAAGATGTTTAATTTTAGTATTTCTTAGCATTAAAGGGACACCTTTTGAGTTCCAAGGTTTTTACTTTATTATTTATTAATTCTTTTGCAACTAATATTCCAAACTATCAATTTTTTTGTTCTCTTTTCTTTCAGAATGCAAGATTTATGAGACCTTTGATAACAACATTCGGTGAAAACAAATGGAGACAACATATGAAAAATTTGGTAATGTCCACAGTTTTAAAAGCCCTACAGTGGTTGTGATAAATTAAAAGTATTCATTACAACTATACTTTTCAACATTACACTAAAGACTTTATAATCTGAGGGTTTCCCAACATCTTATACCATGATCAGCATCTAGTTTCCTCCACTTGCTAACTCCAGGTCCTCAGAAAGTGTTATAAGACAAAAGTAATCATGTTCATTTTGTATAAAATGATTTTTAAACCACATCAGGCACCAAGCTACAAAAAAAAAATCTGTCTATATTACTTGACACTCATTTCTTTAAAGTGCTCCCAATCTTTTAACATTTCTCTAACATTTTAGAAAATGTATAACATGTTCTTGAATAGTCAGAGCCATTGAAACATTAATTTTTCAGTTCTTTCCAAGCAGGGCAGCATATAATCATTGAATTAATATTACTTTTTGTAATTCAAATTATTATAATGTAATTCATTGGCTTTCTCAATGTGGAACCTATCAGAAGTGGGACTGCTGGAGTTTTGTTTTATTTTCTAAAGCGAATTCACTCAAGTAAAAAATATTTGATAAAAGTGACGATGGCTTCAGATCATTCTTAGTAAGCCTCATTCGAGCAAAATTTCATATATATATATATATATATATATATATATATAATATACTTAATAATATATATGTATATACATTTTTTTTTTCATAATGATATAAATATGTGAAAGGGCACACTGGTAAATGGTAGACTGTTTTCAAAGACTGGATTATAAGAAGTGAAAATATTTTTAGTTGAATTTTGTGCTGTTTGCTTGAAGACCCATTACTCGGAACCAGTGTAATTAATTTAATTGTATGTTTCTCAGCTTCTAAAACTGGAAACTGGACTTTATTATCAGAGAATTCAAAAGTGCCTAAACGATTTTGAAGACAATGTAGCTTTTGAAAAGGTATTTTAATCTTAGGTAGATCATTATTTTGACTTATATTTTCAAGTCTACTTATATTAAAAATTACTTAAACTAGTTATGAGTTTTCTTTAGGTTTGTCTTTGTAGATTATAAATCTTTACCAGTTATCTAGTATTTTCCTATAAATTAATTAGATCTTTCATTGCTTAAAGCAATACGGGAATCAGCTAATTCTGCATCTTTTCTCTCTTGAATATTTCTCTATCAGCCAACACATCAAAAACTGTTTTCTACTGACTCTATTTTGGGTGATGGAACCCAACCTTCCGTCTTTGCAACCCATTAATCATATCTATTAATCTCAGTTTATCTCTAATTTATTTTGAGGTGCCCAAACGCTATTACAAGCATTACTATAGTTCCTTCTTTCCAATGCACCACCCTGTCTTAACAACCAACTCCTCAATGAGCATGCAAGACAAAAAAGGTGGGTACTTTACAATTTTTACAATTTCTGGCACCAATTCAAGAGGCACAACTTTCCGTACCTTAGTCTAATTAGTTTATTTATTATTATTATATTAACATTCACTGCAGACAACTAAGACTGATTGGAGCATGTTATCCACAGGCTACCATCTTTTTCAAGATTGGAATTAGCGATTCCATTTTATAAGTACTTGCATATTGAAATTAATTAGTCTTACAAAGGCAACTTGAATTGGATAAAATTCTTAAGTGAGAAATGTTAGATTTAAAACTTTTATTAATATTTCATGGTAAAATATTGATAAGGTGATGATTATGTTTTGGAATTTGTAGTTTTTCATCTCAATTAATAACTTTCAAATTTGATATTATGTGAATGAAATGTTTGACGAATAATTAGGTCAGCAACTTGACAAGTTTCAGTTGTTTATTAAAAAATTAATTAAATTTTTTAGAAAGATTGGTAGTATACTAGTATATTTTCAACAGACCACCAAGGTCAGAGCTTGATACTTTACAGTGAATTTGAACTTCATCAACCTTAATTTCTGTCAGAGTTGGGCAGTAATTAATAACGAGTAATTAATTACACCGTCTTGTTCAAAATCGAAACATACTTTCAATAGGAAAACATTTATATGATCCACAATATAAGAATATATTGGTTTCAAAGAACAATTACAGTAAATATAATTGTAACATCCAATTATAATTTCTCTAATTAATCTAAGTAGTTGCAGTTACTTTTTCAATTACTGTAATTATCTTGAATGGTAATTACAATTACCTACAATTCACTTATAACTACTTGAAATTGTAGTTGCACTGATAGAATTAGATAAATACAAATAAATATTGTCAACGTGTGCATATTAATTATTTATAATACAAATGTTTCTTGTGAGTTCTATAATAAATAAAAAATATATTTTTACATATGACATTTTTTTACTGCCATTTCGATGTTTTTAATTGCAATTGCTTATCAGTGTTACAGTGAATCACAAAGTAATCGTAATTGCCAATTACATTGTACATAATTGTAATTATAATTTTGCAAATTAATTTCAGAATTGAGTGAGGTAATTGTAATAACTTTTTGTTCAAATCACATCATCCAAATAAATACCTTTTGCTTCTTTTCTCTCTATTTATTTTCGTGTTCTCATAACCTTCTGCCCATCCCTAAAATTTAACTTTTCCTCATGCTTATAGCCGTGTCACTAAGTAACTACAAAACAAATTCACTAATGAAATAAGTTAGTTTCCTGATTATAAAACCCAAGTAAATAGCTTGAATATGTTTAATACAGTTATTTTATGTTTTAGACCTACACAGATATGTTAAAATTGAAGAAAATCAGAGATATAGAAAGCATGAAACAAGTGATTAAGAAAATAAAAAGAGTATATCGAAAGAGCAGAAAAACGAAGCATGGTCTTAAGAAGAATTGGAATTATATGAATAAAATTCTTCAGAAGTATATAGATACAAATCAACGTCAGGACTATTCAGTATATTTAACAGAGAAATTTAAATTTTTGGATACAGATGTCAATACTACAAATTATATTTGTAATGACTACGAAGGTAAACATGATGATATACGTGATGGTGAGCTTGATGAGTATGGAGACCCCGAAGATGATTTCATTTATGATTATGATAATGCTATTGATAATTCTTGTAGTTCTATTAAGAAAGAAGAGAATACCCTTTCTAACCGAATGAAAAAGAGACAAGCAGATTGGTTGAAGTGCTTCTGTTCATTGAATGAAAGACAAATTGAAAGCATAACAGAACACATAGCTGGTTTGGAAATCAAAAATTCTATTCAACACGAACATAAACAATAAATATAGTCTCTCTCTTTCTTTTTTTTAAATGATTTACAGTTTTAAACTTGTAAAAACATACTATTTGAGTGTTTTTGTAAATTTTGTGATAAATATGAAGATTTCATGACAAACGTCATGATGTTTCTACCAAGCGTAGGGTATTTTAATTGAAAATGAGAGTCAGCAGTAAGATGTGTTTATATTTACGTCACATGGTTTTTGGGAAAAAGAGCCCCCAGTCCTCTTCTTATGAATGTGATCAACTCCATATATCACAGTAAATATTCTGTTTCTGCAGGATTTACTATCAGTCCTTTTAGAAAATGACTACCAGATTTTCTGAGTTACTAGTCATTTTCTCTATTAAAATTATGTAGACATCTTTTGACTTCTCTGATGATTCTCATTCATGTTCATTGTTTGCATTCATTAAAGCTTTGACCTGACCTTGTTTTATCTAGAGGTTTGTATTATAGGAGTATTATGTCTCTGCTGAATTTGCGACTTCTATTTTCTTTATTGATTTTTGATATAGCGGGACCTCTTGTGAATATCGTTCTCCCCATTTATCCAGTGCATACCACGGATAAAGGTACTTAAAATACCTGTTTATCATCAAGATAAGATTTTTATTTTATTTCATGAACACTTCTGCTTTATTTTCCATTGATTCTTTTACATAAAGGATTATAACAAATTTAATGTTTTCAGTTTCATTGGAACTTTCCTATTTTTCAAGTTTTGCCTTGGAAAATTCATTATTAATTAAACTTTTAAAACTTATTTTAAAAAAATGATTAGAAAAACATTTGTGGTGGTTTATACCTGAAGATATCTACTATCATCTTTGAATATTATAGAAAAAAATTGGATGAGAAAAATAATATTTGAAACAGTTTTTATTTATTAGGACAGAATACACTTCTTAATACTGAATACAATAATGACTATGAGTATTTATAACATAAAAGTTAGTAATTATTTGAATATAAAAGTAATAGTTGTTCTTAGGGTACATCTGAGTACACCTTTTATAACTTCTTAAAATACAATATAATACTATTATATACTTCACACATTTAATACAAAGAGCACCCTAGAGGTTCATATCCTGGGATAGCTGCCCCCATTGATGAAGAGCATCCATGCACATTAGTAACCCCTCACCAGAGACGCGTGCAAGGTGTTCATGCTTATGCTAACAAGAAACAGTAAACCCACGATACTCTAGTAACCACTGTCCAAATTTTGGTGTCTTCCATCTAGTTTTGCACCTCCTTTTTATGATCAAAATCAACTAAGGGAGAGGGGGCAGATATAAACAATTGCAAATTTCTTCATACTTATTATAGATACTGAGTATTTGACAGAGCCATTTTTGTTTGTCATGATAAGACATAAATTATGTTATATAACAATAAATAAGCAAATCATTTTGTTTATTTAATTTAATAGGAGTAAAGGAAGTCATCAGATTTTTCTTTGGTGCGAATGTTTCTCCACCAAATTACAGCCAAAAACTCCATGATACTATTCTGTAATCTTTAATGCAGGCATCATTTGCATTAAACAATCTTAAGTAACTGCATTACTACTGATATACATTTATCATTTAAAGCCTATAGGTTCAAATATTCCACATAAGGTGGATGACATGCATAAGAGAAGTTCACAGGATTGGGGGAAGAGATTGTCACAAGACTGTCATACTGCAGTCCCACTCCTAATACTCTACAATCATGCTATTTTAGGATCTGTGGACCAGGAAACAATATCCCATCATCACTTCCGTCCATAGGCTGAATTTCGGAGAATAAACCACCTTTTCTCGTTTAATGAGTTTATTTCGGTTCCACACCACCCACAGTGTACCTCACCTAGAATAATCCGTAAATGTTACTTCTCTACATATCCTAGACGTAGACCCAACTTCTGCAAGGGGAGGAGGACTGCTAATCATTCTAGAAGGTTCTGAAGGACATGGAGTCTCCTGATGATGCACCATGGGTGGTGGTGATATGTAGGGTGAAACAGAAATAAACTCATTTAATGAGAAACAGTGCTTTCTTCCCTGACCTTCAATCTGTAAACCTGAATAAAGTTAAAATTTTTGTCCACCACCAAGAAATATTCCCTCAGATCATCAATCTTTTCGCATGCCTAGAAATAAACAAACTATTTTTTAGTTCACTAATATCACAGTTATTATGGTTTCTCACAAACATCTAAATAATAAATTTAGTTTAGAATTCATATTTTCAAATAATTAAATATATCCCAATAGCCTGGATCAATAATTTATGATAATACAAATTTTGCTTTCTCAGATAAACACTACATATAGCAACTTATAACAATAAGTAATAAAAAATTATGTATGTTTTGTTAAAATTCTGTTATATATATTTGATATGAACATCAAATATAGATATTAATTATAAAAGAACAAACTAAATGATTAAGGAATTTTGGTAAGTATACGGTAGCTTGATTTCCTCTTTGGATGATTCCTTCAGAATCTAAAAAAATATACAAATGGATTAAAATTGATTTTTTAGTAGTTTAAGAAGCTTTTTGTCATCTAGTGACTACACAATTTATACCTAAACTTCAAAATAATTATCTCCTATTCTAGTTAAACATTACTTCAAGACAATCATAAAGGAGGCTATATCAAGTAATCAGTAACTGGAAAGTTATCCTCAACTGAAAAAGACAATTATTTCATAGCCTTTTCAAGACACTTTTGAGCAACAAAAATACATAATATATTAATTATGAATTACTAATGATTTCTATAATACAGGATTAAAGACCAAATAAATATTTAAAAACAATAACAATTAACAATATGGCCAAAACGAATAAAACCAACTTGAATTTAAAGATGACATTCATATTAAAAATAAATGAAAACATTGAAAAGGAAAAGTCCAGGTATAGTGTAAACTACACTGATTTACCATCATAAACTAGATTGATACGTTGATTGATATCATCTGACATCTATTCTCCATTTTTCCACTAATAATAATAATGTCTTGAAAGACTTGAAATTTAATCTGGAGACGAAATGCTTACTGATGGAAGTTATGTTAAGTGAAAATCACATCCATGAATTAAATGAAGACTGAAAACAAAAAAAAATCAAATTACTCAGAAATTATTTGAGTTAGAGAAAAATATGTAGATCAACAATTGCAGTACATTCCTAATTAATAATTTTATCTCCAAGTTTTTTTGACTCTACACATAATAATAGAGATCAATTCATAGTAATATTAACTTCTATTTTTTAACTCATTAATTACTCTTCTCTAATGTATCACTTCAAAGTAAGTCCCTTTAGTAGTTGAATATTATTACCTAACATACATACATCCATACTACCTTCAGCTCATAGAGCAAGTTTTAAGATACTCGTTGATTAGCTGAAGGACTATAAAGTGTATAGTAATAACTAACTTTTCTTTTCTATGTTCTACAAAAAGCTCTCAGCTTCAAGAACCTTCAGAGAAAAATATGCAAATATTTGAAACATTCATTAGACAGTTAGTCATTTATGGCACTGAAACATGAGCTCTCGCCAAGGAAAACTGAAGAGGGTGAAGAGTAAATGGCGGATCATAAGCAATACTAAATGAGTTGTATAATACACATAATATCATCAAGAACTTCGGATTGCAATGGTTATGGCAGGTTAAGAAGATAGAGCCCATCAGGTCTCCATCCAGGAAATTGTGATTTGGTACATCAGACAGGGGCCAGGCAAGGGTGACTAGAGATGCCTCAAGGGATGAGTTGCAGAAGCTGGGGTCTGGAATTAAACGAACCTAGCTGGAGACCACATAGGATAGTTTAAGAAGGTGGAAGAGACTCAGTCATCCAATGGGAGTTACCCATTAGTTAATTAACAGCTGAGCCAAAAATTAAATTTATAACTAGGAGTCCATCTTCTATTAAGTCATGTTGGTAATTCGCTGTTACTTAATATTTGGTATCAATGGCTGGTAAAAACTTACACTCAAGCGAGCTTCCATAGCGGCCATGGCGGTAGAGACCTGTTGAAGGAGTCCAGCAGTTCTTTTTTCTAATAGTCCAGCTTTCTCTCGGCCTTCTAGGCAAGCCCAGTCATCGGAATCCTCTGTTATACTCTGAGCCATCTATCAAAAATGAGTGAAGTAAACTATTTTTTTGTGCCTAAGTAATTGATTAATAATAAGAGGGTGAGTCAAATGTTGCCAGTGTTTTTTTTCCTTTCAAGTAGATTTATTGAAAATGAAACCATATAAATACTTCTAACTTTTGCCAACTTAATCTCCTAATTACTGCTCACTGTTTAACAAATTTTGATTCACCAATCCCTTATTCAAAGAAACTTTGAATTGTAATGTAGAAATTAAGCCCCCTTCAGTTTGTTACTTAATACAAAACTTTTATAATAACCCTTGAATCAATATTTCTTGAACCCTTATGATATTTATTCAATTAAGGATTTAGTAAATTTAACCAAGCGTGACCATAATTTAAATTCAATCATATTTGATTTTTTTTTTTTTAATAAATACCTATAATAACATTGAACAGAATATTTTAAATTTGTTTAGAAATTGTCTAACCTGAATAATGGCATAAATTTTAAAAACATCTGGCTGAGTAAGCCTGTTGGTGTTTAGATCAAGAGCATAGCAGAGTTCGAGTAGCTGCTGGCACCGCTCAGATAGAGCATTGTTGCTGGAGGAGTGATTGAGAAACCTTTTCACCAGACCTCCTCTTCTTTCTATTAACTCCATCTCTTTATGCCTGTGATTAATAGAAACTATGAGATAGAAAAATAACTGAATGATCGAACTAATACTGTTTATAGTACTAAGTATCTATAAACACATTCACTTGTAAATAAAATATTATGACTTCAATATGGCGAAATTGAAAATTGAATTTTTTTAGAGGTCAAAGTTTATGTTGGATGGTAGAGCTTATAATAAGTTAAGTACTTTCAAGCAGTATTTTAAGTTTAATATTTTGTCACACAGTAGTATTTATGCTTGAGAAAATAAATAAAAGAGACAATTAAATAAGGAAACACATATTTATTAGCACCCACTTTAAGATATTATAGGTAATTTGGATAGTTATCTACAGGTTATCACCCTGGCCAAAAAAGGTAAATGGATCTATTGTCTAAATCTATTAGTAATTTATGCAAATTCAGACAAGAGTTATAATTTACTGGACTTGCTACTCCTGTGGATTGCAAACTAACTTTTATTAAACAATTTGATCAACATGCTTCAAGGTTAACTCCTTCCCATCTCCCTGATTGCTACTGAGCTTCATAAGGCAATGGGGTAGCTACTTGAGCAAAGAAGCCTGCTTTGGTCACCAATATTAGGCAGCTGTTAGCAATCGAGGAAAAGAATAAATGATACTAGGCAAACCCTAAACCTTTCCATTTTAGAACAGACAGGTTTTCGAATGAGGCATTAAAAGAATACTTAGAAAACCCTTAAAATCAGTGCCTGCAATGGAACCATGAATTGCTCGGTTCTGAAAAAAGTTGAAGTTGAAAATAGTGATGAGTGAGAAGCTAGGCTACCAAAGGGTCAGAAACAGAGCTCTTAGTTTGGTAATGATGTTAATTCATAATGCTAGAAGTTTAACACACAAAAACAATATATATATTTATAAAAAATTTTGAACCTCATTTTCGTCATCTCGTAAGCAGGATCGATAGAGATTTGAAGAAACTGTTCAAAAATCCCATCATGAGTACAACCTCAAAAGCTGATTTCCCCTAAGTTAAATCTGCTAAAAGTAATAATTTCTGGCTTGTCTGTTTTATCACCTTTGTGGGATTATGATAACGCCAATACGCTACATGAGCATTTTGTTTTACATGACACTAAAACTCCCTCCTTGATAAAACTAAGAATACGTACTTTTAAAAGACTTTTAGCAATTTCTCTTAACGGAAATCAGCTATTCAGGTTATAACCATGTCGCAATTTTCGAAAACATTCTTCAAATGGCCATCGATCCTACCTAGTATATGACGAGCGCAATTTGGGTTTGATCGTTACCTAACACCATATTTAAACGTTTTGTGTAAAGATAAAGTTCGTTAATAACTGAAATCGGACAAAGGGTAGGGGGAGGGAATTCAAAATATCTCTCTTATTATAGTCGGATCGAAAAATTGTATGGAACCAATTTTATTGCAAATTTAATGCCCTATAAATGTTGTTCAATATATATTTTCTGTATCATGAATATTAACCGAGATATTTGTATTTTTTGGCTAAAGTTCAGTTTAGTCCCCCCCCCCCATGCAGCCATCTTGTTTCTTTATAATCCCCGCCCTCGCTTAAAACCACCGTTGCCCTCTAACACTACTCCGCCCACCTCCACCTCCAACCCTTTCGATCCTCTCCCGACCGACCCTGAAAATCCTCAGGCCACCACTCCAGACAAAACTACACCTCCCAAGATTTACCCCCCCCCCTCCAATAGTAATGTCTAGGGATGTAGCCTTCACCGCCGACGTGGTCCGCCACCTAAACAGAAATAACATCACCAAGTTTAGGGTGCAAGCCAATCGGCGGGAAATAAGGATACTCCCCGAGGACATTGCTACACATAATGCCATCGTATCCCTATATAGACGTCCCGAAGAAAATGTCCCACACCATACCTACGCCCCCAGGGGAACCAAACGCAACCAACGGTGCCTAATCCTGGGCCTTGACCGCGCCCACCCTCTGGACTCCAGAGATTGAGACTAAGAGATTGACAACCCAGATCTCATTAGCGTAGTACGTATGAGGAAGACGCACCCAGATGGCTCTAAAGAAGACATAGAGCCTATACTGGCTACCTTTAAACCAACATATGAACCCTTAAAGGAGGGACACATTGGAAATCTCCGGGCTATCGATCACATCCTGGTTAGAGTCAAAGAATACTGCCCAGATCAGACTATTCCTCAGTGTCATCGCTGCTAGCAGTACGGGCACACCAAGGCATACTGCCACCTCAAGCTGAGATGTGTTCGTTGCTCCGGGAGATCACTTAGTCCAGGATTATAATAGGGAACAAAATCCGCTCCTCTGCGCGAACTGTAATGGGCCACACCCCGCCTCCTATAAACAGTGCCCGCATAGGATGCGGATTTTAGAGAACATCGAAGCCAGGAAGAGGTACCCTGCGCAGCCCACCTACATCCCTGCTCCTCCCTCCTACCCACAATGCTTGGACTGCTCGTCAAGCACCCCCAACCAACCCGCCCACCTCTCACCCTCAACCCCAGCACCCTCCTTCCTACGACCCTCCCCCCTCTGCTAATCAGCCCGAACATACCGCATCAGCATATCACAATCCACCTTGGGTCAACGACCTAAACAAAATGATGAAGTTGATGGAAAGGTTACTCAATACAGTTGAAGTTCTCTGCCTAGCTCTCAAAAGCCAACTGACCAAATAATGGTCCGTCCATATTCCATGTCCGAGCGTGAAGCTCTTTTGCAAACATTTGATCCCACTGTGGCGGTGTTAAGCGATACCCGCCTCAAACCCACCGACGATTACTGAATGACTGGCTATCATGTCATCAGGAATGATAATACAAAAAAGGGCGACAAATCAGGGGGGGGGGAGCCATACTAATTAGATATGGAATACCTTATAAAGTGGTCGACCCGATCACCCCTCCTGTACCTGGAAAACATCATATATTGACAGTCAAGATCCTGATAGCCAGTCGTACCTACACAATCACCGGCCTCTATAGGCGGCATAGGGCCGAACCAGAATTATTTTATAACGTCCTTAACCTGGCCCAGAGCGACAGGAATCATATCATCGTTGGGGATCTGAACGCCAGACATCCTTCCTGGAATAACCGTTCAGCCAACAAACCCGGCACGGCGATAATGAAGACTAACTTCACCGTCGTGCACCCTAATGCACATACTTTCAGACGCGAAGATATCATGTCTACTATAGACCTCCTGCTCACCCGTACCCCACACATAGTGACAAAATACCTCGCACTGAACTTTGTTACTAGTGACCACCGCCCAGTACTGTATGTGCTGTACGGTCGCCCTCCCAAGCCCGTAGCATCCTCTTACTCGTTTCATAAGGCGGACTGGAAATGTTACAAGTCCCTTATGTACGACACTACTCCGGCATTCACCACCATCGGTGATGCCCAAAACCTTGAAGAGATAATAGGCGAGTTCACAAACATCATTAAGAACGCAGTTGATGGTGTCATCCCTAAATTTGTAAAAATGCCACCAAGACATTTGTAAAAAAGCCACCGCAACACATCCTCGAGCTGATTAAGCAGAATTGATTACAACATTAAAAATAACTGGTACCGCACCAGAAACCATTCCATCTGCCACGCCCTTAACTTCCTTACCAACCAGATCCGTTCCCTAATGAGGCAATGGAAGACGGCGCAGTGGCAGGAAACCGTCCGCCTGACTCATGGAGACCATCGAAAGCTTTGGAATGTGGTGAAGTCGAGGGTCACCAAAAGACGATCCGTACTTCTCCAGACTACCGAACCTGTCATGAGTCCCACAGACCAGGCCGAGATGCTGGCGACACATCTGTCTACAGCAGATCGGGCTAGGTTTCGTCAGAGCGACGAGGCACCCCTGAAGGAGCATGAAGATAACTTCATGTTCTCCTCTCCGAGGCAGCTCAATGCAATCCTGCGTCGGACCAAGGGGGGCAAATCCCCTGGTCTGGACGGGATTCAGTACGTCCTCCTGCGCCAGCTTCCAAGGAAGTCTCTCTCCTACCTGAACCACCTCCTCAACTCATGCCTCCGTCTTAGACACTTGGGACCGTGTCCCATCACTATGGAAACACGCCATAGTGGTTCCCCTCCTCAAACCCAACAAAAACGGCACCCCCCATGACCACTACCGTCCCATCAGCCTTCTCCCACACATCTCCAATGTCCTGGAGAAGATAATTCACCAGTACTTTGTTGATTTATGCGAGAAGGCCAACCTCATCCCGAACGAGCAGTCCGGTTTCCGGTCCCGTCATTGTACTTTCCACCCCCTTGCCCGCCTCTATTCCAATACCGCAACCAATCTCCGCAGGAATACTGTCACGGCGATGATCTCGATCGACTGTACTCAGGCCTTCGATTCTGTCGACCACGCCAAACTCCTTTCCACCCTCAATGAGCATGGATGTCCAGCCCAACTCCTAGCCATGCTCAAATCCTTCCTACACGGCCGATCCTTCCAAGTCAGGGTCGGCGAACCCCTCTCCTCTTCCCACCCTCTCAAAGTCGGAGTTCCTCAAGGCTCCGTACTCTCACCGTCCTTTTCACGGCGTACACCGCAGAGGTCGGCAGTATCCTAGGACTGAGGTCGCAGCCTACGCGGACGACGTGGCAGTATTCAGCACATCCATCAGTCCCGCCCACGCCCTATCCTTTGCAGAATACGCCTGTCAGTCCATAGCAGACATCCTCCTTCCCCTCTACATCCACGTAAACCCCTCCAAAACCGACGCCCTCACTTCTCCTTTGCCAAAAAGAATAACTCCAGTAAAGCCAATATCCCTAAATCCTTCGTCCTCAAAGGCTCCTCTATCCATCCCTCCCACTCCATCTGCTACCTCGGCATACACCTCGACCGCCACCTTACCTTCTCTACCCACATCCGCAAAAGAGTCAGTTACCTTCGCCAAAAATTCCGCTCCCTCGACCATCTCCTACTCTCCCCGGTCCTCAGCCTACGCCTCAAACTTCTAGTATTAAAAGGAGTCATCCAGCCATCCATCTTGTACGGCACCCCCCTCCTCAGATACCTCACCAAAGCTTCTCTCAACTCCCTTCAAACCTTCCAGAATGGCGTCGTTAGAAGGATCGTCAGATACACTTCTATGCAAAGATCCACTAACAAGGTCATTCACTCCACCCTTTCCCTAGAACCCATCTCCCATAGCATTTCCAAAAGACATATTAATAATAATTCCCTTACCCATCATGACAATCCCCTCTACTCCTCTATCACCCCTCCCCAGCAACCGACGAATTGGCAGAGGGCCGATGTGGACGAGCCTCTCGTCGATCTCGTTCGGATTGCTGAACCCCCTCCCCCCCCCCCAAACACACACACACACACAAACACACTTTTACACAGAATGCTTACCCCATAGAGCATTAAATTTAAGCTTAGTCCATAGTTGTTAGGTAAATTAGGTTCGTTATAGATTAATAGCCCTTCGAGAACGCTTACGACCCGCCCCATTAGCTAAGTTTAGTTTTGTTCAAATATATTTACATTAATATTAGTCTATTTTTGCTCTTACTACCAACTTGATTTGGCTTTTGAAATTTCTCCCTGGCATGGTAAGGCTACTTTCGTCTTCTTATCTTCTCTCCTGCTATCCCTTTCTCTTCTTCTTTCGTTTTCTTCTATATATCTAACACCCCTCTCGGTACCGCCCGTTACCGAGAACCCCTCAACCAAGCTCTATTACTACCCATCACCTCTACAACCTCCACCCCCCCCCCTTATAATAGGGCTTCCTGCTTAGGAAAAGGGAAAACTGCCATCACCTCCCTAGGTTTGATAGACCTATCCCCACCGACCAAGGCAAAAGCAAACTAGGGCCTCAGATAAAAAATAAATAAAAAAAAACCAACCGATGGCGTATTTTGGAAATTTTAAAGTGTTAAAAATATAAAGTTAGAAAAACAAAATGGCTGCCGTCGTCATCGTGCGCCACCAAGGGGGGGACTAAAATACACTTTCACAAATGTTTTAGTTTTCGGCTTTCAGTAAACCCCCACTCCTACTCATCTCATATTAACTATAAGCTGTTATATCATGAACCACTTCATTCCAAGGTTAAATTTAAAAATATGGATTCCACTGAGCCTTTACCTTGTGAGATACATATATGTTGTGGGATGACATCATCAATTAAGGCTTTACGTTCTTTTCTCTACAATGCCCATTTGACTTATACCGTATTCGATATTTTCAGTTTCAGTCACTAACGTTATCTGTAATTGGCAGATATCGGATAAGGAATGGAGGTGGATTATAGAGGGGGGACTCGAAATTTGAAAATATCTGCTAATCGAAAAATGTTATAGAATCAATCTTGTTAAAATATTGATGCTAGACAATTGTTTCTCTATGCTTTTTTTCCTAACTCAAGTACTAAGGGAGTAATTCGTATTTTCTGATTTTCAGTCCCAATATGTCGTGAGATGATATCACTAGTGAATCATACCGACTCGTGGGAAATGTGCTTACAATTAGTTTACGCAACCCCTATGTGACAGAATTGTTTCCATGCCTCACTAAATCGAGATGGGAGTCCCTTTCTTGTTTTTTCTAATTTAAAACAACAGTTGTGCATTTTCCAAGAAGTTCTATACTTAGTTCTAAAGGGAGGGATATGAAATAATTGTTCATGGTGATATTCCTCCCAGTGTTCAAAATGTGTTTTGCTTAACTCATGGCTACGGGATTGGCAATGTTCTTCACTTACGGGCTGTCGTCCAGCGTAAGATTTCGAGATTGCTTATATACCTTGCCCCGTGTTGGCCATAATTTTGCTAAAAAAAAAAATGAAAACTCATACAGTAATGTCTGCAAGGTCGTGTGCTGAGGAATCTTCCCTGAGGAACACTGTCATACAGAAAAATATAATGGGTAAGGAGAATGAGGTACCATATTTAACATTAATGGATTATCCCCCCCCCCTTGGATAATTAGAACACAAATGGGAGAAAGGATGTGTTTAAGCTTATAGAGCAATCCCGGACACCATTCTCGATCAAGACACGGGAAGGGTTCTCTTTCTGCTCGATGGAGTGGGGGATTTGTTGGGGACTGGAGGATAGAGGAGTCGGAAATACGAAAACCAAATTGGCGGGGAGGGGACATAAGATCAATTAATATATGAAGGAGTAGTTTCTCAAGGATCTTTCCCATTATTGAAAGTAGAGAGATGACCCGGTAGCGGAGAAGGATAACAGAGAGGCTTGCCTGGTTTTTTCAGATCATTTTGATGAAGGAAAAGTTCCATTGGACATTTCAGTTCTGATAGTGGAACCATAAATGAGAGTAAGGAAAGATATAGCTTTTCCGGGAAGGTGCTTGAGGATAAAAGGAGTGATGAGGTCAAATCAAAAACGAGAAAAAAGGTAAAAAGTCCGTCACGCAGGTGCTGGGTAAACTAAACAGATTTCCCACGCACTTTCATAGCAGATCTCATTACATATTCTGTATTCTAGTTGTCCACAAGCTGCTTCAGGAGCTGTCTCAAGCAAACGACCAATATGATCACCAGAAGAAGCCGGTTGGAAAATCGGCGAAATATCGTGGACCAACACATTAAAGTCACCGCTGGAGATACGCCGCACGCGACAACTATAACAAGTTCCCAGCGACGAAGTTTAAAACAACGTATTCTGTATTCTATGTAAAAAGCCGATGAGAAGCGGCGAGGATGGGGGATTGGGCGGCTTACTGTGGGCTAAAAAAAGGAAGTATGAATAACTCGATTAGTATTTGAGTTACGAAAAAAAAAAACAGAACAAAATTGTAGATCATCTATAGTTTAACAAAATTGGCTCTATAATATTTTACAATCTGACTAATTATTACGAACATATTTAGAATTTTCGAATCTTCCCCCTCCAACCCCCCACCCATTCCAGGGCTGACTTCAGTCAACAACAAATATGATCTTTGGCTTTAGTGGTGACTGAAATGGTTAAAAAACGTAGTCCTTATTGATGACGTGAGCACACAACGTACATGCATTGTTCTCACGCAGTGTAAGTTCAATGATGCTAATATTTAGTATTCACACTTAACAGCTTACTGTTAAATGACATGAGTAGAAATGGGGATTTAGGAAGGCTGAAAACTAAAAGAAATGCAAATACCTCGGTTAATATTCGTGATACAGAAAATGTGTATACGACAACATTTATAGGCAATTCAATTTTTATAAAGATTGTTTCTATACATATGCAATTTTTTAATCTGATGTATAACGAAGATATTTTGAAATTCCTCCCCCTAGAACCCCTCTCCCCCGCCGATTTCCGCCGTTAACGACTTCATCTTTAGTTTTACATACTTAAGCTTATAAAGATTAATCATAAATTGCGAACCCTGAGTACAACCTCAATAACTGAGTTCTCTTAAGGAAAATTTGCTAAAAGTTATGTCAGTTAGATAGATCGGTTTCGGTAATGAGTGCTAAGCCAACGTCTTTGTCTTGGAGTAATGTAGTGAGTTCTTTTCTGCCGTTGTAATTAATCTGGGTATCAAATCACAGTTGGGGGATGGATTTCCACACAGACAGGATGACTCTTTTGTCTGCGACGGTAAGAATTTAGTTTTCAATATAATTAGATTAAATAATTATTAGTTATTATAAATACAAGTTAAACTACGCAATTGGAACCGCGCCGTACGGCATTTCTGCCATAGAAGTACAAAAACCGCTTCTGTTTATACGGTCGTTTCTAGTAGTTGTATTGATATGTCCGGATACCTGTGTCAATCGCATCCTCTCTTGCTTAAACCACATAAATCCACAATAAATTTATTTCAGAAGAAACTGTTCTATTGTTTCTTTCGAATTACTTCGTTTATCTGACGTTGAAGGTTATCCTATGGTTACAATTTGTTTACATCTCTAGCATTAAAGGGTTTAATAAACTTTAGTTCAATATGAGTTCTAGTGACATTGAATCAATCGAGGAGATTGATATAATGGAGGAAATTTATGAAAAAGATATAGAACAGGTTTTGGTGGGATCCAGTTCTGAAGAAGAAGAAGTTGATTCATATAAAGATGACAGTATTACATATAAAAAGGTGGTGATAGAACCTCAGAAAGAAGAAGATGAAATATATAAATCCTATGAATACTTGCAGACAGCTATTTTAGCCCTTGATGGCACCCCTACAACAAAATGGGGAAATAGCAAAACACTCAAGAAAGGCACTCTTCTCTGTCAAGAGCTTCATGTACAAGAAAATAACTTTAAAATTGAAGCTGAAGTTTTGCTTCAAGAAAATTGGCTATTGAAAAAGCGTCTTAAAACATTGAAAAAGAAAAAGAAAAGAAAAAGTGCTACAATTCTCACAAGACGTGCCTCAGGTCCTATTTTAGGGGATCCTCAAAGAGAGCCTCCTCTGAAAAGGGCTTCATTAGATGATTCGAAAATGAAAGACCTTCCAGACCAGGAACTAGTAGTAAAACTGTGTAAAGAGGAAGTAAAACCTGTAATGACTCCTTATAAAAACCCTAGAAAGAAGTCAAAGAAGCGAGCTGGACTTACTGATGAAGAAAAGGAATTTTCTACATTAGAAGAAAAAATAGAAGATCTTCTTTATGAAGTAGATGCTCTTTGGAATGAGATTAAAGATGATGAAGAGTTAGACGAGGAAGAGAAAACTGAAATAGCTAAATGTGCAAGAGTGTATATGCAGGAGATGGAATTGATTAAAAGTGAGCAACGAGGAACGGAACAGGTAAAATATGAACATCAGGAGATGGAGGTTTGTATAAGCACTCCACAAGAGAAGGAAGCCTCACAAGGTACCAAAGCACCAAAATCTCTACAAGGGGAGATGGATATTTCAAAATGCACCCCAGAAGAAGTTGATACTGATGAGGTAGTCATGTCAGAACTACCAATTCCTACAATAACAGGTAACATGGAAATTAAAATCATGAGTGTCAATTCACTTAATAAAGAAACACTGTTAGAAAATGTACCAGCCTCAAATGTAATTAACAATGATGCTCTTTTATGCCCCGTTCAATCCAATGTTATTGAACAAAATCTTGGGCAAGGTCCAACTACTTCTATTTCAGGGCAATCTGAAGGTGGGCACATAGAAATAATTGCAATATCAGATGGAAGTGAGAGTGATTCTTCTGATGTTGTCTTTATTGAATAGGAGTCTGATTAGTGGCATTAATTAAGAAGAAAGTCTTTCACTTTTCTATAATTTTATTTTTATATATTTTAAATTATGTGAAGAGGAATCCTATTTCCCAAGGTTAGGTTGCTAAAATGAGATTAAGTGCGGTTTATTAAAACTGCTTTTGTTATTTTAAAGTTATGTTTATCTCTTTTTTGTAAGGCAATTTTCAATGCTTATTTTGAGAAACAAATTATTTTTCGGATTGAACATTAATTAGATGACTCCTGAAGATATTTGTCAAGTTGACAGATATATTTCATTTATCCAAATTAACTTTATATTTTTGGAAGTATGTGTTTTAGGATTTAATCTAATACACTTCTATATGACTCCAGGCTCTAATGACTAAGCTGCTTGTGTATTTTTTACTTGGGCAATATGATAGAGTTTTATTAAATAGAGAGGTGAAATAACGAACACAAATGCTACATTTAGACATTTACACAATGCTTCCATTGTAAGCATAAACTGGAACTGGGTTCACAAGCATGATTACAAAGCAGCACTGCTTGCAAATCATATAAACACTATATTACAATAGTTTACATTTCCCATACATTGGACTTTGTTATTCTTGCATAAACAGAATATTACCCTCAAAGTTTATCTTAAAAAATCCTATAAACGTAAAATAGTGTATTTATAAGAGTTGGGATGTTTGTTGAAACACAGAACTCATATTTTGAAAAAAAAATAAAAAAAAATCAGACAGCTTTTATTAAAGATAATGGTTCTGAAAGGCCTCTATTTTATTTTAAAATATGTTTGTGGCTTTAATTTTAAAGCCCCTGAAGATAGATTAAAAATGACGAGAAACATATTACAATAACAAATAGTGTAGTAATATAAGGCCATAATTCGCTTTATTATTATTAACAAAGGTTTTCCACATCCAATCTTATTTATTTCACAGAAATGACATTTTATTTCACCGACACATCTCCCTCCATCATTAGCCTGTACTCACTTTATCATCTGTGGTTTTTGAAAATAGTTCACAGCTTTCTATTCAACAATCTGTTACTCCAAATGAAAGTGAACAGTTTTCCAGGCCACAAGTCATTTCTTTGAAATTTAGGATTCAGAATGACCTTTTAAATATAAATAAAAATAAAGCATGTGAATCGATTTTTAATCTTCAGTGAAACGTGTAACTATTATTGTGACTTGACAAAAACTTTTGGTCAGGTGACGCATATGAGTATATGCTCTAGCCCTGGATTCCACTTGTAGAAAATAAAGTATTAGTGCATTATGACAGTATAGTCTGAATTGATCTCAACTTATAAACTGTAACAATATGACTTGATGATCCCCATACCATTCTTGATATGTGGAGAGATACAAGGTCTACTAAATTTGTATATTTAAATTTAAATTGTTTACAGATTATTAATTAATATGTAATAACAATAATTATAAGTAGATGTAGAATTTTAGAACATTAGGAAATTTCTAGGATATCTAAAAGTTACATCATATATATTTACCTTAGATTAGCATTTTTGACGTACCTATATGAAGTAAAGGAAATATAGTATTGGGGGGAAAAATGGGTTTTCACATTTCGATAGAATTATACATTTTGACTAGTTTTGTTGGTACGTCCGTCTATACATGTGTATGTACATATATCAAAAATGACTAGCCTCGTTGAATTTCACATTTAGTACCATTGTAACATCTAGTTGAGCACCTTTAAAGAGTATTTAATTTAAAGAGTCCATATCAGATTCTTTTATTTCTTTTTTCAACAGTTTACTTGATATTTTCGTGGTGCCTAAAGACCAAAGATCACTTATTATAGTGAGTATAAATAGCTCTAGGTATAAAATTTGTCCCTGTAGTAATCATGGATTTTCATTGGCTACCAATATATTTATCTTCCTTTGTTATACTGGGTTCTAGCAGGAGAATATAACATTTACTTCTCTTTTTCAAAGACAGTTAATAAACATGGCAGTAAGTTGAAACAAAACTTTTCCAATTTACTTGATTAAAATTGTGTCAAATACAGAATGAGTGGAAAGACTTAACTAGATTACAACTAAAATCTATTTCAAAAATTAGGTTTGGGACATTGGGCTAGAGTTGAAAAAAGACCCAAAATCTGTTAGTTTTTAGTTTTGATTTAAATAATAACTAAATTGTATACATGATAACTGAAAATATAATATTAATTAGAGGTGCAGGAGTGATCCAGTGGAATCGCACTAGATTATAGGGGCAAATTTAAAACCTGGAAACACACTTTTAAATGTAATTTAGCTGTGCAGTCAACTCTGGTTAAAGGCTGCACTTCTATCCATTTCTCCAGTGTCATGAAGCAATTGAGGAGCTACTTGAATAAAGAATTCCATCGCAATATGGAAGGGAATCCATCAAGCTGACCACTTGTTCTCCGATTAAAGCCATGTTGTAATGCTTAACCTTTGAAGAGTTGTTGAGCTAACTCTTTTCATTTTTCCCTCGATCATTAATTCTTGATGACACATTAGCTAAGAGCCTTAGCTATATAGGTTTTAGGATCAAGGTATGTTAAAAAAAAATACCTACTAAAGATTTACTTTACTGTAGACTGAAAATTACTTCTTTGATAGTGATATACGATATCTCCGTTACAATGCATCGGCCCAAATATAATAGAACATAATTTATAATGATGTTCATAATAAAACAAAACAGGCCCTATACTAATTTGTTGTGTCCTTAATAAATATAGAGAAATTTGACCTTTTTGTTTTCACCCTCCTCTAAACCTACCCTCACCATTAGTCGATTTCAATAAAAACAAAGGTGTCCAACTACTACTATTATAATAATCCTAAATAAGAAATTTCGAAATTCTAAGGCTAGTCATTTTTTAGTTAAGCAAGATACATACATACATATACACACACACACAGACATCACACTAAAACTAATCATAACAGATTCAGGGAGAGTCAAAATGTATAATTCCATTGAAATCTGAAAACCAAAAATGTTAGCTATTAAAGGAAGTA
Organism: Riptortus pedestris; assembly: GCA_019009955.1. Classification (NCBI taxonomy): domain Eukaryota; kingdom Metazoa; phylum Arthropoda; class Insecta; order Hemiptera; family Alydidae; genus Riptortus; species Riptortus pedestris. Next base: position 134,683,216 of record CM032230.1, read on the forward strand.
AAAATGAGTTGAATTAGATATAAGACCAAAGTATTCGCTGTAAAAATAGCTCATTGCTCATGCTTCTGACTGCTTGGAACTAGTCTAAGCAATACAACTCAAATCATATCTGATGGTGGTAGTGGTAGGGCAGAATTGAAATTTAACCTGAACATGTGATGTTCAGTGGCTCAGTTACTCAAAGGAAATATCCAATGAGTCGAAGAGGGAGTTTACTAAAGGGTGAAAAAAGAAAAGACCAATAACTTGCTTTTTATTTGAGTTATGTAGAAATATCTGGAACAACAATTGTAGAGAATTAATTGTTTAACAACATGCGTTCTATAACATTTTTCGATAAGACTCAGAGTAGCTGAGATATTTTTAATATTCGAACTCAGTCCCCTCTCCCTCCCTTTAAACAACTTTCTTCCTGGTACTATTTAACCATTCACAAATATCATTAACAGTGTTGGAAAAATGGGTAAGTATTGAGTATAGTGTTGATCAAATAAATATTTTCAAATGAGCCATCTTAATTTATGGGTCACACTAAATATATTTACATGTATCTCACATACTAAAGATTCATTGAATCATATTTGATATTTAAACTAGGAATAAGATATTTCCTGATTTATCAGCTTATTTTTATATGAGATGAGTAGAAACGGGGGTTTACTGAAGGTTGAAAATTAAAATTGCAAATATCTCGCTTAATATTTCAAATGCGCGAAACATTATTTATAGAAAATTAACATTTCAAGAATATTGGGTTTATACAATTTTTCAATCCGACACATAATAATAGTAATAATAATTTTGAATTTGATTTTCAACTCCACTCCCCTCGTACAATTTCAGCCAATGGCGAACTTTATCTCTGGTTTTACATGAAATATTTAAATATCTAGAATTTTGAAGACAAAATTTTCGTTGATTGATAGAAATAGGAGACATTTTTTGAAAATCGCTTCATGAGCACAACCTCAACAGCTAATTTCCCTTAGGAGAAATATGCTAAAAGAGAAATTAACGGCTGGAATGTATAATTAATTAAGCATAATAATAGGAATTTTTATTCATTGAAAATTCTTTTAGCAGTGAGCGCCCCATGACCCAGTGCTAAAAATTAGAAAATATGGCAGTACCTATTATGATTTAATGGAATGGAGCTATTGTATATCCCATTCAATGAAATCATTTATAATGAAGGGGAGTGAAACAATTTCTTTCTTTAAGAGCGTTATATGATATCTACATCAGATTTTTATTTTCTGAGGAATCCCTAAAGGTTTGCACAAGGTCTACTTATAATATACTGTAGCCCAGGGTTATGCGACGTATTAATTAATATCTTAGCGTTTGCAATAGGTCTATATTATATTATACTGGAGCCTAAAGATTATGTGATTGATATTACTTTTTTATATTTTGCAAAAGTTCAACAGTATAATATACTGGAGTCCTAAAGTTTTTGCGACTGGTATTACTGTTTTTGCATTTGTACAAGGTCTACTGTGTTATGTAAGTCAAAGGTTATGCGACTGGTGTTACTGTTTTATTAAGGGAAATCATCTATTGAGGTTGTACTCATAACACGATTTTCAAAAATTTTCTTCAAATGTCCATCGATCCTATCCAGATGATGAAAATGAGGGCCGTTGAAAATTATATATATATTTGTCTGTTAATGCTCTAACAATCACAATTTTTGTCTTATCATTACAAAACTTGATATACAATCGTTTTATACAAAAAGAAAGATCAAGCTCGTTTAGGGGGAAGAATTTCAAAAATTCTTAGTATCTCTGTTATTATGCATCAGATCGAAGAATTGTATAGTAACAATCTTATTGCAAATGTAATGTTCAACAAATGTTGTTATGTACATTTTTTCATTATCTTGATTTTTAACTGAGATATTTGCATCTTTTTAGTTTTCGGTCTTCAGTAAAGCCCCACTCCTACTCATCTCATATTAACAAATATTCTATTGTGTTATGAAACACTTTATTTGAAGCTTAAATATCAAGTATTGTTCTCATTGAACTTTTAAGTTTTGAGATATATGCAAATACGTGGCGCACGTGGGAAACCTGCTTAGTTAACGCAGCCCCTGAGTGATGAACTTTTAGCATTTGCATTAGGTCTACATTATATTATCCTGGAGCCCAAAGGTTAAGCAACTGGTATTACTGGTTTCGTACTAGATTTACATTTTATTGTACTCGAGCCCAAAGGTTATGCAACACACATTAATGCTCTAGGGTTTGGACAAGGTCTACTTTATAGCATAATGGACTCAGAAATGCTATGTAGCTGATATTGCTGTTTTTGCACAGGCTTTATAAATTATACTTTCCAGTTCTGTAAGACTGAAGATTATAAATATTTTAACAAAGACTATATGTTAAATAACTTTGTAAAAAATTGTCTTTCTTGAGATTAAGTCTCTGTGAGAAAACATCTAGTCATAACTTTCAAGCGCAATTAAAGGGTTATTTATGGAAAAAATATTAGATTTTTATTCAGATTTGCCATACTCTTATGTGTCTGTGATAAAAACAATATGTGTAATATTAATTATAAATAATTCTCTTATTCTAGTTAAAAAACAAACTACAAATGTAATAACTAATTAGTGAAGTAAGAAATATATAATTATGACTAATAAAAGTATAATCTTCCTGATTGTATTCAATAATGCAAGTGTTTAGCCTCTTTTCTCAAAAACTAAAAAAATATTTACTGAATCCCCAAATTATTTTCTATTACTTAATAAACAGTGTTTTTGTAAAAAAAAAAAAAAAATATATATATCAGAGAATACAGTTCGAATAAGAAAAAAATGAATAAAAAATAATATCAGAGCATGGCAAATCCACACACATAGCTTCTTTGATTGAATGATTTATGGGAGTTATATATAATACCAAATCAAATTTATTATGTCTTCTTTGTAAGTTGTAATCAAATGCATGTGCGTATTTCAGAGTAGAGATTTAATAATACATGTTTTATATTTAAATATTAATCTTGGAATAGTAGTCTATAATCTACAAAACCAAGTAGCCAATAAAAATGCTTTTCTGCCTAATTACCATTTGTAATGAGTAAAAACTGGTTATACTCTTTTATTAGGCATATAAAAATAAATATGATAAAAAAATGTTATGTTATCATGAAAATAATTTACCATAATATCGATTTAACTTAGTATATATGACAGTAATGTTATTATAATATACTTCAAATAGGATGACATATGCATCTAGTGTTTAAAGTAAGAACTTTGAACACTCCATTAGTGTTCTTCCGATATAAAATAAATGTTTTGTATACAATTTAGAATTAAGTTGTAAATGTTACTTATTAATAAAAAAAAACATGTCTTAATTATTTTTGTTTGTTTTCTTCACGTTTCGATTTCACATAAGAATGTTAAGATTGAAGCACAATATATTTGCAGGTTTTCATAAAACAACTCAGTTGTTGGACGAGTCATATCATAAATAGAGAACAGAGAGTTGTGTCTAGAGACTGAAACAAAGAATTATTTATTCTCTTTTGTCCACAAGTCTACTAAATGCATAAATCTTTCCTTCCTGTCATTTTAAATATTTCTTACTTCAACAAATTTTAATAACATTTTTGCAGCTTTGCAACTTCAGTTTTATGGAGCAAAACTTCAGTTTATACAGTGTAGTTGTGTTTTTGACATCTAAAGTTATGTGATAACTATATAGTCTATTAGTTTTGCCTTGAAAAAATGAATAAAATTAACAAGAACATTGGCAAAGCTGCCGATTTAAGTTCATTGTCATCCCTATGACCGATAGACACACAGAAACAGCTGAGAATGTTTGCGTTACAGAACAATAATATTCAATTTAGAGAAAAAACGTACAGAACAACAATTGTATCACATTACTTTTGGTACAAGATCGATTATAAAACATTTTTCAATCAGTACCATGAACTGTTGCGTGTGATGTATGCATGAAAATGTTTCATTTTCTCCGTTCTTTAAACCCCCTCCCCTTCTGATGAAAATAATATGCTGTACTTATGCTTGAAATAAGATGGTTCGAAGTATACTGGCTAACATCTAATGTGGAATGAGTGTGAACTGAAAGTTGAAAACTAAAAAATACAAATATCTCAAGTGCTATTATTATTAGAGATATTATGCATAGAATAATTGTATGAAATTAAATTTGCAATAAGATTGATCATATAACATTTCTTTATTCGACTCATAACAGAGATTTTTAAATTTTCCCCTCAACTCCTGGTTCGGTTTTGGCTATTGACACCTAATCTTTGATTATTAAATGAAATACTAAATATTAAGTGAGGCAATGGTAAATATATACAATGTGGGTTAAGTCAAGGGCAAAATAGAAATAACTCAGTTAAAAGTCAAGATAGAGGAAAATGTAAATAACAGCAATTGTAGCATAGTACATTATCAACAAGATGATTTTGTAAAATATTTTGTTCTGAGTAATTATAAAGGAGGTATTATTGATTATGTTATGTGTATGTTTTACCGCTTCTGTAAAGCTCTCTTTCTGGCATAAAAAAAAATTCAATAAAAATTGAGGCATCTAGAGCATAAAGTGTTCATTGGTGATACCACATCAAAAATGTATCCTTTAACCAATTATAGATCCAATGAAAACAATACCTGGGATTTAGGCTTAAAATAATAGGTTTCATGTAGCTTATTGTTAATGTTACATCAGTAAGAATATGATTGTTCATAGAATATATTGTTTTCTCCCTCAAAACATAACCATGCCACCATTTTAGTCTTAGTAGAAAAAATATGATCAAATTCTGCCCAGGCAAATTTAATACCAGAGAAGTAGAGACTTTGAATTCAATGTTTAAACAACACTGTATAATATATTCTAAACACAATTAAATAGTTTTAAGTTTATTAATTCAATTAATGTTTTAGTCTGGAGAGTATATTCTAAACTCGACTACACTTGTTGCAGTGGGGGGGGGCACTGAAATAATGGATAAACCAAATTTGAGATCTGAGATAACATGTCTGTCGTGCACTGGATGATGAGTCATTCAAAAAACAGTTTTTTTGTTGTTTTTTTTTTTAAATTAATTGATTGAATACAAAATTAAGAAAATAATAGTGCACATTTATTGATGACAACTTTACACAAGAATTAATGATAAGTAGTTCATTTCCTTTACTCAAGCATGAATATATCTTGATCGTGTTCAGTTCTCTAAACAGCCTATGTCTCCATAAACATTGAAATATTATGCTATTTTAGTTCTTCATCATGATCTAAAGACTAACCCTTGTAATTGCAACCATTGTGTTTCTTTGGAAGCTGCGCTTTTCATATTACTACACCCATTCAAATATATTTTTGATTAAATTGTTGTGCCTTATGATATGACAAAGAAGTCTCACCTTCCTTTTTTCCAAAGCCCCAATAAACTACATTACTATCACTTAACTCATTTAGAACTTCCTCATTGGAGATTTTTTTGTCTTGTTCTGGAGTTCTATACCAAATCCACAATTCCAATTTATTATATTCTTCGAAGAGTCCAACTTTCACTCCTGTAAAGCAATATATTCCAAATGACTTAGCAAAAAAAAATTTTTAATTTCCTTCCTGATCCGATTATTAGTTAAAATACTCCTTTTGCTTTGGCAGGCTAGCAAGTGCTATTCTGCGATCGAATTGAGCTCTACTGTTATTACTTTCAGTGACGATGCTTCCTAGGTATGGGAATATATTAGTTTCCAGAATCAATGTAAAATCTAGCTAGAAAAGGGTGACTGGAGAAGATCAGCATTACCCAGCACAGTATAACAATGTCGATATTAATTATTCAGGAATATTGTCGTTTATCGAACTGGATTAGGTTACATCGTAAAATTTATGTAGCTTAGATGCCTTTAAAAGAAACATTAATAACTAATGAAAAATAGTAATGAAAATTAAATACAAACATTAGTTTTTTAAGAACTGTAATATTGCTTTACCACGTTTTGAAATCCTTTTAATTCATTTGTGTTGCAAAGGAAATAAAAATTAATAAATTCTATTACCTTATTATGATGATATCTTACCTTAAGTCTGATCTTGCCAATTTTTTGACGTAGCGCGTTGCATTTTTCCTTATGGATTTATAGCGGCACAAAAGAATGAGTATTACAAATGAACATACGAATACAGTTCCCAAAATTGTAAAAAATGTAAAAGCCGACGACTCCATTTGATTAAAGTAACGCACTTAAACAAACAGCATGTGTGAAGTCATGATAAATGTATATAATAGGCGCCAAATTCTTTCCTTTGGAAACCACTTGTTGCTTCAACTGAAGGAAGGTTTGTGTCAAAATACATATGACATTAGATAACGGCTCTTCCATGTGATATGTCCAAAGAGGTTGTAGGTTTCAGGGACTTAAAACAAAGTCATGGAGCGAAAGCGTTAAGGCCGACGTTTAGTTCTTCACCATTGCCTGTGGTAGACATTAATAATACGTTTTTCATTTAAAATGTGACATAAAAACCTAATTTTATTCATTATTTAAAAATTGTAAGTCTTAGCTTAGCTTCAAATTAAAATCATAAGCTTAGAATGTGGGTTTACATGCGTTTTTAAAAGTAAAAGTAATTGGATATATATTTGGATTAAAAAAAAAAGGAGCAAATTTTTATTTAATTTAATTTATTAACGTCCATTTTTTGCAGCTATGGCTAATTGGGAAGGCTTATCTACAGGTTACCACCCTTTTCTATCCAGGGTGGGACTCGGATTTTATTTAATGAATTCCGCCACTAAATAAATACCTTTGTCCAGGCGGGAATCGAATTGCCACTCTAGGTTTACCATATGAGATTAATGTCAACGCTTTAACTAGCATGGCCAACCTGAGCCCCAGGAACAAATAGAACATTACTTACTTACAGAGTAATGTTACTTTGTAAGTAAGTAATGTTAGTATCATTGGTTATACACTATTTTAGGAGCATTATTATGGAAATGTTTGCGGTTATACATTTTACCCCTTCTCTAAGCATTAAGAAACTTGATCTTTAGTTTTACATATAAGTAAAATACAAAATATCTCCGTTATTATGAGTCGGATCGAAATCAAAAGGTATACTATTAATTCTATTGTAATCTCAACTTTTCCTTGATGGATACATATCGAAAGTTTCCCGAGTAAATATAAAGATTGGATTAATTTATGTGCAAATCATTCTCGTATTTTCATCACTAAATAGAAATGTCCTGTTACACGTAAAATAACTGTAGTCATTCAGTTGTTATAACGTGAAGTGAAGTGAGAATAAGACGAATTGAAAAAATAATGGCTTCCGTCAAAATACAAAAATTTGGGCTCAAGTTAGCCATGCGAGTTAAAGCGTTGAACTTTATCTCACATGGTAAACCTGGTGGCGAGTTCGATGCTGGCCAGGGCAAAGGAAATTATTTAGTGACGGAGTCCATTAAATATCATCCTAAAATCCCACCCTGGCTAGAAAAGAGTGGTAACCTGTAGATAACCCGTCTCAATTAGCCTGAGTTGCAAAAAAAGTGGACGTTAATAAATAATAACAAAAATTGGGTATACATAAGTTCTGATTAATGTCGAGAAAAATTCAGCCATTGTTTTAATATCCTGTAAAAACGAGTCCCAACACTAAAGTGAACGTTAAATAAGAATAATTATGAAATCTCACATTACAAAACAGGAACTGAACTATAAACTATGGATTTACTGTTGCACCAAAGATATACATTTTACATATATCACTGTCCAATAACTATCTTATACACACATTTAACAATTACGGACGAAATAGAAAATAAATGATGAGATAAGATTACGAGCACGAAGGAAATATGTTTAGCCTATGCAGTTCCCGTTTGTTTAAATACACCAGAAGCGGTCACAGAAAATAGGAAATGAGATAAAAACTAATGATTTTCTACCCTTGACCGTTACACTCGAGTGGCATGAAATGTGAGGTGGTTGCTGGTCCAATGAGAATCGGGACGAATTCGTCAGGGACTTGCCAGCAGAGATGTATTTATAGGAAAGTGAAACTAATCAAATTTTAGTAGGTCTCCTTTTAATGATAAATCAGCTATTGAGGTTGTGTTATCGATTATCGGAACATTTTGAATTCTTACCAGAAATATAGAAAGGAAGGGGTTGGGGCCCTCTGACAAATTTGTTTTGTTTGTCCTGAAATCGGACAAGAAATAAGGGGGGGGGGAGGGGTTAGAGAGGGAGAGGAATTCGAAAAATCAAATTATCTCCGTAAATCGAAATTTTCGATTTGGTTCGAAATTTTTTTTAAAGAACCAATCTATTGAGTTAAACTATTGATGCTCTACAATTATTGATTTATACATTTTTTCGTATCTCATACATTATGCGAATTATTCACAATTTCATTTATTTCAGCCTTCAATAAACCCCCACTTCTACTCACCGAAGTTTTACTTAGAAATATAAAATTTATGATGAGTAGAGATCAATAGTATGCCATACCAGGACCCGAGAAATGTGCTTAGTTTACGCAGCCCCTGCGTGACGGACTTTTTGATTAATACCATACTCCATACTTAACCACTTCTTCCAAAAAAAAAAACACTTTAAGCACTCCTATGAAGGGAGGAACGGAAACTTGAAATATCGTCATTTTTATATGTTCGATTGAAAACGTTGTAGAATCTTTTAAAATATTTAAGTTTCACAAATGAGTGTCCCTATTCTTCGTAACGTTTTGTATCGTTCTCGAATATTTTAGGGAGTTATTTAAATATTTTGTGGTCCCCACTCTCATTCAATTTTCAGTTTTTGTAATTGAGTCACTGATCGTGTCACGTCCTGGTTAAATTTCAATTCCTGTTTACAATGATTTCTTACAATAGGAGTAATAGAGAAGCAGAAGGTGTGGTGAGATTACCACCAGGAGACAAATCTGTTTAATTCATGCATCTCCTCCTTGGCGGACATTTTTCTGAGTCTTTGTACATTGATATCATCCAACATCAGTTACAAATGTAACCACATGATCGTGGGCTTAGATATTAAAAAGCGATCTACTTTAATAACTTGAAGGAAAAATTCCGAAGGGCAATTCCTTATGAACGTTAAGTGGACAAGTCAGTACAGGTTTAGGGACTGTAGTACAATAAAACCAATGCTTTTATTTCTTCAAAAATTTTAATGATGAAATATATGAAACATGAATACCTTACTGTAGCGAATTGGTAGAAAGTACAAAAAAACAAAAAACATATTAAATTATTATTATTTAAATTTTTGTTATGCATAGCTAGGCCGTTAAAAATGGTTTATGCAGCATTTAAAGAACAAAAATAATGTTGTTAAGTTTATTATACAAAGTTAAATAATATTAACAAGGCACGATTCTTCGTATAATAAGTAAAATATGTACAAGTCTCATGTCTTACATCTTGAAGATCTGGTCAGTAATGCCAGCCTGTAAATATTAAAATGCGAAATTTTAGTACAATACTTTTGTAATAATACTGGTGAATGATAAAAAATGAAATATACCTCTTTTCCAGCCTCTGCGTAGCATTTGGCTAGCTCAATCCCAAAGCCGCAGTTGCCACCAGGGTTTTGAACTGTAAATAAGATTAATAGAAAATTTAAAAAAAAAAAAAAAAAATGGATCACAAATCTTAAAAGTCCGTCACGCAGGGGCTGCGTAAACTAAGCAGATTTCCCACGTGAAGTTTTACAATAGAGAAATCTGCCTAATAACAACTGTAGTAGTAAGAAACCTCTAAACCTAAAAAACATTATTTAGGGCGTAATAACCCAGTAGTTTCTAGCCCAAAAAACAGTTAACCTAACCTCTAAACCTATTCACGAGGGACGATAGTTATGGAAATGGCCGCCAGAGCTCTCGTCGGAAACTCCGAACATAGCCTATTGGTGACGCGCAGAATACAAATGCAAATATCTCGGTTAATATTCAAGATAGAGAATTAATGTATAGAACATTATTTATAGTAAATTTAATTTGCAATAAGATTGGTTCCATACAATCTTTTGATCCGACGTATAGTAACGGAGATATTTCGAATTTTCGAAAATCCTCCCCTCTAAACCCCCCCTCCCACTGGTCCGATTTCAGCCGTTAACGAACTTGATCTTTCTTTTTGCATAAAACGCTTAAATATGAAGTTTGGTAAGGATCAAACAAAAATTGCGACCGCTAGAGCGGTAACAGACAAATATATATATATATATATATATATATATATATATATATATATATATATATATATATATATATATATAGATATATATTTACAGCTTTGAACGGACCTCATTTTCGTCATCTACTAGGTAGGATCGATGGACATTTGAAGAAAAATCTCGAATATTCCGTCATGAGTACAACCTCAATAGCTGATTTCCCTTAAGGGAAATCTGCTAAAAGAAGTTTTTCTCAAACTGAATTTACTGATAATGTTTTCGCTTTTAAGCTGTTAGTTTGGTGACAACAAATATACTATATAAAGAAGTATTTCAAATATTCGCATAATATAAATTATGGGCATAAACAAAATCGTTTTGAATTTTAAAATTAACAATAATTATGATTGAACGTCTTACAACTCAGAAACATGAACTCTATCGAATCACCCGAACCACCAGTCACCACGGTTCGTCTGGGGATTATCAATTTATTTTCCTTGTTTTTGATTTTTTTCTTGCTTGTTTAAATCTCTGGTGGATGGGTTATCGTGCTAATTATAGTAATTGGCCTAAATGTTAGCAGATTTCCCTTAAGGAAAATCAGCTATTGAGGTCGTACTCAGGACGCGAGTTTCGAAAAATTTCTTCAAATGTCCATCGATCCTACCCAGGAGATGACGAAAATGAGGTCCATTCAAAATTATATATATATATATATATATATATATATATATATATATATATATATATATATATATATATATATATTTGTCTGTTAACGCTCTAGCGGTCGCAATTTTTGTTTGATCGTTACGAAACTCGATATTTAACCGTTTTATGTAAAAAGACAGATCAAGTTCGGTAATGGCTGAAATCGTACCAGAGGGGAGGGGGGGATTTCCGAAAATTCGAAATATCTCCGTTATTATGCATCGGATCGATAAATTGTATAGAACCAATCTTATTGCAAATTAAATTTACTATAAATATTGTTATATACACTTATTCTCTATCTTGAATATTAACCGAGATATTTGCATTTTTATGAAGTCTGTGGTCGGGTGTTGTTCGGGTTAGTTCGGCCGTGCTCGGCTCTGGCGGAAGCTTCTAACATAACCTGTCCTTTCTAACCTTACCTAACCTTCGTTACTTTGTCAGATTTATGCAAATACGGTCTGTTCATCCGCCACCCCCCCTCCTTCTTTAGTTTAGATTTAGGATGGAAATTCTCAGCGATTTATTTCATCAATGCGTTTATTGTTTGGAGTATTCAAGCCAAAGGTTCGCGTAAGGAGTATACGGGTATGCCCTTTAGTGATCGTTCTAAATAAGAATTGAACCAGAAACTATTTAAGATATGTTAGTCCGTCATAGGTTCCAGCTTTGCAGTGTAGCTACACTAGCATGCTGCTGCACTACTAGGAGATCTTGTTAAAGAATATTGACAAATTTAAAAGAATGTTAATCATCCAAAAAGATTTAAGCTCTTTTAAGATCACTAAATGTTCAAATTTGTTTAAAATCATTTTATTTACCTTTACTGCATTTTTCAACTACTTGATTGGCCTTTGCTAGAAGTTCTGGGTTGTCCTTGATCCTATTAGCATTGATTGACTTTGCCCTTTCTATATTGTACTTGCCATCTTGAATCTGAAATAAATAATTATTTGACTAGTAACTCATCAGGACTAACCTTTCGGTGTGCTTTTATCACTAATTTTGGAGTTACAATTTCATTTTTGAGGTTATCATGAAATTCAGCAGAATTATCAGCATCATGAAGGTATTGCACCTAGTCTCTACTTGGACATTGGGTGGGACATTCCATGTCAAATCAACCATAAAAAAATTATTTTGACACCCATCATTTCAGATTTTGATGAAACTTATTTTAGGTGTTCTATTCATTGTTATGAGAAACCATGCCAAATATTTTAGCAGATTTCCCTTAAGGGAAATCAGCTATTGAGGTTGTACTCATGACGGAATTTTCGAAATTTTCCTTCAAATGTCCATCGATCCTACCCAGGAGATGACGAAAATGAGGTCCGTTCAAAACTGTATATATATTTCTATATATATATATATATATATATATATATATATATATATATATATATATATATTTGTCTGTTACCGCTCTAGCGGTCGCAATTTTTGTTTGATCGCTACCAAACTCGATATTTAGTCGTTTTATGTAAATGAAAGATCAAGTTCATTAACGGCTGAAATCGGACAAGTGGGAGAGGGGAGGGGGGTTATAGGGGAGGATTGTCGAAAATTCGAAATATCTCCGTTACTATACGTCGGACCGAATAATTGTACAAAATCAATCTTATTGAAAATTAAATTTACTATAAATATTGTTATATACATCTTTTCTCTATCTTGAATATTAACCCAGATATTTGCATTTGTATTCTGCGTGTGGTCACCAGTAGGCTATGTTCGGACTTTCCGCCGAGAGCTCTGGCGGCCGTTTCCATAACTATTCGTCCCTCGTGAATAGGTTTAGAGGTTAGGTTAACTGTTTTTGGGGCTAGAAACTACTGGGTTATTACGCCCTAAATAATGTTTTAGGTTTAGAGGTTTCTTACTACTACAGTTGTTATTAGGCAGATTTCTCTATTGTAAAACTTCACGTGGGAAATCTGCTTAGTTTACGCAGCCCCTGCGTGACGGACTTTTTAATATATCTTTAATGGTTTGGATTGTATGGACTCTTAAAGTTTTGAGATTTTCGTGTTGTTTAACGATACGGAACAGTAAAGTTAATTTGTTTTGAATTCAAAAATAATTTATAACTTTCTTATTTAAGAACCAATTTTGATGAAATGTTTTGTGTGTATTCATGAATATATTTAAAAACAATAAAAAAAATAAACAAAGATACCAAGTAAGTATTTGTGACCAGAAAAAAATTACAGATTGTCAATTTGAGTTTTTCTGAAAGAAAATAAATAGTTTCACATTAAATTGAATATCTCCAAAAGGGAAAAGGATAAACATGGAAATCTTTTTTTGTTTTGATTCTAAGACATGTGATCTATCACCTAAAGTAATAAAATGAATGGTTATTTGACTCCTTCATTGTTTATTCCAAGTTTAAAAATAAATATTTATAAACATTTAGAAATTTATATGAATTAAATGAAAATGATAAACACAGGGAACTAAAAAGATAGTTAAATTACACAGTTTTATTCTAAATGAAATACTGTTTACATTATAGGACTCATTAGTCTAAAATGTGCTTTAATATGTACAATTCTTACCTCTAAAATAGTTCTTTACAATTTTAAAATATCGTTTAATTTTATTTCAGCACTTGGAATACATTGTCGTGAAAACTTGTATGTTCTTTCTTCATTGTTTTTGGAGATTTCACAATCATAATAGTATGAATGATGGACACAGCACATATATCCTCCTTTTTAGGCGAAGAAAATGATACTGAAGGCCCATGTGGATGAAGGAACTGTACTGTGACATCTTGTTCTTTGGTGTTCACCTCACTCATCATACCAAAGTACCACAACCTGTCATATTCACGAACATCCTGGGCTTAAATCTTCCAATGACACTCGACAGTTTGGTTGATTGTTAAGTAAATTAAACTTGAGGACTGGTTCTTCATCAATGTCAATTCTTCGAGCCTCAATGGTTCCTGAGTCATCTATTGGCTGAATGTTGTGAAATGATCTTGTCCCTGGATGAGTTTGAACATCTTTGAAGTGACCTTCCAAAGCAGCGCGAGTTAATTCAACTGTTTCTTTAGATATGAAGAAAAAACGGGCTTTTTCTATTCTGGTTATGCAATAGTCTAACAATTGAGCCATTGATATTATTTGGTTTTCTAAGGGTCTTTTGAAAATTTCCTTCCGAGTTAATCGTTTCACAGTTCACTCAATTCCATCACATTCTGTTTTACCGTGACTAGTAAAAAATGACCACTGGGCCCTAATTTCAAAATCTTTCTCATGTAGGCACAGATTTATGAAATTGTACTAATTTTTGTGCTGAGCAGCATACCCATCACTGAACTTTTTTAAAGTGTGGGTGGTTTTCCAATATAGCAGATTTTTGGATTTCATACACCATACTTACATCGTGTACGAGGTCATAAGATATAATGCAAAGGGGTAGGACAAGATTTTTCTCAGTTGCATTCTTGCACTGAACAGGGTGTATATGCAATAATTTTAGGGTAAGAATTGTACAAATCAAAGTACATTTTAGACTGACGAATCTTATAATGTATTCCATGCATTCATTTCATTTAGAATAAACCTGTGTAATTAACTATCTTTTTAGTTACCTGTATTTATCATTTTCTTTTAATTCATATAAATTACTTAATTTTTATAAATATCTATTTTTAAACTTGGAATAAACAATGAAGGAGTGAAATAAACATTCATTTTATTACTTTAGATGGTAGATCACATGTCTTGGAACTAAAACAAAAAAAGATTTCCATGATTATCCTTTTCCCTTTTGGAGATATTCAATTTAATGTGAAACTATGTATTTGCTTTCAGAAAAACTCAAATTGACAAGTTGAATTTGTTCTGGTCACAAATACTTACTTGGTACCTTTGTTTATTGTTTTTAAATATATTTATGAATACACACAAAAAATTTCATCAAAATTGGTTCATAAACAAGAAAGTTATAAATTATTTTTGAATTCAAAACAAATTAACTTTACTGTTCTCTATTGATAAACAACACGAAAATCTCAAAACTTTAAGAGGCCATAAAATCCAAACCGTAAAAGATATATCAAAAATATATGGTATGGTTTCTCATAACAATGTATAGAACACCTAAAATAAGTTTCATCAAAATCCGAAATGACGGTTGTCATGCTGGAATGATCCCACTGGAAGTTTGTCTTTATTGGGTCATTTTTCATATTCTGTAAAGGACATCCTATTATTTGTTTCACCTGTCATAACTGCTTGCAGCGATGTTCGTTGCATAATCATATACATTAAATGATGATATTATGTGTTCTTCTATACAATATTTATATTTCGACGGGAAACCATTATTATATCAATTAGTCTCGGGATAATAACTCTAGTCATACATTTTTCTTAAAACTTACATCTCGGATAAAACAAATAAATGGTAGCGTTTTTACTGTTCATGTCACTGGGCATTTGTATTATTGGAGAAACATGAGTGGATGATTTTGTGTATTTATTCTTAATATTTCCACTGGAAACCATTTCTATTTCACCCGCCAACGCCTAGTAAAACGGCTAGTTACTGATAATGTTATTTCCATTACTGTTATCAAAACTCTAGCAAAAACTATACAGACCAACTTAGTGGACACTAAACACGAATGCGAATTTCAACTCCGTCCGATTATTATTGGGATTACTATCTAATTAATATTAACCTACAGACGTTCAGATATATTTCAACCTCAATAGTATTAGGACTCAATTGCTGGGTAGATGGTTGTTGAGGATACATACATCGTGCCGACACTACAAGGCCATGGAAGAAATGCGTCTTAGTAATTTAATTAATGAACATATATCCAGATAAATTCAATCAATGGGCTTGGAAGTTGGTAGATGCATTCAATTAACGAGTCTAAAGACATGCAATAAATTCGGTGGATAGCTCGATGAATTCAATTGAAGAGTCTGGGGGATCCCCAATGAATGCAATCGATGGAGTTAGGTGTAATTAATGAGTCTAGAGACAACCCGATGAATCTAGTCGATGAGTTTAGAGTTAGCTCGATTAATTAGATTAAAGAGTCTAGAGACAACCCGACGAATTCAATTGATGAGTTTAGAGTTAGCTCGATTAATTAGATTAAAGAGTCTAGAGACAACCCGATGAATCCAGCCGATGAGCTTAGAGTTAGCTCGATTAATTAGATTAAAGAGTCTAGAGACAACCCGATGAATTCAATTGATGAGTTTAGACTTAGCTCGATTAATTAGATTAAAGAGTCTAGAGAAAACCCGATGAATCCAGCCGATGAGCTTAGAGTTAGCTCGATTAATTAGATTAAAGAGTCTAGAGACAACCCGATGAATTCAGTCGAATGGCTTAAATATGTAGCCCGATGAATTCAATTGATGTGCTTGCAGGTTGCTCGATGAATTCAATTAAATTTTAGATTCAGCCCATGAATTCAATAGAATGGCTTAGAGATATCCCGATGAATTCAATCGATGGGCATAGGGGTAGCGCGATGAATTCAATTGATATGCTTACAGGTTGCTCGATGAATTCTATTAGTCTCTCTTTAAGAGACTTGTCTCTACAATCCTCTGAATTTAGTCGATAAGCTTAGAGTTAGCTCTATGAACTCCATTAATCAGTCTAAAGACAGCCCGATGAATTCAATCGATGGACATACAGGCAGCCTGATGAATTCAATTATCAATTATCATTATGATGAATTCAATGTCAATTAAAGAGTCGCGATACATGAACCATATGCTAATTAAAACTTGCTGTATAAATAGCATTAACATACTTACAATGCCAAACTTCTTCATGCTACACTCCAGGAAACACTAAAAAAAAAAAAAAAAAGAAAATATCAAAATTATAGGCATATAAAATTTTAGATTTTGAAAATTCAGTTTATATGATAAATTTTATCCTAAAATTGTTATAACATAAAATTATGTTCTTAGCCCTGGTTTGTCTTAAATGAATACTCACTTTTCCACCTTCTGTTTCTCCAATTTTTCTGTTCTTGAAAGCTTCCTTAAGTTTTTCTGAAAAAAAAAAAAAAAACGTTTTAGAACAGAAATATCCTAACTACAACTTTTGTTTCATTGTTAGAAAATTCGTTTAAAGGAATATATTTTTAGATTACCAGATTACAAGAATGATTTTGGGAGAAAGATATAGATCATACGAAATAGAGTTTGCAACAAGAATGTTTATATAAAATGTTATGATACATTTCATATCGGAGATATTTTGAATTTAGAAAATTCCCCTATCGTGGTCCGATTTCAGCCATTAACAAACTTTATATTAATTTTACATAAAACTTTTAAATAACGAGTCTGGCAATGATCAAGCACAAATTGCGTCCGGGTTAACAGGCATATATATATATATATATATATATATATATATATATATGTGTGTGTGTGTGTGTGCGTGCGTGCGTGCGTGAGTGCGTGCGTGGGTGTGTGTGAGGGCGCGCCCGGGTGTGTGTCTAGTTTTGAACGGACCTCATTTCGCCCGAGCAGGATCTATGTACATTTGAAGACGATTTATGGAATTGGCGTCATGAGTACAACCTCAAAGGTTGATTTCCTTAAGGAAAACCTGCTAAAGTGAGTGAGTGAGTCTGGCAATGATCAAGCACAAATTGCGTCCGGGTTAACAGGCATAGGTATATATATATATATATATATATATATATATATATATATATATATATATATATATGTGTGTGTGTGTGTGTGTGTGTGTGTGTGTGTGCGCGAGAGTGCGAGAGTGCATGCGTGTGTTTGTGTGTGTGTGTGTGAGAGAGTGAGTGCATGCGTGTGTGTATGTGTGTGTGTGTGTGTGTGAGGCCACGCCCGGGTGTGTGTGTAGTTTTAAACGGACCTCATTTCGTCAACCGAGCAGGATCTATGTACATTTGAAGACGATTTATCGAAATGGCGTCATGAGTACAACCTCAAAGGTTGATTTCCTTAAGGAAAACCTGCTAAAGTGAAAAAAATGAAAACTTTCCTTGTCTAATGTAGTTTTCTAAAAAGTCTATTGTGAAATTTGTACTTTAGTTGATAACATAAGGCTTGCTTTGAAATAGTTTTTGTTCTTGACTTTCGTTAACTTTTTTATTTCAAAAGTTGCTCTACATTCTATGAAAAAAAAAATACCATTTCCAAAGTACAATTTTGATATGTCAGTGACCTTCCACCTTGTATTTAAGTTCAATGAATATTTGGCCTATTTTTTGAAATTTAATGTGGCAAGATGATAACTAAACTCTCTTTATAATAACCTCTTGACTCCTGCAATGATAGTAGAGTAATCACTAGATATAAATAGAATATATAGAAATAAAATTCCAGTCAGTCAGTAGGTTTATATTAATTTATGATTTTCAGTAGAAGATACCTGCATCCAAGTTGTTTTCCTTCCTGCATTCTTCCAGCAACTGTTTTGCTCTATCGCTCAACTCCACCTGTAAAAATATTCAAGTCAAATTTAATGTAATTACTTTAGTGAGTTTGAATTTAAATAAGAGTAACTCATTTTTTGTTGTTTTTGCCTTTTCCGAAGCCGAAAGTCTATTGAAATTCAATGTTTCGCATCAAGTAAGCTCTCAATTTCTCACGTGCAGGAATGCTTAATCAAAACTGCGTTTGAGCCTCATGACGCGATTTTCGATAACTTTTCACAAAATCGATCCTTCCTAGGAGATGACGGAAATGAGGTCCGTTCAAAATTATATATATATAAATATTAACAATAAGAGCATTTCCATTATTTAATTTGTATAATGTACCTTGATGTTATTGAAACAAATATGTAATATCATAACAATTAAACGCTAATAGTAATGTAATTATGACAAAAAATAATATGCGTTTAAACTTGATGTAATATTTTTAGGGTACCACTATTATTTAATTCCATCCCGTAGATAAATTATTAAAATAATGTTTTGAATCAATAATTTAAGTAGAACAATGTTGAGAAGTCTCATGCGGGAGCGGAAGATGACGGGAGCCTAACCAGTTAATTGAGTTTACTTATTTTCCGTCTGGCATTAATGGAAGTGATTTCCAGTGAGATTCAGCATTACAAATATAATCTTACGAGCAAAACTTTGCTTAAACTATACGAGCTCGGATTGGCTTTTGAAAGGAAATATGTTCATTATAGATGATATTTAATTGTAATAAATGGTACCCATGATTATGGTTTGAATTATTGAAAAACGGTGAGTCAAAAAATGTAGAGGGATAAATTAGGAACACATTTTCATTTATTCTTCAAAAAAAAAATGTCTATTCTATTAATCCCCAAAAGTTACCCTTCAGAGTTGGATATTTCGGGAAATCATTACGTCGTGGAGGGAAGTGTAATTGTACACATTGAAGTCTTACTACCAAAATACTGTCATTAGTCAGTCAAGAATGATTTCCCGGGCATCGCCGGGTACCTTAGCTAGTATATATATATATATATATATATATATATATATATATATATATATATATATATATAGTCTGATACCGCTCTAGCTGTAGCAATTTTGGTTTTATCGGTTTTTAAATCTGCTGAAATCGGACCAGTGGGGGACAGGGGTTGTATAGGGAGAGAATTTCAAAAATTCAAAATATCTCCGTTATTCTACGTCGTATCGAATAATTGTATGGAATCAATATTATCGAATATTTGATTTTCTATAAAAGTTGGTATATACATATTTTCTCTATCTTCAATATTAGCCGGGATATTGGCATTTTTTTTAATTTCAGCATTCAGTATACACCCACTTTTATTCTTTGCACATGAAATTTAAGATAATATATTTTGGAACGTCTTATTTCAAGCATAAATACAATATTTGGTTTTCAACGAGCCTTTATTATGTGGGATACCTGCAATAGTGTGATTTTATTGAGCACGCACTTCTAGTCAGCCGATTTTCGTTGTTAATGGAAATAGAGATGTGTCATTCCAAAGTGTGGGAAATCTGCTTAAATTACGAAGCCCCTGTGTTGAGAACGTCAAAGGGATGTTCAAAAATGTTGTTACAGCGGCCAAGACATTTCAAAGACTCTAGCGCTGTGAATTTAAGAATATAGACACACACCACAGATTTGAAAGGCCTTAATTTTTTTTTTTTACATCTATTAGGCTTGGAAACGTTCATCATGTCACGAATACGACCCAATCAGCTGATCCCCTTCAAGGAAACAGCTGTTAGGCATTTGATTATAAACGTTTTCACCTGAAATCATCTCCAGACACCTTAAATTCTCATTTTAAGAACTCAATTAGAACAAATAACAAGATCGTTACTCACAAGGTTGTTGGCCAATGCATGCAAAGTTTCGTGTCAGTCAATTAGTCTGATGTAAATACAATCACAAGGGTAAATTACTCCTAACCCGGGCGATTATTGAAAAACAAATCTTAAAGGAATGAATTATACATTTTAATATGCCTTAATATCCTAAATATGTCAATTAGAACGATCAATCTTTTTAAATACTTAAACGCTCACGGTGTTTCGAATTTCCTTCATGAGGACTACTTGAAAGAATTTCAAAATGATGTTACTCATGGGTTCTTAAACCATGTAGAACATTCTACAGGATCTGTAAATTACAACTGTGTCGAACGTTCAGTTGATAAGAAAAAAGAAAGAAGTTGTATTAACATTACCTTCATTAACTAACAATGAGTATTATGCTATTTGCTATTGTTAATACGTAATCGGAGAAATAGATATTAATGATTAAATTATTTCAGTTGAATGTGACAGTAAGTATTGTAATATCATGTTAACTCAATAGAAAGTTCTCTTGATTCCGTCCTACAAACATCGAAAGAAATTATTTTATCCCCTTGATAAGAACATATGTATCAAAGTTCCAAATACTAATTTCCAAAAACAAAAATATAATTAGCGTAGATTTATATTTTAGTAAATAGGCCTTGAGTGAAAGTAGATATTAATGTTGAACTCATAAAGCGATTTTCAATATTTTTCAAATGTTCACCGATCATATCTACAGTAGTAGATGATATAACATATAATAATGAATATAGTATAAATATTCCATATAAATAAAACTCTAACGTTTTTCTAAAATTTTATTTAAAGCTGACAGGAGATTTTAATAATAAAATAAAACATATATTTCCTTAATATTAGATCTAGAAAAACTGAAAAATGTGTGTACCAGGTCGTTCATGGTTTGATTAGTAGTGGGTTACCGTATTAACTACTAATAATTAACACCCCTTCATTTTCATTTCGAAAAACAAACAAAAAATTCCCTGTCATCAGCCAAACACACCCCTGAAGTAAATAGCCCGTCGTGCAGGCGTTAACAAAACAGATTTCCTGCGTACTGGAATATCATACTTTGATGGCTTCATCTCACCAGCTATTCTGTATTCCTCCCGCAGTTAGAAGCTTATGTAACTAATAATTAAAATGTTCGTTGGACTTGAGATGGACTGCGATTTGGGTACTAAACTGATCATCAGATGACCAAAGATGGGGATTTACTGAAAGCGAAAACTGGAAAATTACAAATATCTTCGTTAATAATAACGAGTGGGTGTTGATCAAATAAAAATAATACAGTTCAGAACGTAAAATCTTAAATAATGACATCACACCGACATTATTAGTACATAATATGATATAAGTTCAATGAAAATAATATTTGGTATTTAAGCTTGATAATATATAACAGGTTATTGTTTTAAATTACATGAGTAGGAGTGGGGGCTTATCGAAGACTGACAACTAAAAAATGCAAATATCTCGGTTAATAATCAAAATAGAGAAATAATTTAATTAATAACATTTTTAGAAAATTCAATTTGTAATAATATTTATTTTATAAAATCTTTCGATCCGACGTATAATAACAGAGATACTTCGAATCGTTGGAATCCCTCCCATTCCACTTGCCCGATTTCAGACATTAACGAACTTAATCTTTTATTTTACATAAAACGCTTAAATATCGTAAATATAAAATTAAATAAATATCGGTAACAATCAGACGAAAAGCGAAACTTTTAATTAGTAATTAATACCTTTTTTTTAAACTATGAATAATTTAAGTGGTAATCTATTTTATTATAAATAAACGTTTTGCATATACATATATTAGGGGAAATTAAATTGATCCATTTATTATGTATGGCACATAATGCGGATAAATCATTATTTTTATTTTTATTGATTATATTTATTATAAAATATATGGGGCTCAGGTTAGTCATGCGAGTTAAAGCGTTGACCTTTATCTCACATGGCAACCCTAGAGTGGCGAGTTCGATTCTTGCCTGGGCAAAGGAAATTATTTAGTGACGAAATTCATTAAATAATATCCTAAATCCCACCCTGGCTAGAAAAGGGTGGTAACCTGTAGATAACCCGTCCCAATTAGCCTGAGTTGCAAAAGGTGGACGTTAATAGATAATAATATTATAAAATTACTATATTCTGTATATTCAAAACATGTGGTTTCAGAGCCTCAGATTCTCCCTGTGATATAAAGAATTGGACTTAATAAACTGGTATAGAACCGTTGTCTCAATCCCTGCCTGGGTAAAAGAAATTTATTTAGTTAGTGTAGATGGAATAAATAAAATCCCATGCCCTATCTAGGCTAGAAAAGGGTGGTAACCTGTAGATAAACCGCTTGTGTTAACTTTATTTGAATAAAATCTGACTTTATACTATACAAAGATATGTGATAAAGCATTGATTTTAATACACTTGGGATAATTTGAGTCGTGGGCTTTAGTTCTACTTGGGCAATATAGATAGATTCACTAAATAAAATGCCATGCCTTAAAAAGGGTGGTAACCTGTAGCTAAACCGCTTGTGTTAACTTAAGTTGAATAAGTCCGTAGTGAGAGTAATCTCATGTAGACACCACATCACTGACTTTTAATCTTTTTAAATTAAATAAACATATTTTGCTGGCTCTCCCTTGAAGTGATAAAAGATAACTTCCCCCCAACGAATCGGGTCACAAAATGCCAAAAGACATAATGTACAAGTATTTTAACGACGACCAAAAAAGATCCTATCAAAATCTTCTGTATCTCTAAGAAGTATGGAGAAATTTGCTATTTCTTATATTGATTTTGTGCACAGCTAGATGTTTCAACAGTCACAGTGTTTTGTGTATGTTATTTCAC
This sequence comes from Riptortus pedestris, assembly GCA_019009955.1. Classification (NCBI taxonomy): domain Eukaryota; kingdom Metazoa; phylum Arthropoda; class Insecta; order Hemiptera; family Alydidae; genus Riptortus; species Riptortus pedestris. Next base: position 134,706,366 of record CM032230.1, read on the forward strand.
AATTCTAATATACTCCGAAAACTAGTCAAAATGGATTCAGAGAGAGCCAAAAAGAATAATTCCATTAGCTTCATACGATGAAGTAAAAATATATGTTTATAGTCTCTTGACGAGAATAAAATAAAAGCCCGTCACGCAGGAGCTGCGTTAACTAAGCAGATTTCCCACATGCAATTGCATTTATCTCAAAACGAAAAGGTTCACAACAACAATTTTGGTATTTATGCACCAAATAAAGTGCTTCATAACATATAGGTTATTTTGTAATTTTGTTAATATGAGATGAGTCGGATTGGAGGTTTACTAAAACATGCAAATATCTCAGTTAATAATCAAGATAGTGAAAAAAGGCACATAACAACATTTATAGAACATTACATTTGCAATAAGATTGGTTCTATACAAGCTTTCGATCCTACTTATAATAACAAAGATATTAAGAATTTTCGAAATTCTCCCCCTCTAACCCCTCTCCCTGGTCCGATTTCAACCGTTATCGAACTTGATCTTTCTTTTTATATAATACGCTTATATATCGAGTTTGGTAACGATTATAAATAAAAATTATCTAGTAACATTATCTTAAATCTAGAGCGGTAACAGACAAATATATAGATTGATGCAATTTTGAACGGACCTCATTTTCGTCATCTCCTAGGACGATGGACATTCGAAGAAAAATTTGGAAAATCGCGTCATGAGTACGAGCTCAATTTCAATTAAGGGAAATCTGCTAAAATGAAACCTATTCTGTAATTGCAATATAAATAAAGAGAAAAAGATAATTTAAAGTTTTTTTTTTTTTATCATGCAAGAAATAAAGAATTAATCAATAGATTACGTCTTCTTCTATACTATTCCAGTGGATGGGAAATATGCTTAGTTTAAGCAGCCCCTGCGTTTCTGAAATTTGCTAATAAATGTCCAACTCACCCCCTGGGCCAAGCAGACGAAGCAAGCTACGAGAGCTGCTGCTAGGATCAATTTGCTATTCATGTTGACTGCTACGTCCGACCACCGCCCGCCTTTATATACTACAGTGGAAGGACGTCAATGGGCCACGCTTCCCCTACTCTTCTTGCCCTAGCAGATTTCCCTTCGGGCGAATCAGCTGTGGAGGGTTGTTCTCATGACACGATTAGCGAAAAATGTCTTCAAATGTTCATCGGTCCTACCTTTAAGACAAAATTCAGTCACGCACAGCCGGCGTAAACTAAGAAGATTTCACACTTCGTGGTATAAAACATTGTGATCTGAATAACCACGTATTATATTTAATATATTTAACTGATGAGTAGGGAGGCGGGATTACCGAAGGCCGAAAACTAGAAAGTACGAATAACTCGCCGGTTACTTGAATCACGAAAAAATGAATACAACAACAATTTTAGATCTTTAATAGTTAAAACAAGATTGGCCCTATAAAATTTTACGATCCGACTCATAAAAGCGAAAATACTTTGATTTTTCGAATTCCCTTCCACCTCATCACGCAAGGAATTTCCATTTATTTCGCATAATAAAGGTCTCTTGTAAACAATATTTCAATATTTGATATTTAAACTTAGAATCAAGAGGTTCATGATATAACAGCTTACTGTTAATATGACTAAGTAGTAGTGGGGGGGGGGTTAAGGGGAAAAAACCTTAAAAATTCAAGTATCTCTGTTAATATTCTTAATAGAGAAAATATGTATATAACAACATTTTTCTGTAATCGTTGAATAATGGTAACATTACTAAACTGAAATGAGTGAAGAAAGTGAAACATTTTGCAATAGAATGAAGAAAGAAATCACTTTCTTCACAAGTGAAGAAAGTGAATTGCCTTCTTAATTAGTAATAAGTATAAATTAAAAAATAATTTGAAGTTGGAAATTAAATGCTTTTAAATGTTTCTTAACATTGTAAGAATTTATTTTAACAAAATAAATTGAAATGTGAATGAATTATTGGTGGAAATAATCAATATATTTTAAAATTTAAATATAATAATAATTACCTTCCTTGTTTATAAACTGCACTAGTTTATAACTGCACTACTTCACAATCATCACTAGTTGTTTTATAACTATGCTTATAACCCTTCACAACCATGCTTATAACCTACCAACAACATATCATAATCTTCACAACATCCTAATTTTGTTCATATTCTGGTTAGATATGATCATGTATTGCACGATTGCAGAAAAAAATTAATATTACACTCGTGACGAAAGTAGAATTTACAACTCTCGTGAAATTACCAAACTCGCTTCGCTCGTGTGGGTAAACGTTTCACTCGAGTTGTAAAATAATCTACTTTCGTCACTTGTATAATAAATAACTAAGCAATTACATTTGCAAAACGAATGGTACTATATCAATTTTTGATCCGACGTATATATTTCGGATCAGAGATATTTCGAATTTTCGAATTCCTCTCCTCTAGCCCCCCCCCCTCCTACCAAACCGATTTCAGCCGTTAACGGACTTGATCATTATTTTTACATAAAACGTTTATATATCAAATTTCGTAACTATTAAATAAATATTACGTTCAAAGAAGAATTAAGTCCGCTAGAGTAGTATCAGACATATTATATATATATATATATATATATATATATATATATATATATATATATATATATATATATATATATATATTATATAATTTTGAATGAACCTCATTTTCGTCAACCCTTTACACGTCCTTTCGTCGTCCTTTTTATACTAAGAATAAAACACTTTCGTTAAATGAATTAAGCTCAAAATTATATATATTTGTCTTATATAGCTCCAGTGATCGTAATTTTGGTATGGTCGTCTACAAATTCGATATTTAAGTTTATGTAAATCTAAAAATCACTAAGGGTTTAGAAAAAAGTCCGTCACGCAGGGGCTGCGTAAACTAAGCAGATTTCCCACGTGAAGTTTTACAATAGAGAAATCTGCTTAATAACAACTGTAGTAGTAAGAAACCTCTAAACCTATTCACGAGGGACGAATCGTTACAGAAACGGCCGCCAGAGCTCTCGGCGGAAAGGCCGAACATAGCCGACTCCTGCCGACCACACGCAGAATACAAATGCAAATATCTCGGTTATTATTCAAGATTCAGAATAAATGTATAGAACAATATTTATAGTAAATTTAATTTGCAATAAGATTCATTCTATACAATGTTTCGATCCGACGCATAATAACGGAGATATTTTGACTTTTCGAAAATCCTCCCCACTAAACCCCCCCTCCCACTGGTCCGATTTCAGCCATTAACGAACTTGATCTTTCTTTTTACATAAAACGAATAAATTCCGAGTCAAAAATTTCGACTGCTAGAGCGGTAACAGACAAATATATATATATATATATATATATATATATATATATATCGATATATATATAAATTTGAACGGACCTCATTTTCGTCATCTACTAGGTAGGATCGATGGACATTTGAAGAGAAATTTCGAAAATTCCGTCATGAGTACAACCTCAATAGCTGATTTCCCTTAGGGGAAATCTGCTAAAAATGGTATAATCTGAGCCCCACTAAGGGTTTAGAGCTTTGGGACACGGATAATATAGGCGATTTTATGAGGAACAAAATAGATCCTTCAAATATCTTTGTATATCTCAAAAGTAAGGAGAAATATGCTACTTTATTTATTTTCGCCTCCCTCCAGACCCCCCCCCCCCCTCCCCAATATATTTTGACAACAAGGAGGAGGTGGTATTCGCGCGCGTATACACACACGTTTGTTTTAAAATATTTAAACTCGTTATGATTATATAACGTGTACAAACTTTGTACATCAGAAAGGCCACTGTGAGAAATGAGTGTACATTAAGATATTTTATACACAAGATTCTATTACGAACCATGAAAATCTGGTTCAAACTGATAAATATTCTAAGGCTATCAATTATTCTTCTTATTACAATTGCATAATTACGGATTGTAGAATTATCTATCAATTTTTACTAGTCATGAAGATAGTATTAAAGTCAAAGAGAAATCAAATATAATCTTATCTGGACACAAGATGGATAGTGGATGTGCACTCTGCTAGATCATTCAAAATAATCACTTACTGAACTTTTTCCGCGAAATATCAATGACCATTAGACAGCGTGTTTTTGAATTTTGATGAAAAAAAAGTCTGTGACACAGGTTTTCCTCAAAATGACACAAGGATATTCAAATTTCCCTTTGTTTGTTGTTCGATAATACTCGTAATATCCGAGAAATTTATAAATTTTAAATGACTAAAAAATGTAAATATCTCGGCTGTCATTCATGAAAGAGAAAATACCAACTCCAACGTATAATAACGGAGAAATTTCGACACCTCCCCCCAATTAACCCACATTTTATATTTCAGCTGTTAACGAACTTCATCATTAGTTTTACATAAAGCGTTTATATATCAAGTTGGCTAACGGTAAAACAAAAAGTCTGTCGTGCAGGGTAAACTCCAAAGGGAGGTTTACAACAGATAAATCTACATACAGGTAACACCACCTTGAATGGTAAGGGAATAAATAAAAACGGTAATAAGAAATCTTTCAGTAAATTTACAATTTAATAATATCTATAACGGAAAGCGTCTGAGTTGTAGACAAACTTGGCAGCCAACACCGCAGTGCTGAATAGATAGAATTATTCTAGACCGGAATTAATTAATATATCTGAATAAAACAAATTGATTTTATCGAAAACTTTTTGCTACGCTAGTGCAGTAATTTGTAACGAATCAGAATAATTTTTATCTCAATCAATGAGCTTTTAGTAATCCCAGAACAAAAGAAGGGGGGGGGGAGGCAACAGAACGTATTTGCATTTAACTCGTATAATAAAGGTATGTTGAAAACAATATTCGGTATTTAACCTTGTAATGAAGTGGTTCATGATATAACAGCTTATTATACTGACACCAGTAAAAGTGGGGGTTTACAGAAAGCGGAAAACTATAAAATCCAAATATCTCGGTTAATACTCATTATACGTGGAAATGTATGGAACAATATTTATAGTACATTTTATTTGCAATAAGATTAAGGGAAATATGTTAAAACTGCATCGCTACAGCGAAAACAGACAATGACATATATTATTAAGAAAATTACATTCTCCAATACGTGCATTTGATAACATGATATTTGTAGAATCGTCCGACATCACTCGCGATAGAAGTTACACATCTTTCACCTCAGTTAGAGGAGCAGCTTCTCCCTGCTTGGCAAGGAATATGAAATTTGAAGAAGAAAATAGACATTGCTATCACTTCAGTATATATATATATATATATATATATACTAGCTCAGATACCCGGCTTCGCCCGGGAATTCATTTGAGGCTGAATGGTGATGGTATTTTTTTTTTTTGGCAAGGCTTTACTTTGCACAATATTTTGACATTTCCCCGTCCCAGAGTTTAGAGTTTATTATACCTGTCGTTGCTATGGATTTGTTAATAACAAAATTAATATTTCATGTAAGACTTCACTGTCCTCCATATTGACATAATTCCCGTCTCTTGTGAATTATGCATAGAATTGAATTATTAAGTAGATATTGACATACATTTGAATTATGTTTTCAGGTGAGGTACCTGGTAGTTCATATTGAAAAGAAGTGTTGAGCAAATTTCTCTAAATAACAAAATAAACAACTTTTGTTATGTGCATATTTGCCAAAACCCCAATAGGAAATCATTATTATTAATTTCAGGCCTCTCTTATAACCCCCACTCCTGCCCGTCCCTAGAAATGCTAGTATAGCTTATTATAATGAAGGCGTTAGTACTAATTCACATACCGAGTTTGGTTTAATTCGGTTGAGTCTTTAGTGCCAAATAAAATTGTGGACTCCCGCTATAGCTTATAGCGTATAACTCATTTATGCTTCCGTATAAGGCAAAAGTGCATAAAACAAAAGTTACTCTAAACAACAAAATAAACAACTTTTGTTAGGTGCATATTTGCTGAAAAAGCAATAAGAAACGAAATATCGCTATTTTTAATTTCAGGCCTCCCTTATAACCCCCACTCCTGCCTGTCCCTAGAAATGTTAGTATGGCTTATTATAAGGAAATCGTTAGTATTAATTCACATAGCGAGTTTGGTTTAGTTCGGTTGAGTCTTTTGTGCCAAATAAAGTTCTGGGTTCCCGCTATAGTTTTTAGCGTATAACTCATTTATATTTCCGTATACGGCAAAAGTGCATATAACAAAAGTTACTCTAAATTACAAAATAAACAACTTTTGTTATGTGCATATTTGCTGAAAAAGCAATAGGAAACGAAATATCGCTATTTTTAATTTCAGGCCTCCCTTATAACCCCCACTCCTGTTCGTCTTAGAGAATATTAATATAGCCTAAAGTCTAAGTTGGGCTAGTAGTAATATACATACCACGTTTCATAAAATTCGGTTCAGCCGTTTATGCGTGAAAAGGTAACAAACAAACAAACAAACAAATAAACAAACAAACAGACACGAAAGAAACAAAATGCAGTTATGGTGTCTATGACATGTGAAACGAAAAGTTATCGTGAAATTTCGCGAAAAAAATCAATGTACAGACAGAGGTTACAATTTTATATATATATATATATACTAGCTAAGATACCCGGCTTCGCTCGGGAAATCATTTAAGGCTGAATGATGATAGTATTTTTTTGGGCAAGGCTTCAATGTTTACAACTACACTTCCCGTTGGCGCGCAATGTTTTGCTGTGAGGGTCAGGCAGGCGACTTATAAATGAGAAATTTTATATTTGAAGAATAAATAAAAATGTGTTCCTAATCTATCCCTTGCCACTTTTTAACTCACCTTTTTGAATACTTCAAACCATAATCATGGATAGTATTTATTACAATTAAATATCGTCTATAATGAAACTTATTTCCTGTCAAAAACCAATCCGAGCACATATAGTTTAAGCATAGATTAGCACGTAAGGTTATATTCAAAATAGTAGATCTGAGTGGTAATCACTTCCCGTAATGCCCAGTATTTCAGGAAATTTTCCTCCGTCTATTTCCGCTCTCGCATTAGAGCTATCAACACTCTTCTCCTTAAATTATTAATTCAAAATATTATTGTAATAATTTATTTACCTTATGAAATTAAATAGTAGTGTTACCCTAAAAATAATTTTAATTATATTCAAAAACCAAGTCGAGGGGAAGTGATCGTAGCCGTCCCTGCAACCTAAGTAATACTTTAAACAATCATATCGAGTTTAAGAGCATTTTTTCTTTTGTCATAATGAAATTAACGTTTAATTGTTATGATAGTACATATTTGTTTCAATAACATGAAGATATCGGAAATAAGATAGTATATAACCAAAATCAAAGAGTTTGATTCCCTACTACTTCCCCTATCACTCCTTGAGGAAATTCAGCACGATTTTTTTTTAAATAATACATTATACAAATTAAATAATGGAAATGCTCTTATAGTTTAAATTTCTATTGGAAATAAATAACAAAGTTATTTCCTAGGGAAAATAAATAAATGAGGCGAAGGGTGAGGGGGATTTATAATCTCACTAATCCGAATCATACTTAGTACTAAATAATCGAAATAGATAAGGCTAAAACATAACATCATTTGTCATAATATGCCTATATTAAAAACACTTAAATAAGTACTAATAAAATCGTCGACTCCCGCTATAGATTTAGCTTATATCCCGTATTTACTTCATTTTACGACATAAGTGAAAGAAACAAAAGTTGCTCTAAATAACAAAGTAAACAACTTTTGTTATGTGCACCTTTGCCGAAAAACAAATAGAAAATGAAATTTCACGTGAATTTTTACTTCAGGCCTCCCTTAAAACTCCCACTCCCGTTTGAACCTAAAAATTTTAATATAGCTTATAATCATGGGAGAATTAATGCTAATTGACATACCGAGTTTTGTTAAGTTCGGTTCAATCGTTAGCGCCCAATAAAATAGTTGACTCCCGCTTTAGTTTATAGTATATATCTCGTTTATACTTCGTTAAAGGTCAAAAATTAATATAAAAGTTACTCTAAATAACAAAATAAATAACTTTTGTTAGGTTCACTTTTGCCGAAAAACGAATAGAAAACGAAATACCGTGATTTTAAATTCAGGCCTCCCTTACAACCCCCACTCCTGCCCGTCCCTAGAAATGTTAGTATGGCTTATTATAATAAAAGCGTTAGTACTAATGCACATACCGAGTTTTATTCATTTCGGTAGGGTCTTTCGTCTCAAATAAAATTGTTCACATTCGTTATAGGTTTTTGCGTATATCTCGTTTATAATTCGGTATACGAAAAAAAGGTATATAACAAAAGTTACTCTAAATAACAAAATAAACAACTTTTGTTATGTGCATAATTGCCGAAAAACCAATAGGAATCGAAATATCGCTATTTTTAATTTCAGGGTTCCCTTATAACCCCCACTCCTGTTCGTCTCAGAGGATATTAATATAGCCTAAAGTCTAAGTTGGGTTAGTAGTAATATACATACCAAGTTTCATAAAATTCGGTTCAGCCGTTTATGCGTGAAAAGGTAACAAACAAACAAACAAATAAACAAACAAACAAACAAACAAACAAACAAACAGACACCAAAGAAACAAAATGCAGTTATGGTGTCTATGACATGTGAAACGAAAAGTTATCGTGAAATTTCGCGAAAAAAATCAATGTACAGACAGAGGTTACAATTTTATATATATATAGATATATATATATATATATATATATATATATATATATATATATATATATATATATAAAATTGTAACCTCTGTCTGTACATTGATTTATTTCGCGAAATTTCACGATACCTTTTCGTTTCACATGTCATAGACACCATAACTGCATTTTGATTCTTTCATTCGTATGTTTGTTTGTTTGTTACCTTTTCACGCATAAACGGCTGAACCGAATTTTATGAAACTTGGTATCTATATTACTACTAACCCAACTTAGACTTTAGGCTATATTAATGTTCTCTAAGACGAACAAGAGTGGGGGTTATAAGGGAAGCCTGAAATTAAAACTAGCGATATTTCGTTTTCTATTGGTTTTTCGGCAAATATGCACATAACAAAAGTTGTTTATTTTGTTATTTAGAGTAACTTTTGATATATACACTTTTGTCGTATACCGAAGTTTAAATGCGTTATACGAAAAAAAATATAGCGGGATTCAAAAATATTATTTGCCCACAAAAGACTCAACCGAACGGGTCGAACGGGAGGGGGGTTAAAAGGGAGGCCTGAAATAAAAATTCACCATATTTACATGTATAAGAGACGGGAAATATAAAAATATCGAAGACTGTGAAGCCTTATCGAACAAATAATTCTATTATTAGCAAATCACCGGCAACGACGGGTATCAATCCTAAACACTGGGACGGGTAAATGTCAAAATATTGTGCAATGTAAAGCCTGCTAAAAAATACCATCACCATTCAGCCTCAAATGAATTCCCGGGCGAAGCCGGGTATCTGAGCTAGTATATATATACATATATAATTTTTAATGGAGCCCATTTTCCTTATTTCCTAGATAGACTCAATGGACATTAGAGAACAATTTTCGAATATTGCGCTATGAGAGCAACCTAGGTCTGGCATATACATCCCTCTGTGCAAAGTATAGGAACAGAGATAATAAACCAGCCAAAAATTGCGACCGCTGGATTATTAGCAATTAACATTATGTATAATATGAATACATATTTACTTAGTTTTTTCATATACCCTAGTGCATATGTGGGCAACCACCGGCCCGCTGTAATATTTGGTCCGACCCGCAAGACATTTTGAAAACCCCAATTAAACAAAAATATCACTCTATTGCTTCAAATAAGGAGAGATTTGTGCGTTTGGCAGTGCTTATAATTGCGAACGGTTCCTTCAATGATGAGATAATAAATAAAAACATCGTACAAGGCTGACTGATGATAATATGGAAAATTCTTTTCGTCTTTCTATCTGTGGAATTAATACAAATATCGATGGATTAGTTTTCTAAATTCAAGCTCAAGTGTCTCATTTATTTAGGTGTCGCTTTTTAACTTTCGTTTGTAATAATTCCAAATTTTACGATTTAATTATAACGTTGTACCTATTTTTTTTAAATTTCATTTTGTTATTTTAATAAATTGTATTATGATTACATTTTATAATTTCATGTCAGATATCTGTTGTTAAAAATTAAGAACACTAAAAAATGCACTACTTTTAAAAGCGGCCCGCGAACGTATATTCACACTAAAGTTTGGCCCACAACATGTCAAAGGTTGCCCATACCTGGTCTAGTGTATTGAGTTGTGGGCTTTAAGAAGTGGTTCTGATTTTAGACAGACGAAAATTTTACTTTACTGAACAGGAAAATGTTTACCAGAAAAAATGAGAAAAAGTTTAAAGTTAAAATTTATGGTAAAGATCAAACAATCATTTCCGCGAGGAAAATGTAATATCTTAGTCGATGGAGTGATTACACAGCGAATTTACACGCCTCTTCCATAATAAAGGTATCTTCATAACAATACTTCGAATTTAAACTTAGAATAATGTGATCTACGATATAGCAGATAAATGTTAATGTCACATTAGTAGGATTGGGGGTTTACTGAAGGCTGAAAACTAAAAAAAATCAAATATCTTGGTTAATATTTATGATAGACAAAATATGCATATAACAACATTTGCAGGTACTAACATTTTCAATACGATTGGTTCTACGCATTTTTTCGATCTGACTTATAACTTATGGAGATATTTCAAATATTCCAAAATCACACCCCCCCCCCCTCTATCACCCCCTCTTCCCACTAGCCATTAACGATTTCAGCCGATAGCGAACTTGATCTTTAGGTTTTGCATAAAACCCTAATATGCCGAGTTTGGTAAAGAAAGACTAAATTGCGACCGCTAACAAGAACGGTAACAAACTGGAATCGATGGACATTGGAAGTATTGTTTCAAAAATCGCGGCATGGTACAACCTCAATAGTTGATTTCCCTTACGGGAAATCTGCTAAAACCACGGTATTCAAGGGTTCACAAGTCATACACCAAAGAATATTTCTTATATACACTTCACTTTAAAATTCATATTTTACTTAGATAATGAATTCCTATTACTTGTAAAAGAATACAAAATAGTCGGTCACGTAGGGGCTGCGTAAACTAAGCAGATTTCACTCGTGAAATTTAAAAGTAGATTAATCTGCATACTGGTAACTCAACATCACCATGAATATTATGTGAATACATACAAACGGTAATAAGAAATCATTCAGTAAGTTTTAACAATTTCCCGACGGGGAGCCTCTGAAATGTAAACAAACTGGCCTGACAAGCTCTCATAGGAAAGAAAAACAATTACTAAAATATAAAAGAACTAGCTCAGATACCCGGCTTCGCGCGGGAATTCATTTGAGGCTGAATGGTGATGGTATTTTTTGGGCAAGACTTTACTTTGCACAATATTTTGACATTTATCCGTCCCAGTGTTTAGGGTTTATACTCGTCGTTACTGTGGATTTGTTAATAATGAAATTAATTTTTTATGTAAGACTTCACTGTCCTCCAAATTGTCATATTTCCCGTCTCCTGTGCATTATGCATAGATTTGAATTATTAATGACAAAATTCAAATTTTCAAAATCCCTCCCCCTGGTCATTTTTATCCAATTAACGAACTTGATCTTCCTTTTTACACAAAACGACTAAGTATGGAGTTTGGTAAAGATGAAACAATAATTGCGACTGCGGTAACAGACAAATCATATATATATATATATATATATATATATATATATATATATATATATATATATATATATATATATATATATAATTCTACTGTGCGTGTGTATGTCACTGAACTCCTTTTAAACGGCTGGATCGATCTAAAGGGATTTTTTTTGTATGCGTTTGGGTGACGCCCTGGATGGTTTAGATTCACAAATCAGCCCGGCAGATGGAGCAGGAGTGGGAGTTGTAAGGGAGGCCTAAAATTAAAAATAGCGATATTTCGTTTCCTATTGGTTTTTCGGCAAATATGCACACGATTAAAGTTGCTTATTTTGTTATTTATAGTAACTTTTGTTATTCACTTTTGTCGTAAAACAAAGTACAAATGAGATATACACTAAAAAATTAAAGTGGAAGCCAACAATTTTATTGGGCACTAACGATTGAACCGAACTTAACAAAACTGTATATGTAAATTAGCATTAATTCTTTCACAATTATAAGCTAAATTAAATTTTTTAGGTTTGAACGGGAGTGGGGGTTATAAGGGAGGCCTGAATAAAAAAATCGCGATATTTCATTTTCTATTTGTTTTTAGGCAAACGTGCACATAACAAAAGTTGTTTTTTGTGTTATTAAAAGTAGCTTTTGTTTTAAACATAATATTATTAAATTTAATATCCTAATCGTTTGAAGTATCATGCAGGACAACGCCTGTTGGGTCAGCTAGTACATATATATATATATATGTATATATATATATATATATATATATATATATATATATATATATATATATATATATATACAATTTTGAAAGCACCTCATTTTCCTTATCTCCTAAGCAGAATCGATGGACATGATGAAGAAAAATTTCGAAAATTGCGTCTATACGCCCTCATGAGCTGATTTCTCTTAAGTGAAGTCTGCTAAAAAAGGAAAATATATGTATATATTTGGGAGAAAAATTGGGATTTTCTCGGGACAAGTTGTTTTGATATTTATTTACTTTGAAGTTATGGGAAGGTTTTAAGGTGGTTTCAAACATACCCGTGAGTCAGGTTTTGTTATCTTTGTGTTAACCTTTTGTAGTTCCTAAGAATTGTGTATGTTTCTACTATTTTATATGAATGTTGATCGTGTAGTTTCATTATTTTAATTTGATTTATTAATTTTGTACAGGGCAGTATGGACGTGGACATGGACAAGGATGGAACGGATGTTCAAAAGGAGGAGAATAAAAACATGCTGCCTGATTTCAGCACTCTTGACTCATATTTACAAGTAGTTCAAATTTCTCGATTTTAATAAAATTTTTGACTTTGAATCAACATGATTAGGGACTAATATTTTTACTTTGTTCCAGGCAGCCTATCCACTTGTTGCAGAAGGCATAAAGGCTTCAAATAGCTTACCCAACCCTAAAGAATTTAGCTATTACCGAACTTACCCACAGTTTGTGAATATTATGAAAACTGATGGATTTCGTCTTCAAAGACTGTGAGTTGATGTAACTATAAGTTTCTAGTTTTACTAAGGGAGAAATAGATCATGAGATAGTCCTTTCAGATAGTGGTTACAGTTTTTTTTTTTTCGATAAATTTTGTTCAATATATTTTTGATGTTTCTTTTAAATTATGGGAGATATTTGTATTCAGTCTTCACTGATCCATCACTTTCACTGATCTCATGTTTGCAATCAGCTGAAGTATCATGAACCGCATTATTCCTAGCTTAAATATAATATATTGTTTTCGTTTAAATTTTAATATTTGAGATATACTCAAATATGTTCATGGCGATATTGTCAATTAAGATTTCCTATGCTTCTAGACCACATGATTTATTAGCAGATTTCCCTTAAGGGAAATCAGCTATTGAGGTTGTACTCATGACGGAATTTTCGACATTTTTCTTCAAATGTCCATCGATCCTACCTAGTAGATGACGAAAATGAGGTCCGTTCAAAACTGTATATATATATATATATCTATATATATATATATATATATATATATATATATATATATATATCTATATATATGTCTGTTACCGCTCTAGCGGTCGCAATTTCTGTTTAATCCTTACCACACTTCATATTTAAGCGTTTTATGTAAAAAGAAAGATCAAGTTCGTTAACGGCTGAAATCGGACCAGTGGGAGGGGGGGATTAGAGGGGAGGATTTTCGAAAATTCGAAATATCTCCGTTACTATACGTCGGATCGAAAAATTATACAGAATCAATCTTATTACAAATTAAATTCACTATAAATATTATTATATACATTTATTCTCTATCTTGAATATTAACCGAGATATTTGCATTTTTCAGTTTTCACCAAACCGCCACTTCTACACATGTTACGTAAACAATACTCTGATACATAATAAATCACATTATTGGAAGTTTAAATACCAAAAATTGTATTCAAGAGACCTTTATTATACGAGATACATGCAATTATGCACTGGTGATGGGGGGGGGCCATCTTAAAGTTTTGGACTACTAAAATTTTATTGATTGAGATAACAATTATTCTGACTCATTATTAATTACAGTACTAGATATAGCAAATAGTTCTCCATAAAATTAATGTGTTATATTCTGATATATTTCAGTAATTGTTTTTCTTTCCGGTGTGAGGCGGGACCCGTTTGTTTACATTTCTAACCTAACGCTTCCTGTCGGCAGGCTATTGAAATGGATGAATCATTTCTTATTTCCGTTTGTATTTATTCACGGTGTTGTGTTAGCAGTATGTATATTTATCTATTACTAAACTTCACGAGGGAAATCTGCTTAGTTTACGCAGCCCCTGCGTGACGGACTTTTTTTTATTAATACCATGCTTAATATATAATTGTTCATGCAAAAATAAAAATTATATCTGCTAAAGGCTAAAATCAGACCAGGGGCCATAGTTTCGCCTGGAGAAAAACTGAAAATTTACAATATTTCAGTTATTATGAATCGGATAGAGAAATTGTATATGATCAATGTGTTGTTTTCTCCGTTTTTCCTCACCTTGAACATTAATCTAGGTATTTGTATTTTTAGTTTTCAGCTTTCTGTAAACTCTACTCATACTCAGGTGATATTCACTTTGAGTAACTAAACTAATCTCATATCCAACTAGATTTTCAGCTTCGTTTTACATAAGGCTTCTTATTATGGGAAAAAAGAAAAGAATAGAAGGTCAGCACTTACAATATACAACCTCATGGGAAATCTGCTTGGTTTACTCATCCTCAGTGTAACAGACTTTTTTTTTTGTGTTACATTGCTATCAGCGAATTTTCTTCTAAATATTGAATTATATTCCATGGAACATTTTTAAGTATGCACGTTTGGTGTGACAGATTTATTTTTCTCTATTTTTTTCCAAACATTCGGTTTTAATTTTAGCAGATGTTTACCAAACTTGAAATTTAAATGTTTCATGCAAAAATAAAGATCGAGTTCGTTAAAGGTTGAATTTGGGGAGGGGGGGATTTTTAAATATTTCCGTCGTTATAAGTTGGATCGAAAACGTGTATAGAACAAATTGTATTGCAAATTAGATGTTCTATAATTGTCGTTATATGCATTTATTTTTCACTATCTTGATTATTAACTGAGGTTTTTGCATTTTTTAATTTTTGGCCTTCAGTTAATCCCTACTCTTGTCATATTAACAATAAGCTGTTATATCATGGTACACTTTACTTGGAGCTTAAATAGCAAATATTGTTCTCACTCAATTTTTACTTTTTGAGATAAATGCAAATAGACAGACTTTTTGATATCATCTTGTTGACTCCCTTTTTTTTTTTTAATTATTGAATTTATAGCCAATAGCTCTACAACTGCATCCTCAAACATAACAATTAATATTCAGAATAACAGATCTCATTTTCATCATTTTAAACAACTGTCTGATTTGAAACTATTTGGAGATCTTTAGATCAGGGTTTCATATCTCAAACCCAATTCGTGTATGAGTAAACATCCAAACTTGATAAAACTCCTTTAATATTCAGTTATTGGTTTTACCAAATGAATTAAATTCTAAATTGGGATTAGGGTGAATTATTCAAACTAATATGTATATTGGAATTTAATGATTTAGCAAATTACCTTTAAAGTAGTGCTGGGAAAATGGCTGCTTGGGGTCAAAAATATTTATCAGATACACTAATTATAAGTAGTGAGTATATTTTTTTAAAATTACACACTGTTGAATGTTACTCACAATTTAAAGTATATTTTCCAGGATATAGAGAGACTTATCATAAGGTTTTTTTTTTTATTGTGGGCAAGGGATAGTAGGATTCACTTTGTAATCTTATTTGTGGTTAACTTTTTATTACAATATGATCTATCAGCCAAGATATTTCCTCACTCCTAGTTTAGATGTTCTAATATACTTCATTTTTTTTCCTTTGCTTGTTCTGTGACTTGCCTTACACCTTACCAGCTATTAAACTAAAAAAAAATTCTGTTTTTTATTCCATGGCCCAGTTCTTTCGTTGCTTTCGTGATATCTTTCACAGGTGCAGCCAATGCTGTGGTAGTTCATTTCTTTCTATGTATGTATACAAGTTTCAATCACGTTGAATGGTTTTCCTAGACATGGGCATTGAGGCCTGCAGTTTTTAAACTTAATTTTATTTCATTTAAATTTAACTTACTGTTCATATTGCATGATGTATTGTAATTGCAAAATTTCAACATATATTTCAGAATGGACTGCTTACTGAGAAGAAATGGGCTTCGTCAAGTCAATGACAATATTAATTCCATTATAGACTTAAATGATCGAAGTTTAGACAGAGTCAATGGCAATTTGCTTGAGATGGATGGCCGTAAAAGAAATCCTCTGACCGTTAAGCCTCCTGTTAACCAGCCCCCAGTTCCGAGTGGGGGATGGCATGACAGACAACCTACTAACCAGCCATCGAAAGATGAAGTTGTACTATGCGCTTCTGCTGGTACTATAAGGCCACAAGTATTCTTCAAGGATAAGGTAAGTGACCGTTAATATAATAAAGGAAGTTCTTAGAACATTAATTCTTTTTTGAAATATATTTCTGGCTATTACATTAAAATAATACTTCCTTTATTGTGTACAAGGAAATTATTATAACAAAATAATTCTGAGCATTTACAAGAAACAAAAAAAAAATTCTTCACTCTTTTCCACTTCACACTTTATGGTAATTTAAATGGAGTTCTTCTGTCTTGTGAGCTTGAGGATAAACCTTCCCAATCCGGGTGTTGAAGATTAAAAAGATAAAGAAATTTGTTGGTCGAACTGAACATAATAAAAGGTTATTATAATCATATTAGACATATCTTTATATTAGCAAATACATTGTAAAATCAGCACAGATTCAGGCCCAGATCTTGCTATTCAACCATGTGCAGATAGTCGTTCTTATTTAATTCCCAGTTGATTGAAACATTTTATGCAATCATAGAAATATTTTTGGGGGATGGCAGTGGTAAAAAAACTGGGCTTCTATAGATCCAATTATTTATTAACGTCCACTGTATTTAGCTGCGGCCAATCGGAAAAGGCTATCTACAGATTTCCGTCCTTTTCTAGCTGGGCGAAATAAAGGATTTTATTTAATACGTTTGTCACTAAATAAATTCCTATTGCCCAGACGGGAATCAAACTCGCCACTCTAGGTTTGCCAAGTGACATTAAGACCAACCCAGGTAACCAGAGCCCCCAGGCTTCTATAGAGGCTCCGAAAATCAAATCTGGGGAACTCATTATTATTTTAGCTATGTAGACTAAAAGGATGCCCGTTGCCTGGTGCTTACACAGCACCTTCAGAAAATTGGGTAGATGCTTAAAGAAGTAGCAATCTTTAGTATAGTGCTATCACTATATGGCTGGGTATCCATATAGCTGATTACTCAAACTCCTTTCTTAGCGGTGTGGCAGGCTCAATACGAGTATGGGTTGTTTTTAACTAATAACAGTAGTAAAAACGAAACTCTAAACCAATTCACGGGGGACGGATAGTTACTGAAACAACTGAACTAGCTTTCGGTGGAAAGTCCCGAATATAGCCAATGTCTGCCAACCACGCACACAATACAAATGCAAATATCTCGGTTAATATTTAAGATACAGAATAAATTTTAGAACAATATTTGTAGTAAATTTAATTTGCAATAAGATTGATTCTATACAATTTTTTGATCCGACGCATAATAAGGAATTTCGAATTTTCAAAAATTCCCCCTCCCACTGGTCCGATTTCAGCCATTAATGAACTTGATCTTTGTTTTTACGTAAAACGATTAAATTTCGAGTTTGGTAAAGACCAAACAATAATTGTGACCGCTAGAGAGTTTACAGACAAATATATATTGAACGGACCTCATTTTCGTTATCTCCTGGGTAGGATCGATGGACATTTGAAGAAATTTTTCAAAATCGCATCATGAGTACAACCTCAATAGCTGATTTCCCTGAAGGGAAATCTGCTATAAAAGTATTTGCACTTAGTATGAGTGGCTTTCTTTAGTACGCTATACAATCAAACGAAATTGCCTTCACTTCAAATATTTAGGTACTTAGTGGAAGTTTGAGGAAATAGCCCATAGATAAATAGTTGAGTTAATCCCCATTGGAGTCAGTGGTGTACTATCCAGGCAAGGAAGATGACCCGGATTTGAGTCCCCATATTTCTTCTGTCTTATAAATATATTAAAATATACTTATTAATACTGAAGTTGCATTCTGTTAATTACAATATACAAACAGAAATATTTTTATTTGTTACAGATCGATAATAGTAATTCGCCATGGATTCCTCGTATAAAAGAGAAGCCTAATTCATTGAAACCCCTATCTGTGCTTATAGAGATTAATGACCATGGCCAGGAATGGTAATGTAAAATTTTATTTTCTAGAAAATCTTAAATTAGTGCATGAACTAATTCTTGTTTCTTTCTAAGTATTGGGTATTAATACGAGTGTGTATCAAATATATACTGGGCATCAGTCTTGAAAAATTCTGAGTTAGTGAGCATTCTAGGATACACAAGATTCGTTGTTGACTTGTGACATATCGTTCTCGCCTGGGGGTTAAAGTGGGATATCATTAGTAGACACTGAAAAGCACATTGATAGGATGTAATAATTAAGTAGCAAAATATATTTGTTTAATTTAAGTTAATTTGTGATATTTAAAACTTGTTGGCATTCACTTTTTAATAATTATAACATACTTTCAGTTATTCTCATCCGTACGACTATGAGCTTATTCTCTGGAAAGCTAAAGATGAGCAGCTGTGTCAAATTGAAGAAAAGAAACCCCTTCCATTATCAGATACCCCATATGTATTTGTTGAAACTGAAGAGCAGTTAAATGAAATGCTATCAGAGATATTGAAAACAGATGAAATTGCAGTAGATCTTGAGGTAGGAAATTATTAAAGTCATTAAATTTACATAAATGTTATTAATTATTGGGTGTTTGAATTAATTCAAAGCAAATTCTTTTGAAAATTGAGGTTTTATTTTGTAAAAATATGTTATTTAGCAATAGAAGCGTTTGTCATGGATCTTCATCAAGCAATAGCTAATTCTTTATCTTCGACGTCTTTTGTCTGCCCAGGTCGTTCCTTGCCTTCCAGCTCAAAATCAACAATTTTCAACTTTGCAAACTATTTCCGATATGTTTGTTCAGTTAGAGTATGCTCAACATAAACATCCACTAAAATTCGATGGCAATTGGCAGCACTTTTCTTCTTGTTAAAGTAATGAAGAACTTCCCGCAAAAACACTTTAACTGGTACAAATTTAGATATATAGCGTGAAGTAAAATGATCAGTTATTTACGCTTTAACCAAATGGCACAATAAAAACAAAGCCCAGTTCTGTAGGATTAAGTAGAAGAATCATGAATTGGTAAACCCCACTAGTAGCCCCATCTATAAGACAATGCTAAGAACTAATTTATGTATTCAATACGTTATTTAAGTCCATTGAATTCTTAGTTTATTAACAGAAAATTGGGATTGGTTTAATATTTATTCTGTTTTGTTTGCTGATTGAAATGTTGAACGTTTCCCTGGTAATCCAGGGTATAATTGCTGGGGGGACTGGATTGCACATCCTGGCTGATTTAAGAGTTTTTTATTTATGGACTATTTATATAGTTACTTAAGTTATATTAAACATAAGGTCAATATTTCCACATTTCAAGATTTATATTATTTTAAGTAAAATATCACTATGAATTTCAATACATCTATCAATTTAAATTATATTTTTTATCATAATCTCTGAATACTCTATATGGTCTTGCAATGCAAATGTGACACAAAGACCCTGCTGCTAGCAAATAATTAAACCGAATAAGTCCTTGAGTGGGCATGTCATTTTGGGTAAATAAATCAGGCATTTTAAAGTCTAGTGTACTAAATTAATAGGCAGCTGAATTTTTAAATTTAATTCCATTAATTTTTTGTTTTGTTTTTTCAGTGACACATTTTTCAGTAATACTAGCTCAGTTAATATAAAATTTAATTATATTTTCCATTTTCAGCACCATTCTTATCGATCATTTATGGGTTTCACTTGCCTACTGCAGATTTCAACTTGGGAAAAAGATTACGTGATTGATACACTTACCCTCCGTGATAAGTTGCATGTTCTTAATGAAGTATTCACCAAACCAACTATATTAAAGGTAAATGCTTATGTACACATTGTTTGGTATGTATAGTAGAATATGTATTTTATGGTGAATTAAGATGGAATTGCAGAGTGGTTGTTCTTTTTCCCTCAAAATCAGCTTTGATGTTAAAGTCACCATTCAGGTACTCTTCACACTCAGAGGGTGTCTGAAATTATGGGCTTTCTGAACATCTCAACATCTTTTGACACAGTTCGTCAATAAATATCTTCCTATTTCTATTTTAATTGTTAAGAGCATTAACACCTTCTTACATATTTAATGTTATCAAATCATTTGTTATTGCAGTCATGTGCTCATAAACATTGTATTGAGCTGCAAACAGCTTATGAATCAATGGATACAACAAGGAGTAATAGTGAGCCCTGTACTTTTCAACTTCGGTCTAATATGACTGATCTAAATGTGCTTATTGGCCATGCTCGCAGAAGATTCATAAGTTCTGTGCTAGAGCGCATTCCTGAGGGTAAATTTCAGATTACAGTTGTTGGACTACTATCCAATTCTAATATGTAATGATAAAAACTCAATCCACTGAAAACGGAACACAAAATAATTTACAATGTTTCAATAATGGTAAACATTGAAAACTTAAAATTTATGAGGATCAAATTCCCTAGAATCCTGAAGACCAAGTTGTGGAATCTCAAGTTCATTTTGATTCATGATTGGTACGGAGATTAGACGTAAACATAAATCTTCAATAGACTTACTACAATGTATACTCATTGGTTAATAAGAATTGTCTACCAAAATATAAATATATCACTTTACAAGTTGCTTTACATGGATTTTGGGTGTTTGTTTTATTAAAAAAAACTCTTTCATTTCAAAACCTGAATATTTTGCTTTGTTGATAAGTATAGCATGCCATCGGGATGCTGCTACAGTAACTATGCAAATGTCCAAGTCGTCATTTCACTAGTTGAGCATTAAAGACCTCTGCTGTTTTGTGCCCAAAATAAAATAAACTCATTCCTATTTTTGTAATATTTATATTGATACTCATTATACATTGCAAACAATTGAAATATTCTCTCTTATTTTTCATTATTAATTTATTTTTATTTTTGTTAGGTCTTCCACGGAGCTGATAGTGACATTGAGTGGTTACAGCGAGATTTATCACTTTATGTTGTGAATATGTTTGATACTTATCAAGCAAGTAAACTTCTTGGATTTTATAAGCTTAGTTTAGCTCATCTTCTACACAAATATTGTAATGTTGAAGCTAATAAAGAATATCAACTCTTTGACTGGAGAAGGAGGTACACTGGTTTTTCTAACAGTATTATGTTGTATTTATTATATTATTTTAATGAAGAAAGTTGATTAGTTTATTCAAAAATTTATTATGGTTTCAGTTTATTCCAATATTTTATAATTGATTTTTTACAGTCTTATAAAAGTTTGTTGTGTGTATTCAATTTAGAGCCAAGAAGTTGCCTTATCAACAAATTAGTGGCAGGTTGTTACAAAAACTCTGATAACAGTTCATTACTGCTACCAGAGTTTTGTTCAGTGTTCATGGTAACCTTGACCTTGCTATACAGACATCCTTTTTTCATTAAATAATCAACTGTTTTGTTCTCTCCTTTAAATGAAGTTTCCCTTGTTCACAGTGTGACTAAGATCAGATTAAATGGAATTATTTTATTTTTAGGCCACTACCAGAAAGTGCCTTGAAGTATGCACGTGAAGATACCCACTATCTTCTGTATATTTATCGGAAAATGAGAAACGCTTTAATTGAACATGCCAATGGGAAAACTAATTTACTGGAAGCAGTTTATGAGAGGAGCCGAGAAACTTGTAAAAAGGTATACCTTCTCTCTCTGTATATTTGTTAAGAAGAAATTATGTACTGAAAAGTAATGATGAATTCTGTCAAAGAAGGATTCTTTTAGTGAATGGAATGAAGTATTATCACAGTGGCTCCACTTTTCAGCATTAGTATATGTCATGTTTCTTTTACAATGAGACTGTAATAAATTAAGTAACTTATTTAGCAGGGGCATCATGGATTTGCAGGTTAAGGTGTGGGTTCCTATTCCATTACACTCAGAACTTCCGTTTATCAATTTGCTATCAGAGTAAACTAGTTGAGTATCAGTCGTCTAATGAGTAAATAAATTTGACAGTGGTGTTTTGACTAAAATTTGTCAGCCTACTGGGGAAAATTCATTCCAGCACTTCCTTTGTTAATGGGGGGGGTCATACAACAAGTTGATCACCCAGCAGATAAATGAGGACACGAATTCATTCTGAGAGGCAGCTAAATATTTGTAAAGTGTACAGCGTCAATGAGAAGGGGGGGGGGAGAAAAACCCATTGTGTAGAGGCCCATTTTAGGAGAGAGGAGTTATCAAATTTAAATATGAAAATACTATAGAATGTAATTCTTTGAAAGTTGTGGGCCGCCCACTGGACTGGGTGACGTTAATCCCCCCTCCCCTCCAACCGTGCCTAATGACTATTCTAATTGATTTGATTGAAATTTAGAACTTTTTCTTCATTGAGTTTGATAACACAACTCCATGATTAACACTAAGCTAATCAGACTTGCTGATAACTTTATTATTATTTTGATTGCAGGTCTATTGCAAGCCAGGCTTAGAAGAAGATAGCCATATGAGTGTTTACAGACGGCTGAAACTGAATTTTGATAATCGTCAATTGTATGCATTACGAGAAATATACAGATGGAGAGACCGGATTGCCCGACAAGAAGATGAGAGTACTGGGTGAGCTACAATAAATAATTATGCTTTTACGTATTTAACAGAAGGTAGAAATAGCTTTTCAGCTAGAACATGAAACTATCTTCATAGTTTTATTAGTGCTGTATATTTCTTTGGTATATTGTGTCAATATTCATTCCCTTAACCTTTTAGTTTTCCATCATTCATGCTAGAGGCCATCTCCTTAGGGCTAACTGCTTCTCAACCTACCCTTCTTTTATTATGTTTTATTTCTACCCAGTTGTTTTATAAACTAATAAATTAGTTTAATTTTTGTATCTAAAATGCAAAATAATTATAATTTTATAATATGGATACATATTTAATGAATTGTCAGATTTTGGGGAATTAACAAAGCTAAGTGGGTCCTCTGAACTCCTATATATATATATATATATATATATAATATTTTATTAGAACCATTTCTCATCATTACTCCTATTTAACTGGGCACTAGCTCAAATAAGTTCAAATTAATAATGTTAATTTTAGGAGAATTCAGTGAGAAAAATCTCCAGAGTATATACCAGAAGAAAGGGGTAATAACAGTGGCTCTTAGAGTAAAAGTTTAAAAAAGCAGAAAGCCCACGCTACCTTTTAGGGCAAAACTAAATAGAACTTACAGTTACGACCACCAGACACCTGTGAAGGACACAGGGCTTAACCCTCTGGACCCTGAAAGGGCAAACAACTATACTTGATCATGGCATACAGTGTTAACCTACACAAAAACCTTCTCAGTTCTATTTTGACATTCTCATGAAACATTAGCAAACTATATTTAGTCAATATTGAAATCCATATATAAGCAATGATTTCGCAATAGAAAGTATATTCTAATTGTTGTTTACATATTTTCAATTAAACAAATATTAATTATTACAAAAATAATAAAATAGGGTTTTTATTTCTAACATATGGTCTATGTTGTACCTTGTGGTAGTTGACTCAAAAATATAAATAATGAATGCTATTCTTTGGGTCATGTTCATTTTAAAGACAAGAAATGGAGTAAGAACAAAGACAATAACTTCAATGTTGATACCATTGTTTTTAATTTAAACTAGAACATGGATTGGTTGTCTAATTTTTTCATGCACTTAGTTGCTGAATCATCGAGAGTATAAATTTTACCTTCTCCAATCCCCATATGATCCGATTTGGAGATTAACAACCTTTGACCTTCAGTATTACATGAAATTTAAGTATTGAGATTAGTTATCCTCAAATATCAATTGCAACCTCTATGACATTTTAGTAACTGAAATCTTTATTAATGATTGATCTAAATATTTATTCTCTATTTCTATCTCAGTAAGAACCCTTTTGTAACAAAGCTGTTAAAGTTAAGCTAGAAAAGATATATAATCTCTTGATGTGAAAGACATGATTTGCTATGAGAATTTATAGAAGGCTAAAAATGAAAGAAAAAAAATTGTTATTTATGAGAATTTTTATGATTGAATAAATAAAAATATTTTTTTTTATATGTTGATTCAGTGGTTGTTGATTACAACAAAATTGATGAAGTTTGCTTACTGTTTTATAGATACGTGTTGCCTAATCATATGATGGTTCAGATATGCAGGACTCTTCCACGAGAGATGCAGGGAATTCTAGCATGCTGTAACCCTATTCCGCCTTTAGTCAGGACATTTCTTCTGGAGCTCCATCACATAGTTCTTCGTGCGAAGGAACAACCTCTTGTAAAGGTGAGTGGAAAATATATTGTTTTATATATATATATATATATATATATATATATATATATATATATATATATATACATGTGTGTGTGTGTGTATATATATATATATATATATATATATATATATATGTATATATATATATATATATATACATATATATACACACACACACATGGCGAGCCCATGTGGGTCTAAAATTACATAACAATTGGGGAGCCAACATGGGGCTAAAATAACATAACAATTGGTGAGCCAAAGTGGGACTAAAATAAAAGAATGATGTCTCTTGAGGGATAATATATATATATTCTTCTTATAGCTTTCCTGATCCCAATATTCATCTTATTTTAATGGCAAGGCCAACAAAATCTCTGTTTTTCTCCGTCAACTGTATTGATAAATGTTCTATTTGTTTCAAAAAGTCTTTCAATAAAGTCAAATCAGAAAAAAGGAGTTTTTGTCAGTTACCTATGCCATTAAAATATGATATGTATATATATATATATATATATATATATATATATATATATATATAATATGCATTTGCTGCGGCCATTAATGTATTTATTTATATTTTCTGTTACAGAGCTTGGTTGAAGAGTCTTCTAGGAATGAGTCAGTTGTCGGAGGAAAGGAGCACCGCTTATTTTTCCCGCAGGACAACGCTGGCCTTGAGTTCAGAGACGATCTTCCTACTCTTCTAGGTGGAAGTATTCCTCAAATACCTCCACCTCAAAAACCTAAACCAATAATAACAGCCTTTGAGAAGCTAGATGTAATTAAAATAATAAGCAAATTTTTTAGTGCCAAATAAATTTGTCGTATTTTATCAAATTAGCCACCATTGATTTTTAAGAATATTCTTTTACTCATTATTCCTTTTAATGATAAGAATCAATCATTGATTAGCTGTTAACAATAAAATTTAAATAGCGGATAAATGGAAACTTTCTAAACTTGGAAGCATTTATGAAAGATTTTTTTTTTAGTACCTTTTAAACAAACAGTTTATTATTACATTGAGACTAACTATTGACTATATCTACAATTACCAAGACTGATTGTCTAAATTCCTATTTGAACTTGGCGGTGATAATTATTTGCGTGTGTTTGTGCATACATAGTAATCACTTACTTAAACAACTAAATGGTTTAAATAAATTTTCATAATGTGTCTGTGATGTATTTCACTCATAGCTAAATATATCTATCTATTATGAAACAAATGAAAATATTTCTTTCATCGGCACTGAATATGTGTCTGTGATGAGTATCACTGATAGCTAAATATAATATGAAATTACAAAGGAAAATATAGCTGTAATCAGCACTGAAAATGTGTCTGAGATGAGTACCACCGATAGTTATTAAATATAATATGAAATAACAAATGAAAATATTTCTGTCATCGGCATTGGAAATGTGTCTTTGATGAACTGGACTGATAGTTAAATATAATATGAAATTACAAAATGAAAATTTTTCTGTAATCAGAAATGAAAATGTGTCTGTGATGAGTACTACTGATTTTTCTGGTCAGTACTAGAACTGTTATCCAAATAATCCCTAAGTACGCATAAATTCCTACCAAGATTACAAGATTTCTTGTAATAATAATATATTAATATTGGCTTTATATCGATGTTCGTTACTGTAACTTTCACGATTGTTTTGCATTCATTTTAAAATAATAAGTTCCTTAATTTACAGAAAATTTAAGAATATAGCAAATATAAATATATGTATATAGAAATAAATTATCTCTTTATTTAGGGGGGGGGGGGTTTGCCTCAATTAAATAAAAGGGGTTATTCCAAATTTATATTAAAGTGGCATAATAAATAAAAAAAACTTGAATTTTAAGTAGATATACTTACTTTCTTAGAAAATGGATTACTATTGAATTGGTGCAATTAATCATATATTTCTACGCTCTATAGTTTGTATGAATCAGCTGCATTTAAGGGAGCATCTCTTAGAGATTCCTATCCACCTTCATGAGCTTCTATTAAGTTTCATGAGGGCAAGAAGTCATTTAAGCTTTTATTAATTACTTTGGATGGAAATATGACTCAAATAATAAAAAATATTCTATAAAATTAATAATATCTATATTCTATTGAACAGAAACATGCTGAAAATTCTTGTTCCTTTTTTGTAGCTAATTAATTTTATCAGTTGTATAGCTCAACACTGATACACAACAGTCTGTGTTCACCTAAATTGGAAAAATTATTTTAACATTATTTCCGAAAACTCTGAATGAGTCAAAAGCACACCAATATAATTCACATTGATTTAAAAAAAAAGGTATTTTTAAAATTATGTTTACTTCACTTGCTCAGTATCGAATGTCAGACAGTTGTGGAAATTTTGTTGGATTGTAATGTAATGCCTTACTGATATTTTCTAAGTTTTATATATAACAAGTTTATTTAAAAAAAAATACTAAAATAAATAAATTGCATCTGTTAGGATACGAAAAAGTTAAGAAGTTTTGGAAAAGTCAAGTTTACAAGCCCTTACCAGCGCTATTTGAAGGTTCTGCCTTATGCTATACAACTGGAAAAAGAAGAGCGAGAAAGGAGAGAAAAAGAAGAGGAGGAAAGGCTTTCTAATGCTACTAATGCTGTGAGTATATTACTAATAATGCTATACAGGATAGGATTTCTCATCTATATTTTTAATATTTTAAAATATACCTTAAAGAATCTTATTATATAAAATTTATGCTATTTTTTTTATTACAGCTTGAATTGACTCCTAAAAACAATGTGGAAGTCGAAGAAGAAATGATACCTGAACCTCTTGCAAGAGATGTAAGTTTCTAGTTATTTACAATTGAGTGTTGCCTTAGGGCATCATATATTTGTGATCAAATGCTTAATGGTAATAAACCCAGCTTTCTAGAACTGTGATAAATAGTTCATTGGTAGTTATTGAATGACAACTCAGTTTCATTTAATAGATTTTTATATCATTTTATTTAAATGATTGAGTTAGCAATAAACTTAAAATCATTGTGATAAGTGATTTGGAGTTTTTACAAGGAAGTTTCCATATTCACAATGATTTTTCTCACAATCAATAATTTAAAAAAAAAAAATTGCACTTGGAATCTTATTGTATGTTATTTCATTTTAGGAAACGATCATTTTAAATCCTATAAAGAGATTCAGAGTTTTGGCAAGATTTTTGCATCTATTATATTATAATTTCACTCACAAGAAAGTATTCACATCAACAAATTTTGTAACACTAAAATACCCGACTTGCCAGATAGGTAAAACCCTGAAATATATTTCTAAATCATACATGACAATACACAGAAATGTAACTTTTGGTAGAAATAAAAATTAAACGGGGCAAAAACTGTACTGTATAAAAGCATAATATCAAGAATTAAAAAATCTTCTAAATATAGAACTCTCTTTTGGGAAGGAGAGTGGGAGATAGTACATGAATGAAACCAAGCTGTAGAATCCTGTGTTATTCTTCATCCCGATTTTGTCCATGTACTATCTCCGACTCCCAAAACAGCGTTTTATATTTTATATTTTGAAGATTGTTTTAAGCATTTGACTTAATTGCAATATTCAGATCTTGCACACTATTCATTTCGTCTTGAGAAAGGTATACATTTTACCGAAACGTTGGCAAGCTGTAGCTTCATTTCAACATAAGTGACCGACAACCACATCAAAAAAAGAAAGTCTGTCACGCAAGGGCTATGTATACCAAGCAGATTTTCCACATGGTAGTATAACATACATTACATCTTAATTGATGACGTCATAAAGCAACAAATTGCAACTATCTTACGTAATAAAGGTATCATGAAAACAATAAAATAAAATGATAGAATTAGAACAATTTCACAATCCAACTTATAGTAACAGAGATATTCAAATTTTTGAAATCCCCCCTCTAAACCTCACCTTCCCTTTGGTCCAATTTCTGCCATTAAAAAACTTGATCTTTCTTTTTGCATAAAACGATTAAATACTGAGTTTGGTAATGATCAAAAAATAGTTGTAACCGCTATATTGTTAACAGATAAATATATATTTTGGACCTCATTTTCGTCATCTTGGTAGGATCAAAGGACATTTGAGGAAGTTTTTTGAAAATCACAACATGAGTATAACCTAAATAACTGATTTCCCTTGGGGGAAATCTGCTAATAGTTTTTTTTTAATTGGGAGAATTTTGGCACTTCATGTTACTTTTTTTTTTTCAGAGGGGTTATGTGAAAAAGGCAAGGAGAGAACGAGGAGATATATCTGTAAAAACTGAGAAGAACAAACATCTTGACTCTGAACCAGTAAGATCTGAAGGGATTGGTGTGGTTGGTGGAGAAGTGCGTGTTGAAATTGATCCTGCCAGAGGTTTTAATGCCAAGGTAATTATATTTGTATTATATTATATTTGTTTCTATAAAAAGTTTTTAGTGTTTTGTGAATTGATTTTTTTTTTTTTATACTCAGTGGTTTGTAATATTTTCTCCTGAGACTTGTTTATATATAGTGTCTTCACACTTTGTTTAGAGACATGGGTTAATGTTTAAACATTACTAATATATTCAATGTTTATGATGAAATTTCAATACTGCATTGCCTTTATTTATGATATATGCCCAATTTTTAATCAAATCCCCTCCCCCCCCCTTCCCCAAAAATAAGATTGTTTGGTCATTGGGGAAGAAACATGTCAAGGAAGTCATATTTCAAAGAAAGCAAACATCTCATGGATTGCATGGGTATAATAACATGAAAAGAGAAACTTCTGACTAACCTAATGCTTCAATTACAAGAGTGAGTCTTTAGATCTTGATGATGACAATGTTAATATGGATATATTTAAAATAATTTAATTAAAATCTACTCTTTTTTATTTCAGACAACTTCTAAGGGTCATCCTAAAAAGGAAGTCGATGAAACAGGATGGACAGTAAATGAGAATGGAAATTATGACTATACGAAAGTCGATTTCCAGAAATTCCAAAGTGGCACTGGTGGTAAAAAGAAAGGAGGAGTAAGTAAAAGAGTAAGTAAAGTGCTGGATTTATCATATTCTATTATCAGAATAAAAGAGATTATCAAATTTAAAAATTGTTGGTTTAGATAGTTTTTTGAACAACCATTATCTGGGACTGGCATAAAAAGTTATTTGAGAAGTCTAGTAAGTAGTACTTCTCAAGACTGCTGAAATAATAAAACAATTATTAGATTCCTATATACAAACATTTAAATAAATAAAACAATTACTCATTTTACCATTTAATCACATGTGATTGTAAGTAATATTTGTACATTAACCCAGGTTTATTTATAACATTGTGGATCATATTGCTATGTTCTTGCTAGCTTAATTCCCCACTTACATGAAGACAATATTTGTGTAAATTTTCAGCTTTGCTTAGATATTTTTTCATATTAGTTAGATTCTGGGGAGTCTCATTCGATATTTATATATGTCTGAAACAGAGTCATTCCATGTCAATTGAACACACTTGAATTAAAATTTTACCTGACTATTTTAGAATTTTCTAAAATTTTGGTTTCCGAAATTTGGCTTTAAAATTTTAAACACCTAAAAAAGCCAGGTTTTTTTTTCTTTTTTCTTTTTTTTTCTAGAATCATCATTCTAGAAGCTATTCTAAATAAGATTGAAAGGTGAGAGTGGCACTATTTAACTCTGTTAGTCCATAGCCTTTCATATGACATGTAACACACCACAGGCTATAATGAAAATATTTTTTCAAAACTCAAAATAATAATTTTGATTATTTTAAAAAGTGCATCATAATAAATTTTCAAAAAAACCTAGGTGTATCTTGCACTTACATTTAGTATGTGCCAAAGTTTGAAAATGGGCATATAATGGGTTTATAGGTAAAAACTTTTTTAAATCTGGGTTGTTTTACAAAATTAGTAGCCATTATATAGTAATTTACATGATACAATAAGCTTTTGATCTACTTGCTTAATAATAATGTCACTTGTTGCCTGCTGAAGTTTTTATTTTGAATTTTGAAAAAAAATATTTTTATTTTAACCTATGGTGTCTTATGTTTCATATGAAATTCCTGAACTAACAAAATAAAATGAGACAAGTCACCTTTCTATCTCAATTAGAACAGCTTCTAGAGCAATTTCAAAACACCGGCGGTTTTTTCAAAGCTTAATGAAGCTGAATTTCAGAAACTGTTTGAGATAAAAAATTGAAATTTGATATTTTTCTTATTCTCAGTAATTTCTACCAATATACAAAATTTTAGAAAACTCTAAAATAGTGAGGTAAAATGGGCGAGTTGAACTGATATGGAATGACTCAACAGCCTATTGAATAATAAATGCCTTGACACAGCTGGAGAGGAAAGCAGGCTTTAATATTGACAATTCAGATTTAATAAAATATCCTTCTTTCAATCAATAATTTAAAAAGAAAAAAAGTACTTGCTGTTAGAGATTGTACGTTATCTCCAGCTAGGAAATTGTCATCATCCAAATGTCAAATCTCAATCATTTTCAACAGAAGACCTACTATCAATTTTAATTATGGAAATATTTTATAGTCTTTATGCAATTTTTTATTTTTGCCTATTCTAATTAAAGCCCTTTAGGATTGGATTTACTGTATTCAATTAAATTCAAAGGCTTGTTGATGTTCATTAGAATTCATTAACTTATAAAAAATCGTGTGATTCATAGACAATTGAGATCGAACTCTTATAAATGACAATTTATAATTCTGTTACTTGAAGAAAAATTCTGAATATGTTTTCATTGGGTTAGTAGTTAACTCGTGTGTTGTATTTATTGGCTGTGGACTTGTGGAAGTCAAAAGGATTTGAGAAGCAGTCAAATCTTTTTTTAACACAATTGCCAAAAAAGAGCAATTCCCAGCAAAATCAATAAAATATATGTTATCAAATTTCAGATGTGAAATAAACAAATTTTCTCCAATTAAGCTCTAAATTTCATTCAAATAATGAAGAGATTTATTATAAATCGTAAAACTTTTTATATAGGAAGGCAGGTGTCTTTCTAATTTCGTACATTTAAAGCCTAGGTACTGCTGGGGTGCACATAAATAAATAAACCTAGATACCTTCTAAAAATATGACACACATATATGAGTGTAGTTTTTATTAACTCTCAATATTTACATGAAAGCTTAAAACCATTTTGGAGTAGTTCATATTAAGGTTTCTAAGATCCTTAATGAAACAGATACGCTCAATTTTTATTTTCAGACTTAGTACAACTGCTGATTTGAACATTTTTCAAATATATTTTGAGCCATGGATTAGTTGATGGCCTGTAATGCAGAACTCGATTTAAATAAAAAAAAAAAAATTGTATTTTTTCAGTTTCAGAATAAGCGGAAAAGGAAAATCTTTCACGATAAAAGTGGAAGTAAAAAACCTCGCAACGGCTTTCATAAGAATTAATAGTAAGAATAAAAGGTAACCCAGTGGTGTTTATGCATCATGCTATATTTATATACATTAAATTGTGTATTACCAATACATGTGTAAATTATTTTTAAGATTTATAATACTTAAAATTTTAATTATGTTGGTAAAATCAGATCACTATAATGGTAAACTTACCATAATCTACTAATTTTAGTTCAGTACCTGCAGATATTAATTTGTCATAATCGTTTAATATATTGATTACTTACAATATAAGAGTATTAAGAAAAACAGCATGGCATATTTGATAATGTTTTTATTTTTTAATGCATGGCTGTGACAGTACTTGTTAACACTTTTATAAATGATTAAAAAGACTACAACTTTAAACAAAGTATATAAATTACTGAGCAAACAAAAAAATAAAAATAAATAAATAAAAAAAAAAGATTGATTTTTGATTGTTACAATTTATTTTGTATGTATATAATGTAATTTTACAAATCATAACACTCTTAGCTTGTCCTATTTGTTTTTCTCCACCATGGTTGCCTTGTGATCCTTCTTGGTCATTTTAACTGTAAGAAACCATTTTTCTTGCATGTTAATTCTTTTGAAGATTTTTTTCTCTGTTTTTTAGTTAAACCACCGATGTGGTAGATTTACCATAAAAGGCATTTCATTGTGATGATAGATAAAACACCATATTTTTTCAAATCTTTATATGCGTCTATTGTAATCTATAAGTTTTGAAAAGAAAAAGTAGTCCATTATCCATGAAATTTGGAATATATGTTTTGGTTTCATAATTTGTTAATTTTAGTTCTTCAGCACACATCAATAAGGATGGGGGGATACAAAATTGTAAATTTCTCTATGTCTATTAGGGATACAGATGATATGAATAGGATCTCTTTAAAAAATTATTTTCACATACAGAATATTTATACAAATTATTTTTTCCCTTTCAGCTGAGTAATTTTGTAAATCAAATCTCAATATATTTTTTGGAAGTCTAAGCTTTTCTATTTTATCTATATCACAACACCCCTTCCCTTTGATAATACTATATTACTCAATTTGTTAGTATATATTATACTAATCCTCCAAAACGTTGTGGGCATTGCATCAAAATTAAGGAATTTTCTTCAAAATATAAAATGACTGAAAGTGATAACTAAAGTAGAAAGTTAGATGAAAATAGTTTCGCTGTGAGTGGGTAGGTATTTTATATAGGTTTCATACCCATTTAAATTAAGCTTTTATAAATCATGACCCACTAACCAATTATAGTGCATTTAATTGATGTCATTGTTTGCTTCACACTCAATGATTTAAGTAGTAATTCATCATTTTTGTCATGTAACAAATTGCCATTAAACATATTTTCTTTCTCCCAAAGACACTTTTAAAGGAGGAGCCAAGGGAATCATGGAGGATTGTAATTGGGTCAGCCGAAGGGTATCATTCACTCTTTAAGAGCAATAAAGTTTATAAATAATATCACATTTATTATTTCATCCTTTTAATAATAAGATTTTAATATTTTTAAACATTAATTATCATTGTTTGTCAAATATATGATTTTAACATTTAAAATGGCAATTTTTTTAAAGGAATCACAGATCTAAAGGACCATTTCACTGTTGACAGGATATTTATAGTAATGTTTTAGACTATATTTTTATTTTTACCACAGATATTTTTCGAAATGGAACTATGTTTCAGCTTAGTGTGTGCCTAATATACAATACTTATTGTATTATATATTTTTCATATAAACTTTAAAAGATATATATTCTTATATAAAGATATTCTTAGGCATACTTTCTATTTTACCAAGATTGTAAGCAATTTTAGTGTCTTTTTTGATCTGAAAATAGATTCTAAACACAAATCAATCTCAAAATCAAGTCAAAACTTTGAAATTTATAAATTTAACTAACTTTTTGGACTGCAATCATTATTCTAAACACAATTTGTTCTTTACATTTTTCGATAAAACTAATATTAATGAAGATATTGATCAACTTGTGATTTCAAGTCATAGTAATCCTCCCTCCTGGTGCAATTCAAAATTTAAATTCTAATATAGCCTATGTACCTATAATTATAATTTTAATACCATTGTTCTTGAAATGGTTTGACTCATGGAAAAACGTATCCTTGCAGAGTTTTAATACAAAATCAGATAAACCTTAGAGTTTTATTTATATAGATATCATTATTTCCTTACACGTTCGCTGCTGCAGTCTATATATGATATACTCCACCACCATCTGCACCGGTCCCCGTCGTCCGATGTCTCTCCTAACGTTAAAATCTGTATTGGACCCCGGGGACCGATATAGTTTTCGAAGGTAACGCTATCTCTTGACTATTCTAGTAAACTAAATGAATAAATTAGCAGAGCAATCAGTACTCCAAACCAAGAACTAGCATCAGCAAAGCCAGGAACGGTCCCCGGCTTCCGATGTCGTCTACAACTAATGTAAATTTTTTATCACATTGTCAGCTGTTATTTTCAATAAGCACTCAAAACTCGTAAGCTCTGCTAGCTCAGTAGTTGAACTAGAACATGAGGGAAAACAGTTCTTGTCTCCAAAACTATCGTCACGAAGTCGTATCACTCTCACTTTCACTGCTGTCGGCAAGAGTTACAGATAGTGCTTACTCAACTAATGCCCGACCACAAGACATGTGCAACACAACGGTAAATGAGCGAAGGGGGGCATGGAAAGTAAAACAGATTCAAGTCAGCTCATTTTTGACCAAGTTCTGACTGGAATTAGCATTGGGCGCCAGGGGGTAATGCCGTACCCAACTCGAGTTTCTCTATTTCTAGACGGTTACGGTCCTCGGCGTCCTATAGTATTTTTCTAGATTAACTAAACCTACATGTTCTAAGAACAAATTACATCCAATCCCCGTTAAAATATTCTCATAATAAGCTTGCTACAACCTTTGTTTTTTGGAGTAGACTGAAGGAGAGGGGACCCGTCCTGATAGACTTGATGACGATTGGACCCCGGGGACCGATACAGCAGTGAACGTGTTAAGCCATATTTTATAATAAAGAATCAGAGTGGACGCCCTCTATGAGTTAGCCCTACACCTTAAGTTTAACGTCTCCCCGACGCCGAATTAACAATGTTAAGAAAAAGAATTATTTTGAAAGACAAAATTCATTATTAACTACTACTTTCACTTATTAATGCTCACATTTTGGGGGAAAAGTGAGGAGCAAACTATCAAAAGGTGTTTTGCTATTATTTTATTACTAAATTAATCAGAATGTAACATTCTGCCAGAGTATACAATTTTGATCCTTTACAAATTAAATTCAAAATTTGTATTTTCTCACCAAAAAGTGTTGTTTTTCCTTTATTCAGTTTAGATATAAAGCATACCCAACAGCCAATAGAATGAGGCAACATGTAAAATTGATTGGTCAATTTAGTAAGTTGACCATCACTTTTCCATTTTGTTGTCAACACGTAAGCCTTTTTTAAAGTGTTCATATCTACAGTTTTGAGATCGGAATTAAACTTCCTGAAGAAATGTTATTTTTTTGCCATACTTGGTCATTTAATTTTTTTTTACCTCCAAATTGTTTATTCTTGCAATTTAATGTAAACAAAAAATATCCTAGCATTCTTGTTCATGGAGATAGTATATGAGATGCACATAGCTATTTTGAAAGTTTACTCCTCAAATTTCCTGTATTTTTTTAGAACCAAAAAAAAAACAAGGGGAAAAATACTGTTCTTGTAAAATGGTCCCTTAAAATAATTGATTCCAAATATTCCAAGATACTTTAAGGGAAGTCTCATTTATTGTTGTAAATTACTGTATCATTAACAACATGTATATGTAATTACATTGAATTAAATGATTTTCTTTTGTTTTATCTTTCTGAAAATTATATTTTTTTTCTCGCTGACCAAATGACTTCCATATTATGGACTCCCACTATCAAAGAATGGAGAGCTCACCTGATCTGAAGGGAGAGACCTTAGATATTTTGAGCTATTAGAGAGCACCTGGCATGGAGGGTCAGAAAAATGTTAAAACTAATGGTTGGCCTGATAACAGAATCAAGGAGTGGGCTGCACTGGTTGGGACATGTCAAGAGAATGGAAACCTACTGGCTATTTAGAAAGTATTATATGGCACACCTGATTGTAATAAGAATAGTGCAGAAGATGCCTGGAGGCCTCAAAGAGGTTTGCAGTAGCTGCTGACCAGAGATTTTTATTCATGAAAATGAATAAAACCATATTCACATATTGAATATGATTTTCACTTTCTCTTGACTCGAACCTAAAATAAATCCGAATTCCTCCCAAATTCATATTTTATTTTATGATTTTCATCGTAATTCTGAACACAACAATTACCCAGGCTGCATAAACTATGCAGATATGCGGTGGGTTGAAATGACAAATGGATAATGTCATCTGACACTAGTCTCTATTTATCGCTTAGTAAAAGCTTAATACATTAATCTTTACAAAGAAGACTTCAATTTTAAACTGCATATTAGATGTTTAATGGTAGGTAAAATCTGCTTAAGTTTTTTTTTTATATTTTATTTTGTCCACTTTATGCTACTAGGCTAATCGGGACGGGTTGCTTAAGTTTACACAGCTTAACTAACTGGTGGTGATTAATGTATACCAAATTACTGTGAAAATCATAGACATGATCGTCAAAAAAACAAACAAAAAAAGTTGATGGTTAGGAGAATGGTTTTAAAGATGGGCTAGAATAGAAAAACCCTGTTATTTCACATAGGATTGTTGACAATACAATGTTCTACAAATATCGTCCAATCCATATTTGTGTTTTCAGTGTTGAGTAAACCTCCACTCATACTCATTTCATTTTAACGATAACCTAATAGATCACAAATTGCTTAATTCTAAATGTAAATGTGATATTTAAACATTGCATGGAAAACTAAATAGTATCATTATTAATTGTTGTTGTCAGATTAGTAGGCACGGCAAGTTAGAAAAGAGGTAAATTCAAAGAATCAAAATATCTCTCTTATAATGCAACGGATCGATAAATTTTATATAACCAACATTGTTGATAGTCATTTAAAATAATTCTGGGTACGTTTTCTTAACTCAAATATTAAAAGATTATATATATTTTTAAATGTTCAGCCAACAACTGGTAAGTCTGCTTAGTTTTACAGCCGACTGTTGAGTATTTGGTGCTCAGAAATTGGGTGGAAATAATAAAATATTGAAGTAAAAATTATAAAACAAAACTGTGATTTGGGGTGAAAATAAAAAATAATTGTGAGTACTTCTTGATTTTGGGCTCAAATCAAGAAAAAATGAATATGGAAAAAACAAATTCATGGATGTGAATAACACAAAAATTATATTCATAACCACAATATTGCACATCTGATTTTATTCAAAGTCATTTCATGAATACAAATATGACTGCACTAGTCAGATATGGTAGTAGAGCCTCAGGTCCTGAGACTGAGCAAATCTATGCAACATATTAGAGTTAATAGGATATATTTTTTGCTTCTAAACAAATTCTACACCATGTTCTGGGCTGTGTTTGACCCTTCAAAATTGTGGAAACATTTTTCCAAAAGTGATGCATTTGGTATAAGTTAAGGGCCATGGTTTTGACCTTTAGACAAAATCAAATGGGCAAAGACCTATCATTCACCATCATTAGTGTATAACATGGCTTACAATGAAATACTGGGTTCTTGATAAAAGTTGAACAGTATTTAAAAAAAAGCAGTACAATTAATAAAAGTTCACCTTCTTGTTCTGTACACTTCCCCCTCATTTTTAGCAGATTTTCCTTAAGGGAAATCAGCTATTGAGGTTGTACTCATGACGAGATTTTCGAAATTTTTCTTCAAATGTCCATCGATCCTACCCAGATGATGAAAATGAGGCCCGTTCCTGTCGGCAGGTTATTGAAATTGGATGAAACATTTCTTATTTCCGTTTGTATTTATTCACGGTGGTGTTGTTTGTTACCAGTATGTAGATTTATCTATTACTAAACTTCATGAGGGAAACCTGCTTAGTTTGCACAGCCCCTGCGTGACGGACTGTTTAATTTTAAACCTGTAAACATCAAGGATTGCTACTTTAAATAGTAGTAGGTTTATAAATTATTCCGAAAAATTTTTAATGAGCCCTTGAAAAAGTTTGAAGACTAGAAACTTATATTCCAACTATAATGTATTCACTTATTGATCTGAAATAAGAGATCTGGGCCCCTTACAAATTTCTCGTTGAGCTGGTTAAAAAGGTTATGGTTTGAAAGGCTTGGTGAATTACACAAGACTCTTCTAATAACCTTAGGAAAATGTACTAGTGTATTTACCATTTTATAACTAAAATTTCCTAGCTGTTTGTTTCTACAACTTTAAGGGAAAACCAAAAGGCTAGAAGAAATAGTTATTTTCACATTTCATTACAGAGATGACTGAATTGTTTGTGTAATAGACTAATAGTAGTGCTATTGATAATTCTAGCCCAAAATGTTTACTTGGAGCTGTGTAGGTAAATAAAATACAAATGAAAATTTTGTTACTTAGAAACTATAGTTGGTAGGACTGAATCTGGATGGGACGCTCCTCTACTACACAGCTCTCAATTACAAAAATTTCTAGCTCATGAAGGTGTTCAAGTGACAGAAATTCCCAGAGATTGACTGCACAGTTGATCACAATGTCGGATATGTGTGTGTTTGGCTGGTATAAAAAAAATTGGAAAATTAGTAGCACAAAATCACTGTCCTGAGATCAGCATTACACATGATAATGTTTATACAGTTGAATTCATTCTTGAAGATGGTTGATAGGTGAGATTATCAGAAGTTGTGAAACAGTTAGTAATAAGATAAAGGATCTGTCAAAGTTTGTATGAAGTCTCTTGGATTCCAACCGGAAATCATAAGTTTAAAGGTTTTCAGGTGATGCATTTTAACTTGCGGCATCATTTGCATTCCCCACTACACTCATAAATTCAACAAAGCTAATAAGGAGTGGCAGAGGAAAGAGGAGGCAGCCTCAATGAAAGCCCAGACTATTTGAATTAAGAAATTATACTTCATGATTGATGAGTAAAATAGAAGTTTATTCAATCTCGTTTTAAAACATCAACACATTAATATTGTGTTTAAAACTAAATATTTGTATATAAAATATAGCAAAATGAACCTATAAAGCTACTGATTTATAAATTTATTAATAAGAATCTGATTTAAAAAATAAATAAAAATGAAAGCATATAAAGTTATGAAAACAAAATATTTAAAAATTCAATCTTCAGCTTTAATTTTCTTCTTAGATTTTTCAAAATTTTCAGGGTTTTCTAATGATGCTTGAAGTTTCTTAGCCCTCTTTCCAATCAAGAGTAAATCAATTCTTGCTTTTCTAATAGCGGTAAAAGGAGAAAACTTCTTATCTTCTTCTGTAACAATACGAGACTTAAATCTGCTTTCTATACTTTTCAATGGTATAATGTTCTTTGTCTTAAGTTGTGTGGCCTTTTTCTGCTCTTCTAAGCTGGCTTCACACTTCTGGATTTTCTTTTGCTTCTTCAGAGGGAATAATATCAATCGAGACTTGTATTCCTTTAATCTTTGTACGTTGGCCTGTATAGACTCGACAGATTTGTTCCTTCTGCGATGGTCGACAGCAATGCCAATAGTCCTGGCAAAGCGTGGGCTGAGCCCAATCCTCCTGATTTCTTCGAGGGAAAACCCCCTACCAAGCCTCACCTTCTTGTGGTACCTCACAGTTGGGCAGCGGACTACTGGACGCAACACAGATGTTGGCCTGGTAAAATAAAAATAAGCATGTCATTTCATTGTGAAAACACTATGGAATGAAAAATTATTTTCATATTTCATTTTCAATAGTGATTATGATTTTAGAAGGTACATTAGAAATGATTATATACACAATGGAACTATTCAGGGTTTGTTTGCCCAGTCAGAAAACAATATTACTTTTCTATTCTATGACTTTGATTGGAATCTTGAAAGAAAGGAAGCTGCTTAATAAGGAATTAGTAAATATTGAGAAGTGGAATTGAGGAATGAAAAATGTGTTGTCTGTCTTTACCTTTTTAATTTTTATTACAACATAGCTTGCAGAGAATTCATTCCAATATTTATTGCTAGCTGCACAGGTCTCTTCCTACCATTAAAACTGATAGAATAATGTTGCCTAAGTGCCAAAACCTGAGTAGATTATTTAATACAAGATTAATGTTTGCATTATTAGGTCAAAAATCTAAGTAGAAAACTAAATCTAAAAAGAATACATTTTTTTTTTTTTCAATCAGTTGGAAAATGTCATCTTGAATGTGTATTTTCTCTGACGGATGCTAAATAAATTAATGGTTTACGGCTCGTTATCACTTTTATAGATTAACCTCATGTTGGAAGTGACAATCCAAATAGTAAGAACAGAATTTGGTGGTACCAAATAAAACAGGTTGACACAGAACTGTGTTGATCAGTGGTAGAAATATCACCACAGTATTAACTGGTTTGTGTGTTTGGGAAGAGTTTGAAAGAGTGAGACAAAATTCAGGGCTAACAATAGGTACGTAAAAGACCAAGCCAGGAGTTTTATCTTTTCCAGTGCTAACACATTTATATAGATGTAAGGAAAGTTCTAAAAAGGAATAGAGTAAAAGCCACAATGGTCAAGGTGCAAAAATATAATACAGTCCTCAGCCCAATAGTTAGATTGTTCCAATGGAAGCTGTGGATGTGGAATTGGAGGATCCTAGATATGAATCACACTGAATGAATAAAATGGTGAGAGAGGTCCAGTTCTTGCAGAGCTATAGTGCCTAGGCAAAAGTAATACGAGCTCTGTAATATGCATTGTTACTGTAAACTTAGCTTTAAATAAAAGAATTTAACCCAGAAGTGATTGCTATATAAGATTTCCTCTTGCAGTTTTATTTATAAATTTCAATTTTTTTGTGCGAAATAGGAATTTTTTGTACCTACGACCTTAGCTAGTTTATTTCTCTAAATCCTCTCTCCAACAAGAATAATAAACAAGGTAGATCCTCACTCTTAAGTTTGTATTCAATAAGGTTATAAACATATTATCTTTTGTCTTGATTCATGGTATCATTGCACAACCAATAATATTTGCACAAAGTTTAATTTATTTATTTTATCTTTTCCTTAAATGTATTTTTTCTTTTCTTTTATTCTATCATTTCATTCACCAATGTCATAACTATCTGCTTAATGCAAGGCGTAAAAACTAAGACTATTTACAATTTTACTTATTATATATAAATGAATGCCATAGTATTTAGATGTAATTTGAATATGTTCTTTCATCATGATTTAAAGATAAACCTGTGAGGGAAATGTCTGTTCAATTAAATAGGATGAAAGTAAGCTACTACTTTAATTATGTTTTTAAGTTGAAATAAATTTGATTGATTTTCAATCAACGTTTTAATAAATAATAATATTTTTATTAATTAATTCACTTTATGCTCCATTGGCTAAAAGGACAGGTTACCTATAGGCCACCACCTTTTTCTAACCAGATAGGGCTAAGGGGTTTTATTTAGTTAGTTTAGATTAAAGAATTTATAAAATGTATTCTAGTCAATCTATAAATAAAAATAATTTTATCAAATTAATAATTAATTTTGTGGCTCAGGTTAGCCATGTGAGTTAAAGCATTGTCTCGTATGGTAAACCTAGAGTGGCGAGTTCGGTTCCCACCTGGGCAAAGGAATTTATTTAGTGACGGAATTCATTAAATAATTTCATTTTAATAATTAATTTTGTACATACTCAGCTGCAGCAAATATAAATTAATAACAAAAATTTGATTGATTTTCAATCAACGTTTTAATAAATAATAATATTTTTATTAATTAATTCACTTTATGCTCCATTGGCTAAAAGGACAGGTTACCTATAGGCCACCACCTTTTTCTAACCAGTTAGGGCTAAGGGGTTTTATTTAGTTAGTTTAGATTAAAGAATTTATAAAATGTATTCTAGTCAATCTATAAATATAAATAATTTTATCAAATTAATAATTAATTTTGTGGCTCAGGTTAGCCATGTGAGTTAAAGCATTGTCTCGTATGGTAAACCTTGAGTGGCGGTTCCCACATGGGCAAAGGAATTTATTTAGTGATGGAATTCATTAAATAATTTCATTTTAATAATTAATTTTGTACATACTCAGCTGCAGCAAATATAAATTAATAACAAATTTGCTGATAAATTACAAGCTCAAGCTTAGCTTATCATACCTAACCTGTACACTAAAGTTACCTGAGAGAGGGGGGCAGATTATAATACTTTAACAAATAGGTACCGTCTACATATTAACTCTTACAAAGAAGAGCAATGCTAAAAGTTAATATAAAATGTTAGCTCACTACCAGAGACATGGGTTAAACAATCAAATTGTAGGATTGTCTGACAGAGATATAGGTTAAACAAACAGTAATGATCGAGGAATTATATTTTAGATGTTTGTATAAAATTGTGTTGATTTGTTCAAGGAAATGAACATACCTTGGGGCAATTTTCATCGCCTTACGTTTTCTAACATTCTTCCTCCTCAGTTTCTTTGCCGGTTGGTTGAACCAAGTACGAATACGTAATTGCCACTTCTTATGAAAATGAGCATTTGGAATAGCATTATTTCCCTTGTGAGTCATACTGGTAAATATTTGTCTGAACAAATGTGGCAAGAACAAAACAATATGGCTGAAAGCGACCTAACACTCCAAAATGCACTACAGGAGTTTACTAAAAGAAACAGCAACAGAACAGTGTTGCCAACATCCAGAAATCTCTTATCCCAGACCTGCTAAAAATCCACCTACCAAAAACTATTAGTGGCCACTTCTTACAATTAGATATATTATAGAAATATGAATATAATTTTGAATAATTCGGTATGATAAAATATTAAATGAAATATATAATGTATTTGAAGAGCTATGATTTAATTTTTTTTCACGGAAGACCCTCACCCTTTATTGATATTTTGCTCATTATGGAATTTTATCAATGATTTCATTTTTATTTATTACCTGATTTCCTTCAAGGAAAATTTGTTATTGAGGATGTGTTCATGACGTTAAACATTCGTCAAATGCGTACCAATCATACCACGTAGATTTTGAAAATGGGCTTCAAGTTTATATGTCTATTTAGTCGCTTCGCTAAGATTTCAGCCCCCCCCCCCATATGATTTGTCATGAGATCTACATATCTTTATAACATTGTCCAAAACATTTTTCTATAATATCATTTATATAGTATAAATATTTGATATTTAATATACAATATATATTTTTTTAAATTTTGCTATTGAGATTGCTCTCATTAAGCCATTTCCTTCCATGGCTCCAACATTTTTCAAATTTCATCCATCACACTACCTAGAACACATATGGCAAAAATTAGTACCCATCAAATCTATAGAAATCCAAATCTAATGTGTTGTCTCATTTTCTGTTTAAATTCGGCAGGTATAATTATTTGGAGGAAGGTTTTTTAAGTCCATTCCAAGAACAATGACATCAAAATAGATAATCTTGTCTGTTGCCCTGTTGTTTACTCGATCACTCAAAAACGCCTAAAAAGATTTCTATGGGCTTTTTTATTTGTCAGTCAGCTATTTCAAGGTACAATGTAGAGTGTATGATAATTCGAGTTTTCTACTGGGATTGGGGGTTTACTTCGATATCAAACCACATTTTCGCCAATACATTCGTTTTATGGAGAACATTTCGTGTTTTAAATAACGATTACGGCTCTAGAAGGTTAGTCACTTTTATTAATTACTTTCACAAAATCGGCTGGCTCCTTAACAAATAAATAAATTTCGAAGTATTGACTTTCATCCATTTACGGACGTCAAAGGCTTTCTTCGTGTTCTATGAAAATTCCCAAGAAGTGAAAAACGATTTGCGTATGAGTTACGGAAATGTATATT
Organism: Riptortus pedestris; assembly: GCA_019009955.1. Classification (NCBI taxonomy): domain Eukaryota; kingdom Metazoa; phylum Arthropoda; class Insecta; order Hemiptera; family Alydidae; genus Riptortus; species Riptortus pedestris. The sequence goes on from CM032230.1 coordinate 134,750,710, forward strand.
GCTAACATGCACTATTTTATAGTTTAGTGCCACCGTCAGGAGTGGCGGTTTAATTCGATACCTAAACTCATTTCCTAAATTATTTTATGGACAAAAAAAGTAAAGTAGGAATTATGTTTAGAATGCATTGGTGTACGAAGTGAGTTACCTAGAAATAATTCAGATTTTTTTTTTTTTTTTTTTTTTATTTAAACCAGTATCAGGGATATGAATGTTTCAAAATAGCTATTTTATATTTTACTACCTACTACTGGAGGGTGGGGGAGGGCTAGTTACTTGGAAGTCAAATCTACGGTTCGTCAAGATCTTTGTTAATATTGGTTTTACCGGAAAAGGTAAAGAAGGAATTGTACTTAGAAATAATTTTACCGACGTAGAGCTATATTTATGAATTTTTACTTCTAACTTCCAGTTATATGTCGTTGGAATTTCGCAAGTCTGTGCCTCCTCTTCAGGGTTTAGTGATTTAGGGTTTATGTAAGAATCACTTGTCAAGAAGAAAACACAAAAGTCCGTCACGCACGACTGCGTAAACTAAGCAGATTTCCCGTTTAAAATATTGAATGAATACAAACGGTAATAAGAAATGTTTCAGTCAATTTTACCTCCCAAAGGGAAGCGTCTGAAATGTAAACAAACATGTCTACCAACCTCTCACTGGAAAGAAAAAGAATTACTGAAATATATCAGAATATAACATATTAATTTTATTGAAAACTATTTACTATATCTAGTACTGTAATTTATAATGAATCAGAATAATTTGTATCTCAATCAACCAAATTTTTAGTCCAAGAACTTAAGGGGGGGGGGGTCACAGAACATATTTGCATGTGTATCTTGTATAATATAGGTTTTTTAAAACAATATTTGGCATTTATGCTTCGAATAATGACATTTCTTATATAGCAGAGTATTGTTTATGTAACATGAGTAGAAGTGGCGGTTTGCTGAAAACTGAAAATGCAAATATCTCGGATATTTCAGAACAAGAGCGCCACCAATAGTCCCTGTCAACACACACAATCAATATAAATAATATATGCAACTTCAACAACCTATCAATTATTTGCTAGGTAATAAATAATATTTCCTAATCTAAATTGTTTTAAAAGCCAAGAAGATAAAAAAATGTCAATATGATAAATCGGTTATAAAATAATATGTAGTCTCTGAAAGCTCTCTGAAGCTGAAAAATATATTGTTTGTGGTGTAAGGCCTGTTTTTATTCTGAAAATTTACCTTGTACCGCACATGTCTTTGAGAAAAATGAAATCAAAGATCAGTTGTTGACCACCAAAGGACAGTAAAATGTTACTTGGGTTTATAATCGTTATATTCCAAATGGCATAATTTATAGCTCAATGCATCTTTTTAGGCATTAAATTGTTTAAAAATGTCCTAAACATTTTTTTTTATTTTGTTTTATAAATTCCGAATTCTTTTGTTTGGAAATAAGTTCCATATGCTGAAGAAATAATATTTGTAGCTCATAAAGGCCGAGGTATAGATTTGAGGGGGTGACTGAAGAGGCCGCTGTTTCTTCTTCCTTTCTGTGAATACATTTGAATTTTTCCAATGCCAGCCTACACTCGGCCTCCTTTTATCCTTTGTTCTATTATATATCTTATCAGCTTTTTTTTTCTCTCTCTCTCTGCCTTTCTCTTTGCCAGTCATATTCATCAAACCATCCTATATCCCCCCCCTCCCCTATTTGCTTTCAAATACAAATTTTACGGTGAATATCTTTTTTTTTTCGTATATTTTCGTTAGAGAAATTCTTCCCTCCCTTTTTATAGGCAGAGCTTTTCACTCAGTTTCCTTGTTTTTAGTTAACTCAGCCGAAAAAAGGGTATGCTAAAAATACACACAAAACAGATCTTTTTCCCCTAAAATAGAAGCCTTTTCTTCATTTTTTATTTTTGTTTTTTATACTCCTTTGGATTAAATACCTTATATTTTCCAAAAGGTGTCCTCTCAGAGCGAAAGCAAGCGCATATTTTATATGGTCCATACTTGTAGCTCCGTAGCTCACCAGCCCAAGTAGGATTAGAATAAGTCTTAAAATACTTTTAAGAGCATTTGTAGAGAAAATAATACATAACAAAACCTTATCACACCTTATTAGTTAGCCTTTCACCTTTAACGGGAGAAATTTGCATCATATTATTTATTTAGCAAACTGTTTTAGGATTAGGATTCATAATATCTCCCCACACTTTACAATACAATTAACGTTTGGCAATGCGGAACGGAATATATATACTTTCACCGTTATCAAGCTTCGGCACACCTAAATGATTAGTATTTTGAGATTTGGATCAGTGGCGGCTTGTAGCTAAAATTAGTGGGGGTGCTGCTCCAGAATATCCAGCAACGGGTCGGCACTGAAGGATACAGTGCTCTCTCTCTCTTGCAGCCTCCCGTGGAGCGTCCTGTGTGCGCATGCTCACACCAGTCAAACACCGGTCCAATGGAACTGTGAATCGCACAGTTCCTTACAAAGATTTTTGTACCTTTTTCATAAACTGGGGGATGGTTACTGCATTAAGCTTAAGGATTATATAGTATACAATTATGAAGAAAGAATTAAAGAAAAAAGCCCGTCACGCAGGGGCTGCGTAAACTAAGCAGATTTCCCACGTGAAGTTTTACAATAGAGAAATCTGCCTAATAACAACTGTAGTAGTAAGAAACCTCTAAACCTAAAACATTATTTAGGGCGTAATAACCCAGTAGTTTCTAGCCTCAAAAAACAGTTAACCTAACCTCTAAACCTATTCACGAAGGGCGAATAGTTATGGAAACGGCCGCCAGAGCTCTCGGCGGAAAGTCCGAACAGCCTACTGGCGACCACACACAGAATACAAATGCAAATATCTCGGTTAATATTCAAGATACAGAACAAATGTATAGAACAATATTTATAGTAAATTTAATTTGCAATAAGATTTATTCCATACAATTTTTCGATCCGACGCATAATAACGGAGATATTTTGAATTTTCGAAAATCCCCTCCCACTGGTCCGATTTCAGCCATTCACGAGCTTGATCTTTCTTTTTACATAAAACGATTCAATATCGAGTTTGGTAACGATAAAGCAAAAATTGCGACCGCTAGAGCGTTAACAGACATATATATATATATATATATATATATATATATATATATATATATATATATATATATATATATATAATTTTGAACGGACCTCATTTTCGTCATCTCCTGGGTAGGATCGATGGACATTTGAAAATTTTTTTCGAAACTCGCATCATGAGTACGCCCTCAATAGCTGATTTCCCTGGGGGAGGGAAGGGAAATCTGCTAAAAGGCTCATCATATTAAATGTTATAGATAATATCAAGTGGAAATTGGGGGTGTAGCAGTTCCACAGTGCCTATACGCGAGCCGCCACTAGTTTGGATAAAACTATTAACCGCCTATTATTAAGAGCCTTTTTAGAAAATTTCGAGATTTTCGAAAAATTTCTTCAAATGCCCATCAATCTTTCTTAGGAGATGACGAAAATGAGGTCCAATCAAAATTTTATATATATATATATATATATATATATATATATATATATAGATTTATATATCTGTCTGTCTCTAGCCATCGTAATTTTTGTTCTATCGTTGCCAAACGATATTTAAACGTTTCATATAAAAATAAAGATCAAGTTCGTTAACGGCTGAAATCGGACAGGAGGGGAGGAATTTCGAAAATTCTCAATATCTCTGTTGCTATACGTCGGATCGAAAAAGTGTTTAGAATAAATCTTATAGCAAATTAATTATTCTATAAATGTCGTTATCAGAATTTTTTCGCTGTCTTGATTATTAACCCAGATATGTTCATTTTTTAGTTTTCGGCAGCCAGTAAACCCATACTCCTACTCATGACTTATTAACAATAAGCTGTTATATCATGAAACACTTTATTTCAAGTATAAATACCAAATATTGATCTCAGTAAACGTTTACTCTTTGAGATAAATGTATATACGTGGCACACATAGGAAATCTGCTTAGTTAACGCACCCCTTCCTTACCAAATTGTTTTTGTTGGAATGACAATCTGTACATTCTTATTTGTGATTGAAGGATGCAGAAACCTGTAAAGAATATGTGAGGGACTAGTTTCGTATCTCGGTACAGTAAACCAGCTTTTAGCAAATATGGAGGATATAAAAAAAAATTACGTCTTAATTGATTTAATCTTTAATATCTCCTCAATAATTAGAGAGACATGCTTGGACAAGATTAAAATCAGAGTCCACATTTTCCTTACTTTTTAAATTAAAATATTTGTAATAATGATTAATACATAGGATAATTATTTGTAAGAGACAATCAAATGATTTCCAGTTACGCTTCTAAAATTTGAATTTGGCGCCGGTTTTCCGGATTATCCTCCTCGGATGTTGGCTGTAAGAGGTGAGATTGTAGTTACATCAGTGGTCCATGCTCCTTGTCCATCTGGTTTTGTGTCATAGGTATAGCTGAGTTCATAAGACATGAGACAATGGCTAGGATGCGCAGTAGCAAAGAAGGCTATTGCGCATGCTCCCGTCATCAGTCTGTTAACGACTCTCGTGAGCTACGGATATGTATCGGGCGTCCTGAAAACATTAGCCCTCAGTGTGTATGTAGTGTAGCTTGAAGCTAAAATCTAACCCTATCTTGGTTATGTAGGAAGAAATGTCGATATAAATCCCTGCAAGGTCTTGCTCTAACCTCAAGCTAATACGTTGCAACAATATTTTTGTTTTTAAAAAAAGAAATCGGTTTTCGATACTTGAATTTTAATATCGAAATACCGATATATCGGGGGGGGGGGATATCAAGTATTATTTAGAAATTTTTTGGGGGAAATATTGATATTTTTTCACCATCCCTAGTGTACCCGTCAATAAGTCGCCATTTAAATTTAAATTGACAGTGATAGTGACATACATTCAAGCGGCGATGATAATGATGAGCCCTTAAGCGGCATTGAGGAGATGGGGTTGTCATTTGACCAATTTTAAAGCAATTATATATATATATATATATATATATATATATATATATATATAAAAGTTAACTTGTTATATTTTATTTAACTTCTATTAATTTAGATGGTAAATAAGTTATTTTGATATTTTTTGAAAATTAATTTTGGTAAGATAATTATCTGTAGGTTTTTAAAAAGGTATTTGTAAGTTTTAAGTATCACAAATCATTGTGTAATTTATAAAAAAAAAAATGATCTTTACATTTTTAAAAATATATCTTTAAGTATTAAAAATAATTATCTGTAAGCTTATAAATTATCTTTAAGTTTCTAAACAAATATCCATAAGTTTTAAGTATAAATAATTTTCTGCAATATTAAAAAAAAATTTAAATAATAATGTCAAAATATTATTTATGTAAACTATGCAAGTATATGCAATTCCACTAACTTGCTATTATCACTAATCAATAATAAATTACGTTTTTTGTGCATTAAATAAATTATTATTTTATTTTTTTATTCATGTTTGTTTTTTAATAATGTTTAATCAATGCTGCTTCTCATTTTCTGCACTATATTTTTATATAAATTAGGAAAAGTAGAACATATACTAGAGAAAGGTTAGACTGCAGGTACTCAGTATCCATACTTAAAGGGCTGGAGCAAGTGTACGGCATGCTGGCAAATATGTTCAGCTTGGGTAGTACACGTCCTGTCATCCCCACCAAGCCTACCATCCATCCCCACCCCCATGCGCGGATTGTCTCATGTCTCATGAACTCAACTATACCTTCTCCTTCTTTCTGTGGGAATCCGCTACCCTAGTGCCAACAGTTGTATCTGTGCTTACTTTGAGTATCCAGTCTGGTGATTTGGTAAGAATTCCTTTATATCTTGTCCTTTGCCCCAACTCCTCTCTTCCACCCTTCAGTACCTTTTCCCTCAAGGGTAATGCTTTAAAGGTAAGACTGATTTACTTTAATATTTTTATCTATATATGTGTTGTATTTGTCCTATTTATGCTTATCTGAGCCCTCAATTTCTATATTTTTTTATTATTATTTCATTTATCCACAGTTGGCTGGTTTTTATAACCATAACCCTCGTCACATTGAATGTGTGGGAAATGGGCAGAAGAATAACAGAATAATAAACAAAATAATTTATTAAGATTGTAAAAAAAATATATATAACGTATCTGGATCATTCGCACGAGGCACAAACTTATCACAGATTCCTAGTTAAACAGATTATATACACAATGCCACTAGCCCGCACTCACTCCCGAATCACTAGTAAATCCGGGGGTTTACGTAATTGTTATCTCACTATTACAACTTTTTGCAATCCATTTCTGACATCAGTTGTTACATTGATAATGAAAATAATAAACGTTGATTATTAGGGTTATTTTGGATTGCAAAATTAAACACACGAACTTAGTGTTTTTATCACTGCACATTTTATTTGACGATGCACTACACAATTGGTAAATTATTCTTCACTTCTACTCACAATATGCACTGATAACTTTACTACTTATGCACAGTACAATAACTCTCGATCACTGAAGTTCACAAAACATGGCACTGCACTGATCTTCACAAGAACACTTTACTGTACTCAAACTAAAAGCACTGTTCACTAAAGCTGCATTAAATGCACTATTATTCACTAGTAAGAAAACTGAGAACTAACTAACTGTCGAGCGAGCTGGGCCGCTTTATGGACGGGCGACAAGTTCATGGAAAAGGATCCAGACAGGCGTCGCCCAGAACATTCCTGTCGCCATCGCTCTAGTAGGGTTGTCTTAATTTACTTCCTACTTCTTAGATATGTAATTATCTCTGCGTAATGTTTCAAGTGTGCAGTTTTCTCAACACTATATTGTGCATTCCTTGTGGGTCCTTCGCTGAGGAACCGGCTGATTTCTGACCATTATCAATACGATTAAGAAATGCAAAGAGTGTTTTGTGTAAAAAGAAGCTTGTTTGTTGTAAGTCTAACTTAGAAATGTGTTATGATAAAGGGTATCTTTCATTTCACATTTGGGAAACAAACACTTCCCCCACAGCCTATGAGAGCTGTCGCTAAAGTACAAACACGGCCAGGGTGCCAAGACCAACCCAGACACGAGGAGTGAAAATATTGTAGAGGGCATTAGATGGAGTAGTTGAGGCAGGTGACTTTCTCTCTGACGCTAGAAGTCGGCCAGATCTGAGGTACTTTTGACTGATTGCAGGACTCTCTTATCATCAAAGGGAACTCATTGTATTCTATGTCGCCTCTCTGTCTATCTCTCTCACTGACTTTCTCTCTCAGTCTCACACTCACACTATCTCTTTCTGACTCCCTCTCGCACTCTTTCTATTTCTCTTTCTCCCGCACTCTCGTGTTTTCGTCCCCACTCTCTTTTTCTTTCGCTTGTGCACTTACTCTCTCTCTCTCTCTCTCTCTCTCTCTCTCTCTCTCTCTTTCTCTCTCTCACTCACTCACTTGTCACGCTATTTCTCACCTCTCTCTCCCAGTCAACCTTCCACCCTCGACCCTTCTTTGTGCTCTCCGGCCTATTCACTCCGCCTAATAATCAATTACTTTTGTTCAGTTGGGAAAATGGCGAGGATTTGTGTTCTTTTCAGAATTTCTATTAGCAAATGGGATTGACTTGCATAATTTGACCGGCTAAAGAAACAAGCTTTCTCGTATATGCCTTTTAATACATATTTCAGGATTTTCTAAGGAACCCATTGTGATCAGGACTACATTTCTTGCACTTCGAAGCTCATAGTCCGTCTGCCAAGCTTTCGTCAAGGAAGCATACTTCATATTTAAGATTTTTAGCAGATTCCGCACAAGCCTGTTTCCATTTCTTTCATTTCGGAGTCAATTACATTTTCAGCCTTAAGACCTTATTCTCTGAAAGTGAAAACTGAAGAAGAAATGACCCATTAAAAAAAAACAGAGTACACTTAGTTCATACATACGGCATACATAGGTGGCCAAACCATCTCAGCTGTGTCTGTTCAACAGACTCTCTGACTGCTGAGACTCCCAAGTCCTCTCGGATCCGCTGGTTCCTGATCTGATCACTCCGGGTCCGACCGGCAAACCTCCTGAGGTACTTCATTTCTGCGGCTGTTACTCGGCTCCAGCGTTTGTCCAGCGGGACCCAGCTTTCGCTGCCATATAGTAATGCAGATAGGTAAATGACCTTGAATATGTGTGTTTTAACATTATTGTCCACCTCTCTCTTTCCAGCAATAGTGTTGCATAGGTGGTAATAAACATTATTTGCTTTGGTGATCCTATTGGAAATTTCTCATTCTATTTTTGGATTTCTGCTTATGACAGTTCCTAGATACGTATAATCTTCTGTCATTTGCAGGATTTCCCCTCTGCATCGGATCTCCACATTTTCTTCCTCTCGACCTATATGCATTACCCTGCTCTTAATTGCATTGATTGTCATTCCTTTCCTACATAGTTCTGCTTGCCGCTCGACAATTGCTTGCTGCAGCTTGTCCAGTGTGTCCGCTATAAGGACTATATCATTCACGAAGATCATTGCTTGAGCTAGGATCGTCCTCATATTCCACTTTCCCACCACTGTACTTGCTGTTCTCCGCTTACATATTTTTAGGATCTCATCCATAAATATGATGAACAACAGAGGACTAAGACTGTCTCCTTGCTTTATACCTATGTCCATGCGAAAGGCTTCGGACTCCCTTCCATTTAACCTTACTATTCCTTTAGTGTCGTGGTAGGTGGGTTTTATAGCAGCTATTAGTGCTCCAGGAATATTCTTCGCTGCTAGTGCTGCACACATTTCGTGCCTTGGGACCGTATAGAATGCCGCCTTAATATCAAGGAACTGAAAGTGAAATGACCCATTAAAAAAAACAGAGGGCTTATTTACTAATCCCTTGAAAAGGTATTATACATTTTAATCTATAACATAACATGCTAAAAAAATAACATTACTTACCTAGATACTATCAGTGGCAGTGACATCATCTAGGTAAATAGCGACTACGAGAATAGTGCAGAAATGGTGGTAAGGAACTGGAGAGCTAGTTTTTTGGGCAGGTAGTCATCTGATTATAAGGAGAAATAAACATGTGTTTTTCTGTGTAACGTGCATTCACTGGTATATTTTTAGAAATATAGGAACTGTATTTAGGTATCTCACTCTCCTCTGAGTAGTCCAGCGTCCCATCAAATAAGACCAGAGAGACCAACTGAACTGAGAGATTTGTTGATTTAGTCTACTCTAGTCTTTATATA